>VWZY01003649.1:419-24849 GCA_013399075.1 Chloroceryle aenea | reverse complement strand
CGGGCAACAGCAGGGGCAGTCCTCACCCCCCTCCTTGTGCCACTGTCAGGAGAGTGAAGAGTGGATCCTAGTGGGACAGGTGATCGACCGTGTCTGCTTCTTCATCATGGCCTCCCTCTTTGTGTGTGGCACCATTGGCATCTTCCTCATGGCTCACTTCAACCAGGCACCCGCCCTGCCCTTCCCTGGGGACCCCAAGCAGTATGTGCCGCAGTGATGCCTGCAGCCTTCTGCTGCTCGGACTGCTGCAGCCAAGGGCTGGGCACCCCTAAACCAGCCTGCCTGGACACGATCCCTGTGGGCACAGCAGCTTNNCAGCAGCTTCTGGTGCAAGGCACAGCATTGGAAGAGAACTGGAGGTGGCAGGGCTCTGCCACCCCCCAGCAGTGCTGGTGATGGGGAACGGGGGGAAACATGGGGTGGCCACGCCTTGCTGAACATAGAAGTAAAGCCTGTGGCAGTCTCGCAAGCCTTAGTAGCATCATTGCTGCATGCCCACTGATGCGGTTACCCCTCTGGGACAGGTGGGATGTGCCACCTGTGCAGGCTGGCCACAGACCTCTAAACCACACAGCCCTGTCCTGGCACCCCACAAGGGTGCTGAGAGATGAGAAAAGGAGGAACTAGAGCAGAATCAGGCATCTGATGGGATGTGCATCAGCAGTGGTAGCAAGAGCCATGTTAACCCACCGCAAATTCACAGCTTCAATCCCAGAGCAAACAGGGCCCCTGGCACTCCTTGCCATGGCAATGGTGGCAACAAGGCAGGAATCACAGATACAGCTCCCTACCCCGCAATGGGACAGCAAGTGAGCCACGGATGGGATTAGGGTCAGATAATTTCTCCCTCTATTTTTTCCCCAGCCATGGCTCTTGGGGGCAGCTGAAATGCTGTTCCTGCTCCCTAGCAAGTAGCTTAGAGTTGGGAAGACCCTGGGCCACCAGGCACCCAAGTCCCTTCAGGGATGGGTGTCCCTTGGCACCCATCCTGCTACCAGCATCATTACATGACTCCCTCCACCACCGGCTTTCCTTGCCTCATGGGATCATCTCTGTCAAGCACGGCCCCTTCCCCCCATCCCAGCAACCCTGCATCCCCCTGTGCCCCTCACTGACCTCTGGGGCCCCTGCAGCTTTGTCCCTGCTGGCGGGGGAGATGCAGGAGGTCAGCCCAGGAATGGCAGTAGGCAGCATCTGCTCCTCTGTGGTCCAGCTCACACCACCTGCGCCTGGCTCCAGGACGTGCCGTGTCTCCATCAGCTTCACTGTCCCAGCACCAGCTGCCTCTGCTGCTGCTGGGAGAAAACCAGCTGGTTACTGCCTGCAACTGGCTACTGGCCTGCCTGCCAGAGGTGAGGGCACTGCAGGCTCAAGTGGAGGAGGGAAGTAAACACACAGCAGTTGAGACAGCACCTCTTAGATGCCTGTGACCTGGTCATAGCCAACCTCCATCTGTTCCAGCCTGCCTGTGCTCTCTGCAAGGTAGATTTTCCTGCCCCATCCCCCAGAGGTGTGTGATGCTCACAGCACCATGACCAGGTGGATCTGGCACTCCAGGCTGGCACCTTGAAGCAGGCAGGAGTGGTGCCCACCAACAAAGGCAGGTGTGTCCAGAGCTCACCTCCTGTCCCCCTGCCTGGGTCACCTCCCATGGCACCGCATGGCATTCCTGTCCTCCCACAGCCACCTCAAGGTGATGTCCCCAGCCCTACAGTGGCTGAAGGGACAGGCTGCCCTGGGCAAGTACTGCAAGCCCTGTGAGAGTCTGGAGCTGTCATAAGCTGGCCAAACCACCATACCAGGGACACCACCAGCCCCTGGGCTTTCCTCCTCCAAAGAAGGTGCAGAATTTAATTAGCTCCTATCTGTCTCTGCCTGCTCATTTCCCACTGATTCCTGGTTCTCTACTGCCCTGCTGCCAGTCTCAAAAGCAAGGGGGCTCTGAACAGAGCCAGGTACTCTCATCCACTTTTCCCCACTCTGCAAAGCTGCTGCTTCTTGCAGATGTGCTCAGACCCCAGCACACCCATACAGCATGACTGGAAAGGGATGAGCTCTTCCAGCCTGCCAGGAGCATGTGACTGAGGCCACATTCTTCACCATCCCCAAGCAGTGGTTTTACCAGCCCTCCACAGGTCCCTGAGGTTCATCACTACACCAGAGACAAGGACAAAACCAAAAGCAGTTGTCAGGATGCCACAGGTAGCAGACGTGTCTTGCAGGATCTGGTGAGGAGCACCTTGCAGGTCACACTATCCAGAGCCAGCAGGGTGCTGAGAGGAGTGCAGTGGGAGAGGAAAAGCCACCCCAGCCCAGCCTCAGTCCCATGCGCCTACACCTCATCAAGCATTAAGATGGGGCAACATCAACATCCAAGCATTCCCCAACTGCTCCTCTCCAGAACTGGGGTCTTTCTCTCTGAGCTGGAAAGCAGCTTTCCCCCTTAGTTCCAGCTCGGAGACACCCAGAGCACACCCAACACACTCCCTGAGCCCCTCAGGCAAAATCAGTTCAGCCACCAGCCACAACTTGGCCAGCCCTAGCCAGAGACACCCAGGGCCCAGAAGCCCACCAGGGCCAGCATCCCCTTGGGAAAGAAGAACCTTGGGGCTGGACTCCAGGGTTGAAAGTAGTTCAAAGCTCTGCCAGTTTCCCCAAAGGCCACGCAGGGACCTCAGGAAGTCTGTGGGTGGACAAAGCTTTTGTGATGAGGAGAGGAAGGAAGGTCATGACCTACCACAGATTTGGGACTCCTACAGCTCCAGGCTCACTTCCTGAATAAAGAGGAACTGAAACCTTTCTCTAGAGCTTGCCAAAGACTACTTCCCTCCCAAACAAGCCCATGGCTATCTTTTTCTCACTCTTATTGTCAGGACACAGTAGACCACAACCAAAAAGCCCTGCTCAAAAAACGAGTCTGGATCCATCCCTCTTCAAGCCATAGCAGTTACCAAACCTGATGATTGGCACCGATCAAACACTGCTTTGCTTCCAGAAGATGTAACCTTCAAGAAGACAAACTCCCTGCACCAACCAACTCACTCCCTTCAAGGCTGAGCAAGAGGAACCAGTGCTGGGTTCCTCCAAATCTCAGCCACAGTGGCAGCAGGAAGAGAACAACCTCCCAGGGAAGGGCTCTTCCACAGCTCACTTGCAAAGCATACGTAAGGGCAAACACAGCAGGACTGCAGCATTTTCAGATTTAATAGCCAGCCTGCACTCATCAGCACCAGCTTAGATGTGGGGCATCAGAGGCGAGAAGTGGGCGAGTGCACGAAATAGCAGAGGTGGACTAGCACACAGCTGGGCACAACAACAGGACTAAAGCCTTAAGTGATGTCATCTGCAAGAAGCTAAATGTGCTGTGAATAAAAGGAGCCTGCAGCTAGTATTTCAGCCTTGCCTTGCAAGGCTATTTTTGCTTAGATTGCCAAAATGTAATTACAACTAAATCCCCCCTAACAAATACCAGAGAGCAGCAGGGGAGAGTTGTATTTAAAAGGAATTTTAAGTAGCAGCCGTAGTAGTACCTGATCACAGCAGGGAAAACAAACCGTGCCTGGAAAAGAGCATTTGGTTGAGAGCTGGTGACAAACAAGTGGCAAGAGCAGGAATAGGACCATGGGGTCTCAAGAAACACAGAGCTGTGGATGCCACCACAGCCCAGGGAACTGCGCTGCTCCCTGCCCACCCAGGTGCCAGCTGGCACAAACTGCCTGACCACAGGGAGCTGTTAGTCATCGCTGTCAGCGCGCTGCACGTTTCTAGAGGCAGCCCAGGACTGACACCCTCAATGCAGAAAACAAACCCTTCTGAAGACTGAATATTTTAACTTGTTTTCTCTGCCAGTCCTGGCTGCTTTCAGTCTAGACTTCAATAACAACACAAGGAATTTGGAACTGAAGTCAGAAGGCTGAAGGTCTCCTGGTCCCCAAGGCTGGTAATTGTCCCAGACATGGGTCACTAGCTCTGCGGTCACAACCAAATCGGCCCAAGCAGCCTCTTCTCCTGGGGGACTGTGCAGAGCATGTAGGGCAGGATATATGGTGCCCCATCTCTGGGCACAGTCTGCCCTCTTGGGCCTGATGCAAAGGCTCTGTTAAAAATGAAAACCAGTCATGCAATTCCCCAAGGAAAAGGGGAAAAGGCTGGAGCTGGTAATGAGTACAATTAGTGTTGTAGTCAAGTAGAATCAAGAGGAAATAATTAGCTCCTATTGTTTTTCATGGTACCTGAATTGCAGCCATGCTGGCTTTCCAGGCAACAACCCATTAGTCTAGCCTCACCCTGGAAGACAGGGTGAGGGAAGACCATTTCTGGTCACAGATTTCATGCAGCTAGAACTATCAGCCTGGTCCCTCACCCGCTACACCCACTGAGGGTTCAGCTTCCCAGAGGGCTGGAGACTGGCAAAACTCGGTGCACAGCTGAAACACATGTGGCCCTGTGTTCAGCCTTTCCTTGGATCCAGCACAGGGCAGCACTGCTGGCTCTCCACTGCAACATCCAGAGACAAGGCAATTACGTGACACCAAACATCTCTTTGTCCTAGTTTGAGGGAAGCTCACATCCCTCTCCCAAGGCTGGGTGCAAGGCACATCTAACCAGGAGTATGAAGAAGGGCCAAAGAACATAAGCATCTTATTTTTTAAGCAAGATGTTACACCTTCAACTCCTCTGCCCAGATAATTCCACAAATACAGCAAAGTTTGGCCACCATCAGCACTTGGGGTACTTTGCTGCTTCATGTAGGTGGAGAAGCTCAGGGGAAGATGCTTAATGGAGCTGGCAGAAGCAGGCCTAGGGTTTTGCCCCAGCCTAGAGAAACACCAGCCCACTGATTTTTAGACAGCCAAAAAAAAGAGAGAGACTGAAAGAAACAAAGAGACCCAATAATTTATTGGCAGAGCTGAAAGGGGGCATTTGAAAACCACAGGGCTGACTCTCAACTGGGAAGCTCCTCCCAGCTGCAGAGAGATTATAATACTGGTATCCCTCAGCAAAAGGCTCTGACGTTGAGGCAGAATCCCAGAGATCCTGCATGCCATGTAAAGAAAGAGAGGAAAGTGCTGCAAGATGCGGCCCCAAGGGCACGCTGCTAATTGAAAGGTTGGCCTCCTGCCCCGCTGTTAAAAAAAGTTTGTGTATGACAAAATCAGCCTCTATTGTCACCGCTGCTGGAGGGCTTCAGATGGATCCTTCCTCCAAGGAGGAGTGCGAGAGAGTGGCCCATGAGTCCCTTCAGAGGTCGGAGGGCACTGGTGGAGACCTCTCAGTGCTTTCAACACGGAGAGAGGAGCTTAGTGCCAACTCTTGTTCTCACAATGTGATTTTTGTGTTACGAAAGCTGGAATTATCCCTGGAAAAAAAGAAGGAAGAAAGGTTAAAGGTGTGCATTCCTTCAGATCACAGCCCACCCTCCATTCCACCCACCATAGCTATCACTGTTGCCATCCCAGTATGTCATTCAAATCAGTGCTTGTTAAACCTTGTAATCAGATCTGCTTTCTAACTAAAGACTTTTCATGTAAGTCAACCTGCTGCTCCAGAACACTTGGAAGACAGGGAAATCCTGGTTCATAAGGAAGAAAAAAAAAGTGTCATCTCCTGTGAGCAAAGAATGATAAGACTCTGGAAACCTCCCTGATAGGCTCTGGTGTTCAAACAACTTGCATGATCTCTTCCTTCCCAAACATCTGTCCTCAGGGATTCTGCCTGTCAGTCCAACCTCCTCCTGCCTCTGTCCCTCATATTTAGGCCCCTTTTGTCATGCTGTCAACAGGTTTAGCTTTCTGGTCTCTCCTACCTTAAAAGAATAACCTGAAAAGCATGTTCCCCTCAAGTTTAAACAGAAGAGTTTCTTCAGCAGTTTGTACTCCTATGAGTACAGCCACATGAGTCACCGGGGCTGCTGACAAAGCAAGGACCACTGGTCCACAACCTTCAATCTGGATAGTGTGTGGCCCGTGGCAGCAGTGGAAGATAGGGCAGGTCACAGAGCCCTGTACTAGTGCTTAGGCCCAGCTGTGAGCAGCAGCAGCAGCAACAGGCAAAGCGTATTTCCGCAGAAATGAAGAGGCGGTGTGCTTTTCTAAACTCAAATGGAAATAAATGAGATTACAATTACTTTGGTAATAGGTTTGGCAGCTCTCCCTGCAACAGGGGCAGGGCAGTAAGTTGCCCGACCCAAATGCCTAGAGGTGCCCCAGCACACATCGCACCAGATCGGCAGAGCTGTGCTGAAGAGCAAAGGCAGCAGCTGCTGCAAGGTGCTCTGCAGGACTGTCAAATCCTGCTCACGCTCGGGAGCTGGCGTTGTGAGCTGCCAAGAGCGGAACAGTAGCTGCAACATCACAGCCCAGTGCATGCTGGAACACCTCCAGGAGGCAGGCTGGAGAGCTGGAGGAGCAGAAGGAAATAGAAACCACTCTTTAGAGAGTTAAACAAGTTACTTTGCTATGACATGACAGCAAAAACCATGCTGGAGGCCATCTGCAGAAGGCTGGGGTTCACCTTTGCACTTGCCACCAAAGTAGGCTGTGCTGCCTAACGCTTGGGAACATGATTTGGGATTCATTAACTGGATTGAAGTTAATTTGCAACAATGGTTTGGCTTTCTATCCCACACTGTACTTTCACCCATTCCGCCTGTGTCCAGAAGACAGCACACTTTGATCAGCTCCCTCTCAGACAGGTTTCTAGGTTTCCCCTCCTTTCGCCTTTTCCGGGTGCTGCTCACCACTGCTCTGCCAGCTTAGCACAGGTAACCCAATAAAGCTGAGTGCTAAATCAACTCTGTCACTGCTCTTCTATACACTTGGCACATGTGCTGTCTTCTGAGACTGGTATTTCATAAAGCAAACGGGTTTCCTCTTCTGGAAGGTCACTTGAATGTCACCTAACAATAACAACACCACTAAGTGCCTGCATAACATTTTGTAAACATTGACCCTCACAAAAAGCCCAAGTTGTGAGGAAAGGTAAAAACTATTTTCACCCATGACAAGCTCTGAGAACACTGCTTGCCCAAAGCTGTGGAGGGAGGTTGTGGGATCCCCAGTGGCCCCTCAGAGCTCAGTCGTATGGGAGCAGCTATGTCCCACCATGGGGTGCAAACTGGGCAATGTAACACTTCCTTACCGTGTGTTTCTCTGCTCTGGCACTAGGCAGTGCTGCAATCCCACTGGGCTACAGCCAAACGCAACTCTCATGGCCAGGCCCCCTGCTAGTCCTTTCGCAGGAAAGGGCCTGCCATCAGGGAGGTGGGCAATGGAGGGGAAAAACTATCTGAGCTGCAAGGCTCACAACAGCCCTGAGCTCACCTTAGCTATTTTCTCTGCACATGGTCGGTTGCCAATACCAGAAGCAGCAGGTGGTTTCATCTCATTAGCCACAGCATTATTATTTCAAAATACAGTAGCTACTGTGTGTCCTTCCTGAACAAGCTTTTATTGACAGACTAATTCATTCTGCTCCAGCCCACTGTCAAGAGCAAAGGCACATACGCCAAGCTCCAGGTGCCTCTCTCAGTGTCCATCACATGGATGTGCTTAGCATTCATTTACCACTCCATATCTGCTTACAGTCAACACTGGGCAACAGACCCAAGCTGAAGACATACCTCTCAGCCTCCCAGGACCAGGTCTGGGAGGTAAGTGCCTTGCACAGAGGGAGGACACATTAGCAAAATCACACAGCATCACAACAGAAAATGCTGTGTGAATGAAGACCACAATGAATGTCAGTGTCTTTGGCCAAAAAAAATGGGGAAAAAAAGTGACCTTTGGGAAAGAGCCAATAGTAGAATGGGCCCACCACCAGGCCAACAAGGTAAGAGAACATGCCAGCCCATGGAAAGAGGGTTGGAAGCTGAGAGGTATGCCATGAAGTCACATAGGAAGAAAGATGAGGCCCTACCCTGGGTGTGACAGAGGGAGGGGGAGCGTTCGATCAGCGGCCACTGCTGTTCACCAGGCCATGAAACTCCTCCCAGGCCCTGGCAAGCCAGAGGGAAAAAATAAAATGAAACAAAAAACCAAAAAAACAGCACTTCAGATCAAAGGCTTCTTAACTTTTAACAAGAGCAGAAACATTCAATGGCGTCTGAAAGGCACTTGTCTTCAGAGAGCGAGGCAATATTCTCTGATAGCCCTGGTGGATAGAAGCATCCTTAAAACCCAGCCAAACATCTGACAGCATGAGGCAGTTTTAACGTTCTGCACAGACATGAAGCGTTCCCACTGGCTGCTGGTGATACAGCTACATTAATACCCAGAGACAGGTATGACCTTCCCCGTCACAAATGGAATATCCATTTCCTATTGCTAATGAAATAGCTGATGTTACGTCTTTCTGGAGTATTATCATGTTCCTTGGCTGGTTAAACTCAGCCAGTTACTGGCCTCATGCTTCACCACATGCCTGCGTATGTAGTAATCCCCCCAAAAGGGGCTCCTTTTAATGACACATGGCTTAGTTGTTAGGAAATTCTTCAATCAGGCAGCAGAATCCAATCAGTATTAGAAAGCCTCATTTCCTATTGTAAACCCGCTTTGTTAATGACAGCCCCATAAAAACATTACAGCTATTTGAAATGAAAATGTTTTCAGAGAAGTGAGAGGGACACGCCTAGCGCGGCATTCCCTGGTGGAGAATGTTACTGACGGCCGAAGCTAGCAGACTGAAAAATTGCTGTCTGTTTTACGAAGGCAGAGTACTTGAAAGCTCTCCCAGGGAAAAGCTGCCGAGGTTAGCGTGAGCGTGACTATTATCTTCTGGGACCAGAGACATCAAAGAACCTCACAGTTCTCCATGCCCAGCAAAACAGTGCTGGCGCCTACAGCCAAGCCATTCACTGAACCCAGAGAGTCCCCTGGAGCTGGAGAGACCTTACAGGGAACCCAGGTCGGTCATAAACCCAGACCACGCTGCAGCTTTTATTGCTGGTACTTGGCAGCTACCTCACATCTTGTTTTCTGCATCGCCTCATCGGGCCACTGAAACACAACATGAGTCAAGAAATGGAAATCCTCTATTAGTCAGCGTTTGTGCCAAAACCAGACCACCAGCCTGGCTCCCACCTGAGCCTCACAGTGTCAAGCTCCCAATCAGCATTTGCAAAAGCAGCTCAGGTGTCACATGCTCTTTCCCAGCAGAGTCATAGCCCAAATGATCACAGTACACCATCAAAGCGCCTGCCACGTGCACTCTGCAAGACTGTATACTACATACATCAGGAACCCAGGGCACAAGCAAGAAACTTGTGACTGTGGTGTACAGCTTGGAATTTGTGCCCTGCCTTCCCAGACCATAGGACAACAAATCCCTCTTTTGGAAGCACTGAAGGCGAAATCCTGAGGATCACTGACTTGAGCACTGGTGGTGCTATGTGCTGGTGAGTGGCAAAACACTCTTAGGTCTTCCCAGTTCAAAACTGCTTTGACAAACTTCCAAGAAGCAACTAAATCTCCACAGACACTCCAAGGCATAGGGTCCTGTGAAGTGCCAAGGTGACCAGCTGGTCAAAGACTCTCCTTACCTATGGTTGCTAGCTTTCTCCTCACGCTCTCTCCATCCATGGTAGTTCAAAATCCTCATGATCTTAAGTGGGATGGACAAGTGACTAACAGTCATCCATGTTAATCCCAAAGCCACGTGATATCTCTAGCTGACCCTCACTCCAGTTGAGCCTTTGAAGCCAAAGCAAATATGAGGGAGAAGGCAGCAAAGGGTGCAGTAGGTACAACAGGATGCAGCTCTGGGACATTTGTACACCAGCTTAGATTTGCAATTCAGCTTGACTACAGCAGTATGCTGCTCAGAGGAGAGAAAGCCACAAGTGTCTCACTCTAAGCAAGGCAGAAGCACAGAAGCCCCTAAATGGTAACTTTCCTCCCAAGTCTCCCCAGACACATCATCCCTCAAGGCTGTAAGGGCAAGAAATTTTCTAGTGCAACTTCCTCCCTCCAGGAGAAAGTTAGGGGGAAGAGAAGTTCTTGATCTGAAGCCCTGTTAATTGCTCAATACAGGTTGGAAAGCTATGGACATCTCTAGCCTTGTCCAAAAGTCTCTGCCTTCATGTCTTCCCTCCAGCCTCCCATGCCTTCTATTTCTACCACATTTCCAGCAGACATAACCACACCTTCTCTCTTTCCTCTCCCACAGTTCTCCCCAAACTCGTAACTTTTTTCTCTCTGCAAAAAGGACACAAGGGCAGATTATTTGTCAACATAATCAATAATTTATTACCCTTTTCAAACCAAGGAGTTCCCTGTTCCAACATCTCAATAACATCATGCACATAGCCCTTCAGCTGCCAAGTCCTTCTGACATAGAGAAAAAGCTCCTCCAGCCAAGAATTTTTAAGCCAAGACCCTCATACATATTATAGTACTAATTACTCCAACTATCTGCTGACTCAACTGAAAAAATTCACCAGGATGTGTCTGCCCTAATGTACCTAAACTATGCTACCAGAGCAAACTACTCTCCATTTCGTACCGAATAAGGCTGCCAGTTAATTTCATCTGGCAGAATCTTTATGACCTGTGACGTGCCAAAGGCACGGTGCCAGAGTCTAAGAGGTTATTTTTATGTATAGACATTTTTAGTACCTTATTGCTCTACTGTCTGTGCAGCGATCAGATACTCGGTGAATTGATCCCCAACACTTAGGTTATTCCCATCGAACAGATGGGAAATGGAAACATTAGCAAGCTAAATAAAGCCAGCCAGAGCTGTTCTTCCACTCTCATTTCTGACCCACAACCGCTTGAACTTCCCACCTTCTCCTCCACTGCCCCAGGTCAGGACCCGGGCAGGGATCCTTTTATTTCCATCAAGTAAGTTGGGGAAAAAAAATGTACAAAACAGAGCCACTATCAGAGACTCCACAGCCCACTTCAAGGGACATTCCAAATCACCATTATGCAAGCAGCACTAGCTGTTTTCTCCAACCACCCTCCACCTTTAAGTCCTAGCAGTTCCCCTTCAGCATTTCCCCGTGCAGCCTTAGCCTCCCAGCAACCTCCTTCCCCTGCTGAAAGAGGGGTCGACAGAGCTCAGTGCACGCCACCCTCACAACGCTACCAAGGTCTGCCCCTTCTGCCCACCTCTGCACAACCTCCCAGCACAAGGGTCACTCGGCACACCCTGCAGATACGGTGTCCACAGCAGCACAGCCTCTTACTCAGGGCTTCCCATGGTCTCCCAAGAGTGTTTGGGCTTTGTTAAAAGACAGTCAAGAACTTTATGGCAGGCCTAAAAACTAACAGATTTTTAAAAACCTAGGATATTCTTCTAGCCTGAAATAATTCCTTCCGGTATCTGGCAGTATTTGTAGCAAAGGCAAATAGGGAAATTGTCATGATTTTGACATGAACACATCTGAACTGATGTCCTTGACAAGAAACATGAAATAAACAGGTGATAGTCACTTCTTTAGTAAGAGACAGGCCACCAAGATACTGAAGCCTTTTACAAAGTACAAATAAAGCATTCTATGGTGACAGAAAATGTATCAATGAATCCATCATTTCAAAGCCCAGGTCTATGGAAGTGCTCTTAGACTTGCAGCACCTGGAAATATTACTGGAATTGGAGAATGGAGTGATAAATGAATTAAGCCAGTATTGCAGAGACACTGAAGAGGACAACTATCAGATCTGGAACCTCATCACTCTCCTCTAGCTTTTAGTCCTGCTTTCAGACTTGAAGGAACGAGGCTGACACAACACAGCTGTCCAGAGCTGGCAAGACCCAAGGCACTTCCACTGCCTTCCACTGCCATGTATCAGACCGTGAGTATGGGTACCGTTTGCAAACCAGATGATTTTAGACATTAACCCTGCTCACACCATTTAAGATACTGTCAAAGATAACACAACTAAGACATCAGCATTGAGGGGTTCTTCTAAGGTCTTGGAAATCATCAAAGAAAGGGAAAACAGTGCTATAAAAATGTAACAGAGTTAAGGAATTAGCTGAACTCTGATGTAACAGCAGAGACAATTTCTCCTGAGCACCCTACCACCATCTCACTGTCTCACACTGATCACCTTGCCCATTTTCTGCCACTTTGATGGGGATTTCTCTTCCTCAATCCTCACTTTTTTGTCCTGAGAACCTTGCCCCTGTAGTCTTTTTACAGTGCATAGCCTATGGAAGGAATTAGGGTATCTGATTATTTCCCAGCTAAAATACAGTCTGAGGCCATTTCCTCCCACTGCCTGCAGTGAAATGAACCCAGTGCCAGCCCTATTAAGATCAACTGCTCTTCCCATTTACTCGAACCATCCCATTAGTTATCAGTGGTGACTTTGAAAGGAAAGGATAGTTTTATAACCCTGCTCAGCTCTCACTGCAGCAGGCACTTACAAATAACTGAAGCTTTGTTTTCAGAAGAAGCAACCTTGCTTTAGAGCTGACAGGATGATCCATAAAGTCACACAGCAACCAAAGTATTTCCAGACCAGCCCGCTCAGCAGCAGCCTGCTGTATGGCCACAGGACTGGTCTCTCCTGGTGTACAAGGCAATGCTGTTGAATTTGGCTGGAATTCCTGGATGGTGCTTCAGATGAGAGTTCTCAACACAGGAGATGGTCACTGACTGCACAGTTATCAGTGTGGAAGAGAAAGGCTGACAACCCCAGGCAAGGGCAAAGGTGCAGGCAAGGCAGCCAAGCACTTCACACTGCAATGCTCAAAAGTCAAACTTCACACTGATCTCTTCCCCAGCACCACTCTCCCAACCGCAGCTCGCTTGTTACTGATACCAGAATCTTTTCAGTGGCTTCACCGAGACATGACCAGGCTGTGGTTGGCAATATTCTGCTTTCAAAAAAAAAGCAGAGTGCACCTCATAAGGCAGCAAGAGTCAGAGTTATTTTTCATTTGATTTCTTAATTCCAAACCACAGGGACTGCCACTCCATAATCCACTGGTCACTGCTGGACGATGTCACCTCCAAGGTTAACAACACTGATGGACAGAATATATTAAGTGGTTCACTACATCCAAGTGCACCTATCTCAGTCCACCTCTGAGGGCACAAAGAGAAGTGATTTCTCTACAGCTACTGAAACAAGGTAGCTCAGAAAATGTCACGTATGTTCCTTTCAGGTGCTCAGCACTGTAATGTCTAAGAGACTATAAATCCTCTGGAATTAAGGAGAGTCCAAGAGATTGTTCTAGCTCTTCTAGCAAGATTGGAAATTAATACAGACTACGCTGACCCTTCCACTCGCTGGAATTTAGGCAGCTTGTCAATATCACGAGTAAGAGAAAGGACAAACACAGGAAAACTGCAATGAAAGATCTGCTTATCTAGCTAAATGCACAAGCCCCACCACTGAGAGCAGAAAGGACAGACTGCAGAACAGCTCCTTGGAATAGCTGTGAAGCAACAGATACTTTTCAAACATGGCTTGGCATGTTTGAAACAAACTGCTTTCTGAAACACTGCTTTCTGAAACAAAGGGGGCTGCACCCTCACTGACAGCTCATGAAAAATGGTGTCTAAAAATGAGTTAATACAAAATGCATCATCACAAAAGGAATATATAAACCCTGAAACGCAGGGCTCGGGTTCCACAGTGAGGGCAGTGCAAGCCCTTTCTACAGAAGCGTTCATTTACTGTATGTCAAAAACTAATCCAGGTCAATTCACTACCTGAAAGTCAAGGTTTTGAGAAACGCCTGCTCTTTTCTTGCTAAGCGTGCTCCCTTCCCTGAAGCACAATCAATGCCAATCAAACCCTGCACATGAGCAGAGCTCTAGTGGAGAGATGCAGCCCATACAAATGAAAAATGCCACAAGCCCCCCTAGAAAGGCAGCCCTGACAAAGCCTACAGCACAGCTCTTCCATTAGAGCCTTTCATAAAGCACAGCCTGAGTGTGAATATAGAGTGCTGGCTAGAAAGCCCTCCCGAGTCATAAATCACATGGTACATGTGCAGCATAAGTGGAGTTTATTCATGACGGACAGTATTTCAACAGGGCTTGATAGATGGGTGAGGAATAGGAGCCAGACTTTATGGAGGATAGAACTAGTTACACAAGAGATTCTTCATTAGTGAGAGAACCGTAATGATATGAAGCATAGCCAAGCAGAGTGAGACTGAAAGCTATGGCTGTCCTACTCTCCCTGTCAAGGAAGCAGGCACCATCACTGCTCTGCAGCTGCTGCCGCTTGCTGCCTGCTGGTACCGGCCCAGAAAGGCACAAGAAGTCGCTCCACACTTCACTACACAGAAACTCCACTGACAAGCAGCTCTGCTCTGAACTTGCACCACTGCCATTAGCAGGAGATGTTGGACAGCACTGCAGTCAGCCTGACAGAGCTCAGGCAAGGCAATGGAAAAATAAGAGGTCTCATGATCCCCTACATGGTAAAAGGTTAATTGTTTAGATCCACTTCACTAGGACACCATCAAACCAGCTCCTGACTAACCCTCCCACCCACAGAAGAGTAAGTGGAGACAAGCCAGTCCACCTCTGTTTAAGAATTGCTTCCAGCTGTAATCTGAGCTACTAAACTTGATTCCACAAACACCTGTTATTCTTGGACAAGCTCACTTTGCACCATACACCAGCAGCACAAAATGAGACTTTGATGCTATGCAGGAAGAGGGCAGCAGGCATGGCACGTTGTGCTGTCTTAGGGAAACAGGATCACAATATTAGATGCACCATAACTCAAGGACTGACACTTGCCAGAGCGAGAACAGCTCCAAACATTGCTCTAGCAGCATTCTCCCTGCTAGGAAGTGCTGGTGGCAATAGTTTACAAGGGAAAGGCCACATCCTTTCTGTTCTAAACTTGCTACACAAACCACCACACCACAGCTTAGGACAGTTGGCTCAGTACACAGTTCTCCCTACAGAGACAGAGTCAAAACACCTCCCTCCTCCCACCACAAAGCTGCATTAACACAGTCTGCAGTCTGCTACTGCTGAACAGGAGGAGTAAAATACCCTGTTACATGTCCAAAGGAGCACTTTCCTATCTCCTAACATGGACAGAGAGTCGATAGTGCCCTCTCCTGGCAAGAAGTGCATGAGAAATGTTACTAGCTCTATCATGAATAGAGATTTCAACGACAGAAGTGGGAACTTTCAGAAACCAAAGCTGCCTGGAAAATATTCAGTTTAATAATAATAATTTCTCTTTCCCTGTTCTTTCCCACGCACACAGGAGGGAGGGCCACATGGAACACTAGATGACTACAGGCTGTTTAAATGAGACCTCTGTATTGTTGCTAGTGACCCACACTCAAAAATTGGCTGCTGGAAGCTAGCTGCCTACTAAAAACAGGACTGATCTCACCAAACTGTTTAACAGCACACTGATGACAAGGTGATTATATGGAAAGGACAAGCTAGCATAACGAAAGGAAGTCATGAAAGGTACTTGCACCCTGTTTACAGGCTAGATTAGAAAGCTCACTGCTCTATCAATGTCTTATTAATTTGTTTCACTTCTTTTTCCAGGTATACCTTTTCAAGTGCTAATTTAACCAATATGACCTAATCAGTGTATTGGTTTAAGATATGCTTGAGAAAAACAAACACAAAAAACCCCACTATTCACCCCTAACTAATATCTATATATGCAATTTTTCGTCACTCTGTGGGAAATAAAAGTCACCCTGAATGGCCTGGTATGGTAAGCTATAATAGGTTTATTTAAAAATACAGCTGTCCTCTCTGTGTACCATGATCTTCTAGTCTTGTTAAAGAGTCTCTGTCACCACGGCCTGGAAGACTTAATATATGACGTTTATTATGATTAGAAATCATTTGTACCGACTGTAAATTCACACAGTACTTTCCCAAGACCATTTATAAGTCTAATGGCACTATAAATCCCTGTTAGCTTCCGCACTTTATTCCCCAGAATCTCTATTTATTCAAATGATCTTGTCATGTGTGTGTCCCCACTGCAATCTTGTCTTTGAATACATCAAGTCACAATCCCACCCTGGGCTGCCCGTCTCCCAGGTGACAGGCCGGGCGATTCATTAAAAAAGCCCTGGACTACACACTTCAGAAAGGCAACGTTTTCCTCTCGGTCCTACTGGAACCAAACGCCCCTAATGACACAGGTACTTGGCTTGCAAAGTGCACTGGCAACTCCCACCACCGCCTGTATCGCTGCTCGCAGCGAACAGCCCCACCGAACGCGAGCACTCCNAGCAGCAGGCCCCCCCCTGCCCCCGCACGTACTTGATGCTATCGGTGTGCGTTTTATATTCCATGATGGTGTTGGGAGGTAGGTTGAGCACTCTTCGTAACGTATCGCGTATCCGGGCTGTCGTGGCCTGGTCGCTGGCTGTCTTGTTCCATATCGAGATAATGTCCTCCTAGGGAAGAGCGTATGTGAGGGGTAGGCAGATGGTGCTTTCTGTAGCCCTGCCAAATCGAAGCACACGCTGGTTCTCGGAAGCGCTTACCTGGAATCGGACAGAGACGACTGCCCCACAGATTTCTTCCCCCACCATAAACTGCTCTCCCAACATTGCCAGAATGAGATTCTCCCAGCATCGTGACGCTAAGCCCTTTCGCAGACGAATAATCCATTTACCACCATTTTTGTTGGCATCATCCTAGGAAGAGGGGCAAGAAATCGATTTGTTTTCTTCTAGCTATTTTCCTGCTTCCCACAAGCCAGCAGAGCCACAGACAGGAGCAGATATTGATTGGGTGGGGCAAGGGACAGAATGGAGGTATTTTCAAGCAATAGCATTTCACTTCTCGCCCATACAAGCAGAGACAGAGGTATACCGCTTACTTTGAATACAAAGTGTTTGAAACAAAGACTCCCAGCACTCTAGACTACACTCTGTGCATTGAAGACTTGAGCTCTAGTGTTCTGATCCCACTAGCAAAGACTCACACCAGTCTACCAATCCACAGACAGAACCAAAGGCAAGGACCATAAAGCTATTCCTAAACGAGAGACCAGTTCTCCCTTTGTCTAATACCCGGATAGGTAGTTTTGTGGTAAGACAGGAAAAAATCCCTCATCACAGAACATGGAAGGCAGGGAAAGTTTGCAAAGTGATATTTTAAAGGAAGTGAGAAGTTGATAAAACACTTTATTTCCAGGAAGGAGTCCCAAGTTGTGTCCCACTGACATCATCACACATCGTACAGCTGAATGCTTGTTCCAGACTGTGGGACCCAGGGAAATAACCAAAAATGAAGGGAGAGTAAATGAAAAATGTATGCTAAGCACCCAGTGCATCACCTCAGTATTGGGATTCCATGTGTTGCACCCGAAAAAGAGCTGAAAACTGAAACAGAGTCCGCTGCTTCACAAAAGGCAGACCTGTGTCAAACAGCAGCTCACCCTGTGTGCAAAACACTGCAGCATTCTCTTGTACAACACTGCAGCTGGGAAATGTTACAAGGGAAGAGGGGAACAAATTCCATCCAAAGCTGAAGAGAGGTAAGGACAAGCCAAAGTTAGGAAGTTAGGAAGGGAAAGGGACAACAGGTCTAGGACAGAAACAGAGAAGAACAAAGGGTAACTCAGAGGGGACTGCACACCACAAGGACATCCCTGGTCAAATCACGAGCATCCCCTCTGCCAAACTGTGACACACCTTAGAGACGCAAGGCAAGGGAGCCCAATGCTTCTTCATGAAATCAAGTGAACTTTATTTTAGCCTTAATGCTTCTCTAGGGCTCAGATAAAAAGAAACATTTGTGTCCACTCCGAGACAGCAAGTGCTACTAAAGCAATCCTGCGCAAACACGGAAGTGCAGAGTAACAGCAGCAGGCACCAGACTCCCAGTTCTCAGGTGTGCTAAAGCCTGTGCTGGCAGGGAAAGGCGTCGGCGCTGGACAAACCTCAAAGCTTGACAGCAGCAAGTGAAGAATTCAAATCAACACGAGTTCTGGGGATGTGGCACACTTCTGTAAGATGCAAACTACTTCCTGATTAAGTGTCCTTGTTTTCCAAGTTGTGAACATCACATTCTAAAATTTAAGCCATCTGGGCTTCAGCCTTTGAGGAGGGAGTTGGGTTTAACTCCTCAAATTTTCCACAGTGACTAATGCGGGTCAGGAAAGAAAATGGTATTGCTCAAAATATTTCAAAGGTGGTTTAAGCAGGTTCAAGGGTAGAAAGAGGCAGATGCTGTATTGTATCTTTTATAGTTATTGTTAGTTTTCTTGCAGGTTAAACTTCAGTTCAGTCAAGCATTTGTTTTAACCTTTGCCAGAATAACAGTGATCTGCAGCCCAGTAAATCACCAGGGAGCATTATGCTTAGTGCTTCTGACTTTACCCAGAAAAGGCACAGGTGGATCCAGAAAAATATCAGAGCTACATAGACACATATGTGTCTACAATATTGACAGTAAGAAAGGATTAGTTTTGAAGAGAAAGGACCAGAAAAAAAGCAGCAAAGGGAAAGCCAGCAGCAAGATACCAGGTCCCCTTCTATAAATACAAGAAGGGAGTGCAGCCAGAAGTAAAAAACCAAAGAATCTCTTCACCCCCATGTTTAAAATTCCCCTGCAGGGAAATGCTTTATAGAAATTCTAGTATCATTAACTTGTAGACTCTCTGGCTGATACATTCTCAGAGCAGCTACCTCACTAGGAGTCCACAGAGGGTTAAACATCTTATATAAATTGTATTTGCAGTAACTGGCTATAAAACACCTTGCTTAAAATAATTGCCAACTAGGGTCACATAGAAATTTCTCAGGACCAGGCAGCATAATTAGGTACTTCAGAGCAACGCATAAAATCCTCATATTGCGAATGGTATTGGTCATTGTTGGAAGCAGGCCAGGAACTGGAGGAATGATTTGCTGGGCAAAGATTTTTTTTCTTTTTGGTCTTTAACAGACTTGGACAGGAGTGAACAGAAGCAAACTGAGTGCCCTGGAACCACAAAAAAAAAAACCAAAAAAAGGCAAAGGGCTAAATCTTCTTTTCATGTCCACCTGTATGTACAGCTGTAGGCTTTTAACCACATGCACCACTTCTTTCCTTGTCTGAAAAAGTAAGGTTGGTTTCTTAAAAGCTTTACTAAATTCCACTTACAGAGGTAGAACCCTTCTAGAGGAAAGACCCACACTCCTGCCACTGGACAAAGCTATAGTAAGGAAGTGTGTATATTAGGAGGACCAGAGCTTAGCTGTGCCCTCTTAGCTGGGCTCCTTGTTACACTGCCCAGAGATCATCTGGACCCACAAGCAAAGGTAGTTCTGCAGCCTTTGGGAGAGCACAGACAGAAACATCCTGCACCTTCCCTCTCCACTGCCAGCAGGTCAGAGGACTGCTAGGTTACACTGGGCAGAGTTCACAGGGCAAGTTTACAGGAAACCCAGAAGAAAGTACTGCACCCAAGAGGAGCCTGGAGTGCCATTTAAATTAGACAAGGGTCCCTTCACAGTAGAAGGTTCTCTGCAGAATACTCTAGGAAAATACTGAGGTAGAAATCAGAGCTCCAACTCACCTCCCACATGGGTTTGATCCCTTCTTTGAAAAGATGGAAGTCACTATGGCCTGTCAGGTCCCCAGGACGTACCATGTGACTGTAAAACCGCCAGAACTGCTCCACCTGCAATGACAAGAGCCACAAAATGAGGCTGCTCAAACTGTTCACAGTTGAGACGACTACAGAAAGAGGCTCCTCTTTCTACAGCAGCTGGCTAGAGCCGTGTTCCCCTCTTCTGTTCTACTTTTTTGTCACGAGGGTGTTGATTAGGACATCCAGAAGGCAGCAGCAGGACCAGAATTGGGTGCCTGTTTCTGACTGGCTCCATTACTAGATGATCACTTGAAATATCAAACAGGTGTCTCCAAAGTCACTTGGTGTTTGTCTGAAGAAATCTGTGCTAAAATAGCTGCTGCTCTAGAGAACAGTTCCAAACATACCTTGTAAATCCTACTGATGAAACCTGCAATCAGCCAATAGGTACCAAGTGCATCGGCTACAGCCAAGCCTCCCTACACGAGACACGTTAGCCCTGCACTAAGCTCTCTGTGCTTGTGAGGACTGCAGGAACCTCGAGGGAGGTATTCTCTGTATTCAATTTTACTGTATCTGGGTCTTAAGGAAAAAGACACTTTCTGTTGCTGGTTTAAGATCTTAAGGCACCACTCAAAGCTTTTCTTACTTCCTTTTACAATCTTCTGTGGTACACGTGGACCACTTCACTTTGACCAGTTTACATTCTGGAACCCCATGTCTACTTCAGGCAATCTGGCTGGAAGGCAAGGGAATTAATTATATTGGACAGGGCTTTGAGCAACCTGCTCTAGTGGGAGGTGTCTCTGCCCATGGCAGGGGGGTTGGAACTGGATGATCTTTGAGGTCCCTTCCATCCCAAACTATTCTGTGATTTTATGTTTTCTAATTCTTAAAAATAACATATTTATCCTTTCAGATCCCCTGGATAAGGATTTTAGAGAGGCTGGATCTTTAAATAAAACAAGGCAGTGGAAGATATTATACTGATTTGCATATCTGAAGGAGACTACTCAGTGAGCAAGAGCTATCATGGAGATCAGCAGTGAAGCTAGAGGGGTCAGACACCATCCCAAGTACTTTATCAGAGTCCTTAATGACTTGGTAAGCACTTGGAATTCTGCTTCAATCTCTGACCTCCACCATCCAAATGGGAATTTTCTTTTATAGCCAATAAAACTATGAATCAAGACTGAGGTGGGGTCAGAAGCAATCTATTTTTGCCAGACACCTCCAAATGCAGTGTGGAAATCCCATTCTCACACCAAGTGAATATGCCCTCTAGTGGTCTGCACTTAAAAACTTTTAGAGCTGTCTACTGAAAAGCAAAGAATAAATCAGAACCCAGATTTAGGTTCAGAAAATCCTTTTTTGAAGCTTGTTCTTCCTCCTCAAACAGAATTTGAAACCAAACACATTATTAGATCCACTGGGCAGTATCCCTCCATCCTAACTGAACTACAACAGCACCCATAAATTCTTTGCAGCAGTAAGCAGAACACAGAATGTGTGAAGCTTTTCTTCTAAGGAGCTAAAAATCAATGTTAAGTTTACCCTGATTTAACAGACTGAAAAGTTATTGCCAGATCATCAAGCAGTAGCCACATTTTTAATTCACTGAACTAAAAGTAGTTGCTCACACAGGGAAAGAGGATCAGGAGCTACCCATAATGATAGGCTTGGAGCTACTCTTCCTACTGTCATCCTGGGGGGATACAACATTACCAAGCTGCTTGGACAGGTATATTTTTACAGCCTCCAGAAAGGACAAGGGCATATTTTTACAAATTCTCACATTATAGCAGATAGAGATTTACTGGTGGGCAAAATTAACATCTGCAAGGGAGCCTGGAAAATCTGGACAAATACTCAAAAAAAGATGTATTGTACAACAGTAGCATGTTTTGCCTATGTATCTTGGGATCTTAATGATGGCTTTAAAGTGCCAGTACCATGCAACAGCCCAGCATTGCCTTTCCATGATATGCTCAATTTATTGCAGCAATAACCAACCACAAAGAGCGGAAGCAGGAAGGGAAAGCTGTTTGCTGTTTAATGAACTTCATTACAACACCAAACTGCACCTCAGTCATCACTTCCAGACAGGCAACAGGTCACCCACTGCTTCTATCTGCAGCACACCAGAGGCCTGTTCCAAACCAAGTCTTTGTGGTGGAAACATGGGCAGGGGAGAAGCGCGTGCATGGGACTGTACAGTCTTTGCTTCACACCTATGTTGCATCCAGAAAAGCTGCTCCTTTCTTCTCTTGCTTACCTGTGAAGATCTGCTCCAGTGAGGAGATTTAAGCGACATGGGGGTTCTTTCAATTTTCTGTTATTATTCCAGCTACCTCTACTACTGCAGGCACAGACGTCTGGCACTGGGCAGACAAGAACTGCTTAAAACACGTCACCTGCTGTAGGTAATTCAAAAATTCATATGCAAGTCCTGGCAAATGGCTGACTCTCCTCCTTTCCTGACAGCACGAGCACAGCCTGCCTGTGCACACACCGCACGCGCCGGGACAAAGCCAGTCACGATGACCACGCCATGCCCACGTCACGCCAGGACAGCAGGGACATACTCACGGAGGCAAAGGTGCCAATCTGCTTGATGTTCTGTTCGTAACTCTGGGAGCTGGTGGGCCTCCCGGGTGTTCGCCTGGAGTACCAGAAGGTGTAATTATACTGCAAGGGGTGCTCAGCCGGCCCTGGGACAACAGCCTGCAGAACAGAAATGTTTCCTTACCCCTTAAATGCTCCTCTAAAAGGGGAAGGGGAAAAGTTACATTCACAGCATCACAAGTCTGCATGTTCCTGTTTCTCTGTTAATTGTCTGAAATGGACCAGCTGACTATTTCAAAGACTACTAGAAATGTGCAGTGCAAGGGTGGCTAAGGAAATAACTTCAGCTCAGGAGAGTGCTAGAAAAAAAAGCAACTCTCATAACTATTAGAGGCAGTATTACTACACTTTCCTTTAGTCCTTAACTGTGCCTGTTTCAAAGGGGAAAAGACAAACTAAAAAAGGCAATGCAAGTTTTAACTTGACATGCTCCTTCTCTGTGAAGAAAAAAATCCATTTACATTAAACCATGATTCAAAAGCAATTATAACTCTGGTGACACCAACTCCCTCAAGCAACCAACACCCCAACACTCCAGGAAGATTAGTTCTAGAACTCGTTATGTCAGCTTTAGCAGAACCTATGGCTAGCAGTGGGCATTGATCATGTTTCAATTTCCAAAACCACCCATTTCTGATTAAAAAGGCTCCTCATGGGCATAAAAGAGGCGAATAAGAACACATTACTCAAGAGTCAAAATGGACAGAAAAAAAACCAACAAATCAAAAAGCCTTTATCTTCTATCACTTGGTATTTTTACAGGAGTTATTAGGGTTTATTTTTTTTTTTTCCTATGGGAAGTTTATAAGGATTTGGACAGAATAAGTACAAGATTAAAAGAAAAACAACAAAACAGGACAGATATATGCTTTCTTAACTAGGCTATACTACACATACAGAGACCCATTTTAAGTTATTTCAACAGCAGCATGAACACAGCCTAGTAAACCAACTGCAAGCCACTGCTCCCCCACCAATCAGTCCTTTTCCCACACTCTCTTCCGAAAAAAAAAATGTTGGTGAAAATAAAACTTTATTTCTTATTTCTGTCCAAAAGCCTGGCAGAGTACTAGCTGCATTATGAGAGAAGCTTTCAACCCTCAGATTACATACCTCCAGAAACTACATCAAATTATCCAGATGCTAACGTAGCTCCTCCGTCTTCATTACAACAGTAACAGTGCATTAAGTGACCACAGCCCACCAAGACATGTTTTCCTTATCCCAGAACTGAGGGCTGACTCTCTAGCACTCCCATATCACACATTAATGATGGAATGCAGATGCCAGCACTGTACCTTCCTCTTGGTAGTACTCTGGGGTTTCTCTCGATCATTCTTTTCCTTCTCACTGTCTTTCTGTGTGTTATTCTCCTCATTCTGGTCATGGTCTCCACTATCATCATCTTTCAATCTGATAAAAAGAACAAAGAAAGTGAGCCTTACATCGCACCACTGAGAAGGTTCATGCCAAACCCCAGCAGTCTCTGTTTCTANGGTGGGGAAGGGGTCGGGAAGGGCCGCGCCGCCGACTCACGCGTCGAATTTGTTGTTCATCGTCGCTCGCTGCCGCCACCCCCGTCCACCTCAGCGACTTCCTCTCCGCGGGTCCGCCCTCCACAGCCTTCCGCCGCTTCCGGCGGCGCGGCCGGAGCCTCCCCCCGCTTCTCCCCGGAGCCATGAGCCCGGAGCANGATGCTAACGTAGCTCCTCCGTCTTCATTACAACAGTAACAGTGCATTAAGTGACCACAGCCCACCAAGACATGTTTTCCTTATCCCAGAACTGAGGGCTGACTCTCTAGCACTCCCATATCACACATTAATGATGGAATGCAGATGCCAGCACTGTACCTTCCTCTTGGTAGTACTCTGGGGTTTCTCTCGATCATTCTTTTCCTTCTCACTGTCTTTCTGTGTGTTATTCTCCTCATTCTGGTCATGGTCTCCACTATCATCATCTTTCAATCTGATAAAAAGAACAAAGAAAGTGAACCTTACATCGCACCACTGAGAAGGTTCACACCAAACCCCAGCAGTCTCTGTTTCTAAGCTCCACGTTGGAAATCTACACCTGACAACCCACACAGAAAAAATTACTACTACTTTACATGCCCAGAGCCCATCACAGCCATCTTAGGCACACAACTTCTAAGCAAAAGTGAGCAACAAAATGACTTTTGAGAACAAACTCGAGCAGTTCACACTAGATACTGATCTGCCAGAGAAAACCCCAGCTACTTTTAGGATCCCTAACGCCACGACAGGCCAACAGGAAAACCTGTCCCTGTAACTCTGCCCACTCTCCCCCCGCCAG
>VWZY01003642.1:91385-112517 GCA_013399075.1 Chloroceryle aenea | reverse complement strand
GAGGTTGTGGAGTCTCCTTCTCTACAGACTTTCAAAACCTGTCTGGCTCTGTTCCTGTGCAACATGCCCTGGGTGATCCTGCTCTGGCAGGGGGGTTGGACTCGATTCTAGAGCTCCTTTCCAACCCCTAACATTCTATGATTGCATTCTACATTATTCTCTAGCTTTGCAAACCTATAGGTGTGTATGGACTGAGGCTGGGAGACTGCTCATTTTTACAGTTCTGAGGAGTTGCTGTTTCTTACTCCAGGGTGGGGGGGGTTGTCTTTGTATAAAAAGGAACAAAAGAGAGTCATCTGTAACAATGCAATTAACTATTTGTGCATTCTCGGTCTATTACTGAATGCTAAATTTAGCTCACTGAATTGTTTCTGAAACATTGGAGCTATTTCAACTCCTTAAGTAACCTGGGCATGATGATAATTGTTAGAACAGTTAAAAACTGGTAATATTTATGCTTCTGTGTTTACTTGGTGATTCTGTAAGTATTAAATGAGTGACATCTTACCTTTCTCACTGAAGTTCTTTATGCAGCATCCATTGTCGTTCTGCTAGTGGTTTTGGAGGAAAACCTGTCAGGAACTTAAACGTCACATGACACATGTGTCAGAAGTATAACAGATGCTGTTTTTCCAGTTCAGAGTAACAGATAAACTCTCCCAATGCTTAGAAATAGCAACAGATTGTAAATTGAACATTGTATAATGCCAGAAGGGTTTCTGCTTGGTTTAGCATATGATTGGAAATATTAGGTGGGGAAAGGTAAATCTTCTGCATATTTTGTGTATAGTTACAAATAAAACAGAGCAGGGAGTAAAGAAACTCTGTAGGTCATCCCAAACAGGAGTCAGACCTTGAGTCTTCACCACCTTCATCAAGGAGGTGTGTTCTCTGTTTAATATGGGACTAGAAAAATTAATGTAAGGCAAAACCTCAGTTTTGCTTGACTTCAACACTCAGAATATTAGATACTCTCAAACTGTGAATGTTTAAAACTGCTACTTTTTCAGAAGTTTCAACTTGCAGATATTTCCTTTCAGCCACGAGACCTGAAAACTTCAGTAAGATTTTCAGTTAAAAAATAGAAGCCGTGATTGTCAGTGTCTTATGAAGGGAGGAAAATGTCAATAATTCAAATGTCATCACATAAATAGCATTTAATAGTTTGTGATTTAAGTATTTTTGAGTAACAAACTTCTGATGATTGTTGTTAGTGAATTCGTTTTGATAGACATTACTCCTCTTTCTATCTTTCAATCTATTTCAATTAAACTGTAGTGATTTGGTCAGAGATAGAAAATGGGAGTAATCCACTTGTTTTGGAGAAGAATTCTTCAGTTGATTTTCACCCTTTTTCATGTTATCTATTCTTCTGAAACTTCCCTTACCATCGTAGAGAGAAATATATAAAAATAATAATTTTAAAAACCCCAAACAAATACAAAGGGAAACTTCAGTGTAGTTCACTGCAGTATATACAGTTTGTTTATACACAAACGTTTATTTATTTGCACACATGGGGATCAAATGTGGAAAAATTTTCTTCAAAAGAAGTCCTGCAAGTGTGTCTGTCTTCCATGCATATCAATTGCTAGTTCTGTAACGAGAGTTCTTAGATACATGGAGTTTTCCCTAATCCCTCAGTTCTCATAAACCAAAATCACACTTTCATATCAGTTGATTTTTCATACATATTTTTAGTCCAGAATTACCAAATGCAATGATCTGGACCTTGTAATACAGTGTCTTTTTCAGCTTGTTGAATCTGATACTTGAACTTTCTGCAAAATTAAACTCACGTTGTAATAATGACTGCCCTTCAGCTGTTCTTTTACAAATCTACTGCAAAAACTATTTTTATGAGCATTGAAGTGTCCACTGGAAACAGGGTTCTGAGGTTATGGTCAAGGACAAGTAGGCAATCCATCATTTTCAGAACTTCTGGTAGGTCAAGTTGTGTACAAATGCTTTTCTCCTTTGCGGAAGACATCTGAACATTTTTCCTTGTATCAGAATGAGTCTGCAACGTATCTTTCCAAGAGGGAAGCTTCCTGACCCTTTTAGGATAATCTAACACATTAATAACAGCATAATTACCCACTGTTCATGCCCACTGTTCATCTTTGACTTTGATTACTTAGAAAAAGTATTTGGATTTTGTTTGCTTGTTTGGTTTGGTTTTTTCGGTCAGCAGTCAGTGCTGCAGACAGCCATTACAACACTTGTCTCGAGAAGCTTCAACACCATGAGGTTTGCCCACACTAGACAGGAGACTGCAGGCTGCCAACAAGCAGATACACTGCTTGCTTGGAGACTGTTTCCTTGATTTATGCTGCCTGGCGTCTCTGAAAAGCTTTGATCCTCTGTGGCGTGCTCTCGCTGTTCAAAAAGGCAGGCTGCACTGACGTGGCAAAGTTCTGATAGATGGGTGCTAAACCTGAACAGGGCAGCCACAGATCCTGCAGAGGTAGGTGGCCCCTGAAATACATAGATAGCTGCAGCAGAACGCTGAGCTGCTGATGCGTGTACGTGTCAGTAGCTCAAAGCTATGCAGTCCTCTTTCTGTGAATATTGTGCTGGTTTTATCTAACCCTTTGAGATCAGATTTTATCAAAACTCCCTAGCACAGGAAGCTTGATAGTTCTCCTGTTTATAAGTGAAAACTTAATAAACTGGTAAACCGAGAACAGTGCTCCCTTTAGGGGCATGTGCTCTTTTACCTGCTAAGGTTTTGACTGCAATTCCTTCTTCTCTTTTATGTAATCTACACAACCAAACAAACCCCAACAAAGCAAACATGTTTTCTGTCTCAGTTTCATCATACCATTTGGCTTATAATGTTATTATACTAGCACAATGGGAATCTGAAGTTCTAATGCATAAACATAGAATAATTTACAAGTCTCATATTTACAAGTCTTATGAACTTATTTTCTGTGTCTTTGCCCTGTATTTAGTACAAATATATATGAAGTTGGTATTTGCTTTCCAAAACCTGACAAAAGAATGCTGTGAAATTAGACTCTAACTTTAAGAGATTAAAGTACTCATGTCTATATTTTTTTATCATGATTGTTCTTTTGAATACGGAGCAGGTACACAGAGATGTTTTCTTTGCAGTATTCTGAAATTGGAAATGGTGCTAAAAAAACCATTTCAGAGTATACTGAAGTTTCCTACAGTGCCCATACTTCTGCCTGTTGTCATTAGGAAATGGATACATTACAACTTGTGAAGGATAGTTGCTCAACAAAATGAATGTGCAGAAAGTAGATGTCAATCTCTGAAGGAATGCTGCTGTCGTGATGTTTGGAATAATATCTGTGATTGAGTTCAGAGCTGGATTTAGCAAATGTAAAAGGAAATGTAGTGTCTTTCATAAAATTACAATGACTGAAGTCTTCATGCAAGCTTTTATGCCTTTTTTTCCCCCTGCAAATTAAAATATAAATAGCAGATAAATTGGTGTGTTTTGTTTAAGCAGCACTTGAAATCAAATGGAATGAGGTTTTTAGATGGAATATGCGTGAATCTTCATGTCTAAATACAATGGATTTTAATCTATTCAGATTTTAAGGTCACAGTTACAGAGCTGGAAGGAATGCGATGTTATAAACTTCAGAGTTTTTGCAACTAATATTCTATTCTGATGCTGAGGATATGAAAGCTTGGTGGCATGGTGGCGATTTCTAAGCATCTTAGTGAGAATAGCCTCTGTAAATAATTCCAAACCAAATCATGGGGGGGATAATTGCAGGTATTTATACTTGTACAAAGTATAAGCATGAAGAACAATGATTAACCATCGTTGTAAAATCTGGTAGGCTTCATAGTTGAAAATTTCATCCAGAATCTTGTCTTTACTAACTCAGGAAGTGTAAGCAGTGCAAAATGGTAAAAGTAAGTGCTGTTTGCTTCCAGTATAGGAAAGGAGATTGATCAGCTTTGTCTAGAGAACTGGAGAAAAGCTTTTGTTGTATTTCATGTTATATGCAATGCATCTTTATATTAAAAAATACTTAAGTTTAACAAACTGGATTCTAATCTATCAGATTCAGCTGCTGTTCTGTCAGCTTTGGTACTGTGCCCCCTTGGCATCACGTTTAGGTATGACCCTCTTGAAGGTTATGAGACTGTCCTTTATTTTACTTCTTGAGGGCAAACTCAGCCTTCAAAACATCTCCTGGACTCTAGCTGCTGAAGTGTATGTGAGGGTAACATTTCTGCCTTAAGTGTTTGTTGTTGGAACTGCAGATTTAAAACCTAGGAGGAATTCTGCTTTCAGTTGTAATCATGTAGCTAAGTTTAGTTCAGGAGGGGACTTAAGGGTTACAGATACTTTTTTAAAGTATGCTTCTAAAAGTGCCTTTTGTTGTTCCTTTCATTACAGTTTACTGTGCTGGGAGATAAACTACATATGACATGTACCAGTTTTAGACAGAGTAAAACATGACAACATTTAGAAAAGATTTCTACAGAAACTTTAAGGCTCTGAAAGTGTGTCTTAAAATTTGCCATCAAGTACTCAAGTTAACTTTTCCAAGCAAACACTGTTTCCCATCAGTTACTTGAACTTCAAAACTTAATTTGTGGTCCTTTGATCTGACTTCTGTTCTAAAAGAACCTTTTTTTTTGTAACCTTGTATAGTACATGCTTTCAAGACTCAGTATAGGATAACTGAAGGGCTCTATCTCCAAAACATTTCCATCCCCTTCAAAGAAGAACATGGTTTTCTTCCTTTCTCCTCCTGCTCCCAGAAAGCAATGGAATGGAACAAGCTGCCCCTAAAAAGATACCAATTCTGTTTTGTTTTTTCCACCCAAAGATTTAAAACCCAGAGGGAACTTTACTTAGTGGGGATTATACTTCTGAGATTCCCCCCATAAGTTATGGTTTGTTGCTCTTAGAGCAGTTTAATCACAGGTTTCATGTACTGAAAGCTCTTGGGTGTCAAAACACCCAAAAAGATCAGGTTTGTTCTCAGTGAAAGGCCTTCCCACCTGAGGTCTATGTATTGATGTAAAAAATGCTTAAATGCATGGGAAGAGATGGGAGAAAGGTTACCAACATACCTGTGTGGTTGGAATAACCTTTGAAGACTGATTAGGTAATAAATAACCTTGGAAATTGAGACAGCTGTCATTATCACAGTGATATTATTTTGCTGTAATTATGGTGGCAATAGGATGTGGGTAAGAGAACCTGTGATTTCAGCATGAAATTTAGCCCAATTCCATGACAGGTTAGAACTAATAACTGCTGGCAGTATGGAAACAGAAAGCAAAGGACTTGTCTCTTTTTTAGTCTTAATGAATCTCAAAGCTGAATTTGATATTTGAATAAAGGTTACAGCTGTGCTTTAAATGATAGTGCATAAAACGAAGTTCACACTTAGGAACAATACTTGGGAAGAAACATTTACTTCCATTTATGCCCTCTCTGGCTTCTTATATAAAGATGCATCTGGAGTGCAATAAACCATAGTAATTGGATGGTTTCCAGGATCAAAAGAGACCACAGGCAACAAAACAATTAAGGGAGAATACCTTGCCATCAGGACCAGATACCAGCAGAGGCGTCAGTCAAGCCTCACACAGTTCTGGTGAAAGCACAGTAGAACCAGAACTAGAGCTTGTACATTTCCATAGAATTCCATGTTAACTTCTGCTAAGATGGTTAAACCAGGAAAACCTTCTTTAGTGGATTTGTCTTGGTATGTACACGTTTTGTAAATGAGTGTGTATGTAACACCTTTTGAAACTCTTTTTCCAGGATGCTCTCTGTCCAAATTTAAATTGCAAGTCACTGTGTCATCTTTGTGCTGCAGGACTGACCTTTTTAAATAAATAAGTTCAAGTGGGGAAAAACTAGCTATTGATTAGAAAAGTGTTGTGACATAGCTGTCAGGTATGCAATCTACTATGAGGTGATTGAAATGAAAATAATTTTAATTGGAAGTGTGTAGAATAAGTGAAGATACAGACTGATTAAATCTTCAAACTCACAGGATGTGAAAATACTTAGATTTCACATAGTAGAGATACATAGAGATAGGGAAGAGTTGATAATGAGGAATCATCAGCTGCCAAATCAGAGGAAATCTGAATACAGCTCTTGAATGTTAGCACTCCACCTGCATTTGTTGAAGGCCAGCCTTTCTGGATGTACTCCTGGGAATGGTCCTGTTCTCACCACTTTCAATGAAACAGCCAATGGCTGTAGGACTCAGATCTTAGGAAGGAGTTCTTTGATCAAGAGGTTTGAGAGATTTTTAGGAGATCAAAGTGGAAAAGCTTTAACCCATCCGTGTGATGTGCATTATGAATCAAAATGCCCTAATTCTCCTTTTGATAGCAAAAAGAGAGGGCAGGATGAAGTGAGGAGATGAAGAAAAGAGAAAACAGGGATCTTCATATTTCTTGAAAGGATATTAGCTTTCATAGTGACCACTTGACATCAAAGAAGAATGCAGTAAGTCCTTCCATGGAAGGATTACATAAAGATGAAATTGCAACAAGAATAAAGGCTTGACTTTCATGGCTGCACAAATTTTTAGAGAACTCCAGGCTGTCCAGTGAGGAAAAGTGGTGCAAGTATAATCACAGATTTAGTCTGTGGTCCATTTGACTCTTGTTTCTGGACATCTGCTTTAACCTAATCATTTACTAATTCTAACTTGTTTGTGTGTTACTTAGAGGGCGAAATTTGGGCACATGGGAAATGCGATAAGCAGAACCAGACAGGTGAGGTTGAATTTGCCATGTTCCCCGCAGATGTGCATGGCAATATGCAAGCTGTAATTGTTACACATAAAAATTATATAGTAGTTTGCAATCCTAAATTTGGTTATTTTTTGTCTATTTAGCTCTTTGGGGGTGAGCAGTTTCTTGAGGGTAGAATTCTTTCAAATAGAAGTAACAGATTCTGGAAGCTAAGAAGAGATTCAGGTTTGGCTCAAGCAGACACTTTGTTACTGTATTCAGAGAGGGGCTACTACTGACACGTGGCTACTGAATTAAAAGGAGGTGCAACTCATAAAATCTCTGTTCTGCTTTTTAAATGGAACAACTCTTGACGTTGCAGTCAGTGTTCACTCAACCACAAATGCTAATTTGGCACTAAATTATGTTAATCTATTTTGGGGACGTGGGCCAAAGTGTTATATGCCAAATCCTGGCCTTCGTAGGAGCACAAATGTAAACGAGTAAAATGACGTGGCGAGGAGCCCGTCCACAGGCAGGCTGCTCAAAAGCCCTGCACTGCAGTTCTCTCTTTTCTTTCACCACAACAACCAGCAGTAGTGCCACTGCAAGTTTGGAAGGAGAAAAATTGGTGTGGAGGGAAGGGGACTCTGGTTGTGCTTTATCTAAGTTAGTTACATTTTATGAGGAGATTTCTTCTTGACAACAGTCCCAGTGATTTCATTATTGTTGAATTATTTTGTCAACACAATGCAAGGTCAACTGTGGCAGCCTCCTGCTAGCCCAGATCCCTAGAAGTAAGGACTTGATCATCCCATAAAGTCTTGATCAACAGCCAGAGCAGTTTCAGCTCATGTTCTATTTACAGAACAGTTGGCGGAGGGCAGGGAAAACTTTCCCTAAAGCTGCAAATTATGAAATAATATTTGAACACTGATACCTAATCTCTTGTTAGTGAGTATTATTTGTCATTATATCTAACATTAACTTTATAATATAACTATATAACATAACTATAGTTATATATAACTATATAATATTAACTTTATAACAACTTGTTAATTTTTAAACTCTAGAAAGAGTTTTCATATCACAGTAGTACTTCTGTAGTTTCTTTTCAGTGCTCCCCCCCCAAAGCCAAAATAAAGGGAAATATTTCAAGAATTTTGATGTTATAAATATTTTTAGAAATTATTCTTCCTGCTAAGATAAAAAAATGCCCAAACTTTCAAAATGCTACTGCTGAACTGATCAATTCCAATCAATTATTTGGGAAAAATTAAAAATTTCAAAGCTCTTACTTTTAGCAAAGTACAGTGACTGCAACCAATAATCAGTAGTGCTAAAACCTAAGGTGATGATGCTTTCAAGAAAGACTTTTCAGAGTCTGACCCAAGTGACAGGAACCAGAGTACAAGGGTAAGAGCTTGCTCTAAATAATGAGAAAATTAGAGGTTGATGCTTGGCCTGGTGTCATTTTCTGTTTTCTTTCACCTTCTGAGTTAGGCAAAATCCATTAGCCCAGTTTTGACAGCTGATCAGCTTCTCTACTGATGCATGATACTAGCTGGTCCTTGACCTGTGCTGCAGAAATGTGAGGGCACTGGTGGGATCTGGCTTTCATAAAGATGTGTTCTACTTAACCCTGTGATACCTTCTTGAGGACGTGCGTGTACAAAAACTTTCAGTAAAATAAGAGGCCATCAATAATAGGAGGATTATGAGAGTCAGACTTTGGCTGAAAACAAACTTTTGGTTTCGAAAAGTTAAAACTGACCCCAAGCAGTATGTATTAACTGAGGAATCTGAATTCTCTGAGCTACCTTTTTTCCAAATAAGAGTAACACATGCTTGCTTTTTGTAGTTTTTATCTGTTGTTGTGAAGTGTGGGCACTGAACTGGAAAAAAAAGAGTTTTCTCCAAATTACTTTTGATCAGCAGCATGCATGGGTTTGCAGCTTGAAAGGTCCCCATTACCAGACTAACTTCTCTCTGTGGTCTCTGGATATACAGTTTTATCCAAGTCACCTGTTTTACGTGGAGATGTGTAGTGTCCAACTGCTACAGATAACATGAACTACTGATAATTCAATACAGGATAATAAAAAAGCCATGCAACTTGATTACATTGCAGTTTACATTTATGCTAAGGCCAAGGAGGAAACTGTGAAGATGATACCTGCTTAAAAGGACCCAGGAGATCAGGCAAAACTTTGACAGGAGAAATCACAAGTGTGCAGTCCAGTGAAGAATTAAACTGCTGGGAGTAATAATATGGGCTGATGCACTCAATATAGCAGTAATGCCCTCCGAGAAGGGTAGGAAATAATTCAGTTCCTCTAGGCTGCACAGAAGCTAAATACAGTATGACAAGAAATAGTAGCAGTACTCATTATGTCTGATTGCTAATTACCCCTTTGAATGATTCAGTTATGCCTGCTACTAGATAATTAGTTTAGTAATTTATGGCTGCAGCACAAACTAGTATTTTAATTTTCACTGCACAGTTTTCACAACACCTACAGTTCAGATAATATCTCACTTTTTATTCAATTTCAAATTGCTTTTTTTTTTAATAGCCAATGGTGGGGAAAAAAACCAAGTAATTATTTCAATTTCCTAGCCTAGTTTTAATGTTAAATTACATGTTTTTATGTAATTTTATTCAAATGTAAACTGTATAAATGTAGAAGACAATTTTATCCGAGCTCTTAACATGGCTTCTTCATAGATTTCACAACTGATCTGGGAAACACTTCCCCTGGAATAGTTACTATGGTAAAGCTAGGCATTGTGGCTGCTCACACTGGATGAAAACTACTCCTGTGTATGACTGTTGCCAGAATTAGACCCCTGGGATAAAATAAGGGGTTTTTTTTTTGCATAGTTTTTGTAATTGCACAGATATTTCTCCACTCCTTGATTATTCTGCTTCTAGAGTTTGATTCTCCCATATAAGAAAGGTACAGACAGCAACTGGTGACAGAGTGGTGCTTCTATTGTGCTAGTTGGTGGGATTTAAAAGGTTCAGCATTTTTCAGGAGGAGTGTTATATTTCTTAGAAAAGCAACTACTCCTTAGTTCACTCAAGCATGAAAGCTAATTCTAAAAGGTATTCAGAGATGTATGTTTAGTAATTTGGGTGAAATGTTGTTTCTTTACTAAAGCTTCCACATCGTAATTTGGATTGTGAATGGCAAACACGTACCTGAGTAACACAGAGGATCAAGGTCACATTTTAACTATTTGTAAAATGTGTTAAACCTCAATCTTCATTTTGCTGGCTTAACCAAAATATTTCTCTTTTGTCATTATGTGACTTTGATTCATGTGACTGCTTCCTCACTTCTTATGAATTGATCTAGCTGTGTTTGTTTCACACCAGCACTTATTATCTCTAAGTTCATGTTCATATTTCAAAGAGTGTAATAAGATCTTTCATAGAGACAGAACAATCTGATCCATTTTATTTATTTTTCTTCTTAAATAAAGCTTTCTATACTCTTTTCCCCTGCATCATTGGAGAAACATACTCTATTAGTGCCTAGAGACTTGTTAAAATGAGACTGTCCTGTGTGGAGCAGTTCATAAAGTAACAGGCAGTTGACTCAAGACACTTTCATTAGAGTAGACAAGTAGAAGATTTGTTTTCAAGTGTGGAAGGGGAAGCAACTGAGTGAAGTGAAATCTGTATGACTTGTCCAGAGGGGTGTAACACGGCAGCAGCAAAGCTCGTGTGCCACATGGAGTAAATGAAGGGAGGGAGCAAACAGGTAACTGGAAGAGCAAGGAAAGCCTACTCAAAAGAAGGGCTTTACGTGGCTGAAATCTCTGCTTTGTCAGAGATCTTAGCAATCTTTGATTGCTGTTGCTCCCCCCCTGTTGCAATCATCTTAGTTTAAGTAAACTGCTGCTGCTTCACTTCAGCAGTTGTTCTAGTCTTTCCTCCCGTATCTCTCTCTTTTTTACAGTGACCATTTTTCTTTCTCTGCTAAGAGGACCAGATTGAACCAAGCAAGCTTGCTCTTAAATTTCTGTTAATCTCCATGCTAACTAAGGAATGTGTATAGAGAAATGAAAGATGACTCCATAGGATGCACCTCTTCTTTTCATAGGGCGCAACAGTTTTTATGCTTCTCCCAGCCTCAGAGGAAATCAGCAAAGCTGTTCCTGTCCCCACTGATGTATTTCAGGGAATTTTGTCATCCTCTGGAGGCAGAGTTCAGGGCCAGCTCTCTTCTCTTGAGGAACAGCTTTCTGCACAGAGCAATGTTGGTTAACCTTCAGGGGCAGTTTGGGAGAGACATTCTTGGATTTGAACTGCAAGATCCCACTTCTCCAAGCGAGCACTGCTTTTTGAGTTTGCTTCCCACAGCGCCCAAGGAGCACTTGCAGGATTTGTCAATGCATGCTTCAGGTTTTTGTGCACAGAGGGTATTGTTTGTTATGTTGGGATGCTTATTCCCTTTAAGATTTTGATTCCCACCACTGCTTTACTGTAGCCTGTGTGTCCCATGAAGCTATGGTATTTTTTATCTTGGTTTTTTTCTTACTGCTAACTGTTGAATCATGGGCAAAAATCGTGCTATAAACAAATGGAAGTTATCTTGTCTCCAGCTCTTTTTAATTGTCTGGCCATTTATCAGTTGTGGGAATCCCTTTCTTCACCTCTGCTATATATAATGGGAAAGTTGCTATATCACATTTTGGTCTCTCGAGGTTCAGTGCCTTGTAGGAGGCAAAGAGGTGGGAAGGAGAAAGTAGTGAAACGAAGGGAAATCGGTGCTGACAAATGGAGGGGTTCGTGTTTGTTGATTTCAGATAAGAGACCAAATAATTTGATTGGAAACCTTGAGATAACTTCTGCAAATGAAAAACTTGACAGGAAAGTCATATTTTTCCGTTTTCAGGTTCACATTTATCAATCTAAGAAGTGCATTAGCAGTCTGATTTTGTCAGCACAAGAGCATTTTTATTGAAAAGTGTGTGCATTTGTTTGCTGTTTCCCATTGAGTTCAGCATTTCAGAGTTCACATTCTAAAGAAGGAAGTCTGTACTGAACACTGGATTATGACAAGCGTCTTTGCAGAGGTAATTATGTGATTTCCTTGTTCAGGGACAGCAACTGAGACACTTGGAATATCAAAGGAAACATAAAAGTGTGTTCAAAATCATCGCATTACCATTCCTAGCACATTAACACTGTTACTGACAAATCGGTTGGGACTAGTGGGCAAATATTTAGATTATCAAAATGAGCTTTCCCTTATGAGCAGCAGTGCAGATTGTTTGCAGGTACCGTATTATTGAGAAAAATATTTGGTGTTATGAGTTTATCAAGCTTGCTTTATTATTTTTATTTTGTTTTCAGTGCAATTCGATAACGTAATGTCCATGGCTTGCAGCAAGCTTGCTGTCCTCTCCCTGGTATTTACTAGCACTGGATCAATGTTCTAAAGGGCAACTCTGACAGTGTTATTTCTGTGAACATCAAGCTCCTGTTTATTATAGAACAAAAGCTACACCCTTTATAGCCACCAGTCTAACTTTTGAAATATGTATTCTCTGACCCACTTGCTAAGTGATTCCCTACAGACTGAGTGTAGTGACTCTTCTCCATTACCAGTTACATGAAGAGGCTGGTCCATGTGAGGCAAGCTGTCTCAGCATCAGTGTGACCTTTCCAACTTTTTTTTGGAGTGACAATTTGAGTTCTTTCTACCCGGCAGCCACTTCCAGGGTTGTTAACAGCCTGCTCTTTCTGTTATCTGTCAGCTGGTAGCCATGAATATAGCATGAGAATAAATATATACACAAGTAGTTCAACTAGAATTTTCCTCGTTGGTGCCACAGTGCTAGATGAAAGCACCCAAATAGCTTGTTGCAAAACTGTAGCCACTGTGTCATTTCTGTGATGTGGAGAAAGAAGGTAAAGGAACGAGGTCCAGTTCTGCATATTGGGAATGAGCAAAAGCAGCTTGGAAAACTTGTTATGTGTAGGTTTAGATTACACATAAGGAAGAAGTTTGGTTACAGTGAAGATGGTGAGACAGTGGAACAAGTTGCTCCGAGAAGCTGTGGATGCCACATCATGGGAATTGCTCAAGGTGAGGTTGGACAGGGCTTTAACCAGCTTGATACAGTGGAAGGTGACCCTGCCCTTGGCAGGGGAGGTTGGACTAGATGTTCTTTAAAGGTCCCTTCCAACTCCAAGTATTTTGGGATTCTGTGATTCTATATGGATGGTCCTTCTCAGTATCTGTAGTAGCACATTCAGAACCTTTGACAAGCAATGAGATTTAGAGCAGTCATAAAAGTAAAGTCAAGCTAGTGCACAGCAAACCTGTGGCAGTAAAACGTGAAAACATTTAAAGACACTTCCATATTCCTGACTCGTACTGAAGGATATTGTTTATTCACTCCTGCAAAAACTGTAATATAAATGTTTTATTCTGCAAAAGAAGTACACAGAAACTAGTGAACTCTGAGTTCTGGGACTACAGTCTTCGTTTTGGGCCATGTCTAGACACTTGGCAATCCTCTTTATTATGATGAGGAATTGTTTTCATTGCTGGTGGCTCAGCTAAAAACCAGTGTTCTCAGTGTTTCATATTTGGAGAATAATTTTTACAGTGACTCTTGAACTAATAATTTCAAGCTGAATACTACCTCCAGTGGAACAGTGGCTGTGTAACCCTGTGATTAAGCTCATCTTCAGAGGTGCTTTAAAGTAATTAATTAAAAGTGGCATTTTGCTCAAAACTGAACTGTAGGCTAAAGGCAAAATTTCATAGACAACCACCATACGTTGAGTCATAAGGTGATTGAGGGGCTGGAGACTCACTATACCAGCACATAGGAAGTCAAGAGTAAAACACCAGAGAAACTGAAAACTTTTGTGCTTATTAGCTTCAATTAAGTTATTAGGAGAAATAAACTGTAATAATTAGATTAGAAGTCAGTGTAACTGGACTAATAACAAGTCTCTGAGTTGTCTGCAGTTGCACAGATGCAAGAATTAATTATTACTCTGGAATACATTGCTCTAGCCTACAAGTTCCATGCCTATGGTTTAGTATGCTGCCCTTGAGGCTTGGTTATAATTTGGAAGTGTGATTGGCTATGTCTATACTGTTATACTGGCCTTGCATACACCTCTGAGCGCAGGTTTGCCTCGTGGTGCTAGTTTTGTGTGAACTCTGGATCACATCTAGATTGGTGTAGGAATAAGCACCACCTACCCCTTCATTTAAAGTAAGCACTCTCTTGCCTGCCCGTCCTCGGTGCCTTCTGATGGGGTATTGAATACTGCAGCACAAATGAATTGGTTATGTTGTAATTTGTTTGCTTGTTTTATTTTAGAGTAGACACAAGTAAGAAAGCTTCCTCAAGACTGTGTTGCTGGGCTACTATAGGCATAGCCTTTCAAGCCAGAGAGAACCTTTTCTGAATGTGGGATGGGCTTTTTCTACTGCAGTTTTCTGCCGAAACCCATGTATCATTTGTAAATGCTGCTTTCTGAGTCATGTGATTCTGGGCCAGATCTAAAGGGTGATCCTAAATTGGTGCTGCTTCTAAAGAAAAATGCACATTAGAAGGGGGAAAAAAATCCCCAAACAGTAGTGTGATACAGACAGGCTTGAAAATTTTTGGTTTTCTTGTTTTTTCTTTTGCCATGCTTATAGTAGGAGGTAGCATAGTAATAGATAGCAAAGCAAGTAGTTCTGAGTAACCTGTGCTGAATTGCACATTGTTTTGTTTCTTGGCAGCGGCTCAATCAGATAAACTTTGCCAGGGATTGTGTGAAGTATCCTAAATGCCAGCCAGACTCCAGAATACCAAGATTGAATATGTTTTCAGTTAATGGCTTGGGAAGAACCTTTGTATTGACATTCTGTTGTCTTTTAGCTGTGGGAACAAAAGCCCTAATTTTATGGCCATTGAAATGTTTGCCATGAACATTCTATGCTGAGACATTTTTTCCACAATCAGAATTCCAGTAAATTACAATTTCCAGCTGTTGAGCTTAATGCAAACATTATAGTGAAAGGCAAACCAGCCAGTAAGGCATTGGAGTGATCCCGGCTAGTTTTATGGCTACTGGAGCAAAAGTGGAAACCAAGACTGTAACAAGAGTGACCCTCTGTCCTGGCTGCCTGGAGCTTGGAAAGCCTCTGAGGGCCATTGCCCTGGGTTTTGTGGTTGCCTTGCTGTTGCTTTGTGGTTAATAAAGCTCTGAGGGGAGGGCTCTCGAAGGACTACAGCTGGGAACCTTGTGCTGCTTCCCTTGCTGTTGTCAATGTCCACGGGCATGCAGCAGTGGCACCAGAACTGCCCTTGCCTTCCTACTCAGCACATGGAGAGCATCTTACCCCAGTGGTTAATCAGAGAGTAAGGAAAACAAACTAGGCTGAAGGATCAGGGCCTGAGGAGGCATAGGGTCAAAGATAAAAGAGGTAGGAGAAAAAATGTCAGTGTTCTGTGTAATCCTGCAGAACAGGGATGCTTCAGCCTCAGAGGCATAAGATGCTCACTTATATCTTTTCAAAATTGAATTAATATATGTGCTCTTTTTGTTCAGCTAAATTGTTCTCCTCTTGATCTCAAAAGACTATTTGCATTTGCAGTAGCTTTGTTCTGTAAGACTCTAAAAATAGATGGAAGAGATCAGGGCTACTGAGGCATTTTGGGATTCACCAGTTGGTAATGGAGTCATCCAGCCTTTCATGCTGTCTCAGCTCTTCTTGGGAATCAGACAGGTCTGTTTTAGGGAGTGTTTCAGGATCATGTAGAAGGCAATGAAAAGAAACATGTGAAATTTATTGATGCTGTTGTTACATCCATAGCAGAATACACTTCCTGCATATCATGTAATCTCTGAGTGGTAACAGAAGTGGTTTTAACATTGATTTAAAGATTTTATTTTCTAAGCAGAGCTCTTGAGGGCATTTGTTTTTCAATGTCAATTGCCCTAAGAATGTAAAATGGAATGATAATACCTTTATATAATGAATATTTCAAACTTGCTTTTGTTCAACCTGCATTATTCTTTATTATATTTTTACTTGTGGCACCATCTCTACAAAATTCACTTAATTTAGACCAGTGAATACAAGTTATTTATGATTTCGAATAGTACCTCTTAGTAAGTTAGTCTGTCAGCAGACCAGTCTTTCAGAAAAATGAAAGTTACAGTGGGAAGAGAATCTACATTTATCTTTATTATGTCTTTATTGCACACAGTTTATACCCGGTGATATTTGTGTGTGTGTGTCCTGTGTGTGTGAAAGAGAGAGTGTGAAACTACTGTGCAGTGACATTTTATTAAAAGCATTCTAAAAAATACAAAGGGAAAGTAATGGTTTGGAATTTAACTAAACAAGAATTATGTTAAATTACTAAGAATTAGAGTGAATTCAGCTGGAAACATATTTTAGTCTGACATTTGATTTTGGGAGTTAGAACTGTTTGTTCCCTCTTTGTCTCCATCGTGGAAGGGAGCAAAAGGAGAGAGCTGGCACAAAGTGGAAAGTAAAAAATAAAGAAGAAAGAAGGGGGAGCAAGAGTAAAGTCACTGATTATTTTACTTCATGGTAAAGGTTCTGTAAAAAAGCACTAGTATAAAAAAACATCAGTTAGCAGTTAAAGAACATCTAGGGAGTTTAAACTAAATGAATAGTTCTTGTCCTCTGAAGCCCAAGTGTGCTCCGGGCTGCAGTAATGCATAGTCCTTCTGTCAAAGACTGGGAGCATCTGGAGTACCAGTTTCATATCACGTATGGAGTATCTGGCTGTGTGTGGTGTGATCCTATGCCCCGGGTGCTCCCCTTAACTGTGCCACTGGCCAGAGCTGTTCAGAAGCAGAGATTTTTAACATCCCAGTTGTGAGTTTTTCTTGACACAATAATCACAGTGCCCATTCATCCTTTTGGGGGGATTTAATGACTCGGTGTGGAAGCACGTGAACTGTATTTTATGCAGCAAATGGTTCTCTTTCTGGGATTTTTCTAATCCAGAGAGAAAAGAACCCCTTCTGATGCGATGACCTTCACCTGAGCTCCTTGTCCTAAGATAAGCAGGACAAATCTAGGCCTTTCCTGTTGCAAACTTCAAGTCTAGTGGATTTCCATTCTAAAATAGGTTAGAAAATTGTTTTTAGGGATTTTAATCATCAGCAAATTAATTTAATGTCCGAAGACTCCTATGAATGGAGATATTTTTCATCTGATCTGGTTGATGGTCAGTGTCTCTGCCATCCAATTTCCATTTGCAGAAGGTTCTGGTACAAGACTGGATTGCCCTGAGACCATGATTGGATTTTAAATGGTAATGTCTCTGTAGCCTTTAGGCAAAGAGTTGGAATGGCTGCTCCTTTCCACCAGTGTCCAATTAGCAATGCAAAGTACAATGGTGGAATCTGTGTCTGGGAAAGTTTTTTACAGGCTTTATTCTTTAATTTAAACATTACAAGAAAATGCTATCCCCTTCAAAGGTGTCATACAGAAAATTGATGCACTTACCAAATGTCTCTCTGCAAGACCACAGAATTTTGCCTGTGTAGGTGCATTTAATCTTATGCATCTTTTATTTCTGAAGCTCCCAAAAGAGCAGTGTTTAATTTCTGCAAATATGTTCCCAAAGTGGTGGCATGAAGACAGCTTTCTTCAAAAAAAATCCACAGACTTGTATTCATCTCAAAATATTGATATAAAACTATTTGAAAAATGTAGGCACAACATTATTTGTAGGAAGGCTCTGCTTTGGACATTGATTACTGCATATTAACTGCCATTTTATGAGCCAATAATGATGGGTGCAAACTTAAACAAGCCAGTCTAGAATTTAATTGATGGCTTTAAGATGTACATAGTATGAAAATCTTTACATGGAATAAAATGTTAAGTTATTATTTCTAGTGTAGTTATAGCTGGTATTTGAGAGGTGTTCACCTATCTGACCTCTCCCCATAAAAGAGCTTTAAGTTAGTTATCCTCCAAGTCTGTGGTTTTGTCTTAATTTAATACAGATTTCAGCCAGAATTTGCCCTGTGTATTGCTTTTGGATACGATGCCTTGGACACTAAATCAAAAGTATTTCAGACTTTGTCAGAGACAAATGCATTTTCAATTAATACTTTTAAAATTCCAACCTCTCCTGATTTTCTAATAAACCTTCTGGTCGATTGTTGTGTGCATCCATACATGTAGGTACCAAAACCCCATGAACTGCTGCAGCAGAGAGAACCTAGAATTCACCCTTCTATTTAAAACAGGCCAACAGAAAAATAAACACACAACTACCCCTATTCTGTGTGCAGGAAACCAGCCTTGATTGTGTGACATTGTGACCCAATGCGGAAAGTAAATAAATATGCTCTAAAATAGTCCTGAAGCTCTTAAGACAATTTATCATTTTTGTTGTTTAAATTCTGGTCATTTATTTATTTACTTTTACTATTTTGTGGTGACTTTGCTATTTAAACTGTATCCTAATGAGACAGAATTCTGGAGAAAATGGTTAAAAGTCTGGATCGGTCTCTTTGAAGCTTACTGTTACTAGCAGTTAAAACAAGGATTTATTTGATGTCAAATTTAAAATACACAATAAACTAGAAGCAAATACATATATTTATGATAGTAGGGAAATAGACCATTTTCCTTCATTTTCATACTTATGCAAACTTCTTGAGAGTGTGGAGGTTGCCTTCTGGTTACTACTATAGACAAGTTGCAGCTATGGCCCTGCTATTGTGGCACTTGGTCCATCACTGACGTTGGGCACCATGCCAGCCTCCTGCCTGTGTAGGTCCATTGCACGAAATGCAGCCTGGGGCTAAGGGTGCATCTTGTTCCATTCACTTTTATAAACAGTCTTCCTCAGTGGAGGAGTTTGTTCTGTATCCCAGCTCTCCTTAGCTGGACCTGTTGAAGGGGGAACATCTCTAACAAAATGGAAAGTAAAATACGACAGATGTTAACTGCAACTCACAATTGCAATTTTCTCACTGTTTTCTTTTCCCTGGAGACTCAGATATAATGGTAATGAGTTATCTTAAAAATAAAATATACCCGTTTTACTCTTTCTTACAGTAATTTCCTTCTTTTAGTCTAATTAACCCTTCTCTAAGGCCTTTTAACTTGTCAAAAGGTGTGAATATAGAGAATTGATAACAGTCTTTCAAATGCTTCTTACCATAGGCTATGAGAACTCCAGAGATACAGATATGTAACCATTTTTCTCCCTTTCCTATACCTGGAAAAAAATATATTCTGCTGACTGCACGTGCAGACATTGCTCTGAATGAATTAAGGAAAAATTCTGTCCAGTGCACTCAGCTCTGTACCCTTAATTGGAAAATACACATGGAGTGTCTTTGCTCTAAATAGATTATGAATAACTCCATTTGAAAGTAAAGCTTTCAAAGCCAAATGCTGTAATTATTATTCTCCAATTAATTTCACAGTTTATTCATACAGATTATACATTTCTACTTTGAACTGCTAAATCTCCCCATCTTTTTATGGTTTTGGGTCAAGCAAACCCAAAATACAAGTTCAAATAGTCCACATTTATAAATTACATATACGAAAGGTAAAGATCCATCCTACACTGCATAGGCTTAAAGATAATTGTGTTCTTATTTTCTGGGGGTCTTTTTTATGCAATTTCACAACAATGACAGGTGTTGATCCCTCTATCTGGGAGGGTGATACCACTCTATAAAAATGCAGTTTGAAGTTTGGTATAGAGCAGGTTTCACACAGAAGAGAAGCTAATAGTCAATGTACCTGGCAAGCACAGGTTGAAAATCTTTGTGGGCTGTAGTATTTAAGTATACTTCACATACATATATTTACTATATAGATAACCAAACTTTGTTACTTACAATTTTTAGTAAATTTGTAGCAATTCAGAAAGGTTTCTTTACTTTGGAAAACAGACTAATATTTAAGCATGACATCTCTGAAGACTTCCTAGTAACATGGCTCCGCAATGAAATGCAAATCAAACCTCTCAAATTTTTATAGAGATAAGAGTGCGTGTCTGTGTCTATCCATCTGATCTGGTCACCCAAGTAAAAGTCCACTATGTAGCTGCACTTGAGGGGGAACAAGGTGTTAAAAAGAAAAAATGTTTTTCTTCTCTGCCACATGTTCATGGTTCTTTCTTCTCAGCAGCTTTTCCGTGATTCCTCTAAGCAATTCAAGTAAATAAACTGGCAGTTTTCTGGTTCACCCCATGGGACCGATGTTATTCTTTGGCTCAAAAAAAGGCATTTTTCTTCTGAGTTTGCCTGTCCTCAGGGACAGTCTGAGTTATCTCATATTGGTTTTGATTCTTATCCAGGCATTTTTTGAGTGTGTACATCAAAATGTGACCACTTTGAAAGCCATTTCTATGTCCAGTCTAGCGACAAGGTAATACTGCTCTGACAGAAGGCATTTGACAGGGCTGTCTAGGGTACTGAGCAATGTCTCACTGCTCATGGCTGGTACTCCCTGGTCCTGCCAGTTGTGCAAACTTCAGTGGGATCCTGGGCCATGGTTCAGAATCAGAACTGCTATGGCTGTGCAGTAAATGTGACCATGACTAGAGAAAACTCATCAAAAAATTGAGTGTTCACTCCCCTTTGTGTAGAAATCATAAAAGACCTTATTTTCTTATTTTCCAAACCACATTTTGATGGTGGCTCTGGAGTATTCCACACGATTCTTGCAGAAAATAACCCTGAACAGAAAGAAGAATGCGTAGTAAAGCCTGCTGAAGATGAACAATGAATCTCAGAAACCTCGGGGCCTCTATATGGATCAGGGTTCTGAGATAACATCACTGTGAAAAAGGCAGTGACAAACCAAATATTTTTCATATGATAAGAGTTATCTCTGTGTCATACCAATGGATGAAAAGGGATAGAGATGATGTTCCAGTTCCAACACATTCATTTTATAAATGAATGAGACTTATGAATTGAAAAAAGCTTTGGGTTTTAAAAAATGAGATAGCTGACAGATAGGTAAAGTTAGTAGATATGCTTTGCATTTCAAAATCACCTTTCTTAACAGTGGCCACATGTAAATTCAAGTTAATACTATGTGCCCTCCAGACAAGAGTGCTGCAAAGTCCCCGTCCTACCACTGGAGGTGAGCATCAGCAGAACTGGATAGGTAGTTACTGCAATATAAGGGATACAGGTGATTGATTTCAGGTGATTGTAGAATGTTTTTCCTTTTCCTTTGAATATGTAGTGGTGCTGGGAAACTTTCCTGTTTTAGGGTCAGTACTTTTGCAATTTAAAAAAACAATCAACAAGGCTGTTCAGAGGTTTTACTTCCTCTCCTGAAGTTAAAAAATATTCAAAATAAGAGCGTGGGTTTTTTGATGAGAAGTATGAGCTAGTAAGAGAGATTAAAGAGGGAAAAAAAAAAAAGA
>VWZY01003642.1:0-91304 GCA_013399075.1 Chloroceryle aenea | reverse complement strand
TGGGTGTTCAAGAAAAGCATCAAATTGGCAGAACAGAAGCTAATCAGGCAGGAAGGAGAAGATTAGGGATGATTAGGAACCTAGGCAAAAGCTGCTTCTGTTGCTGGAGAAGGGGACGAGAGAGCAGATGTGGCCTATCAATGGCCACTTCTTCAACCCTCCTGTTTGACACAAAGCAGGGAGACCGTAGGTGTGCTGGAGAGGAGAGCAAGTCACGATGGTGGGAATGTGAAATGCTGTGGGAAGGAAGGGAGCTGAGGGATGCTCCAGGCCTGTGTGAAGCACGGAGCTGCTTTGAGTAGTGCTCTTCAAAAAGCAGCAGCTCTGGCCGAGCTGCCTGTCCTGCCTGTGGTGAAGCTATGCAAAGGTGGCCTGATGACAGTTTCTTTCTCTCAGGGGCAGGAGATACAGAGGAGGTTGTAAATCAGGGAGGGAGATTCCTCCCTGTCCCACCTACCCTCCTAGCAATGGCTGCAGCAAACCAGACTCCAGGTCTTGCACTGTATTTTTTCTGCCTTCCTACATTTTCAGCTTCTTTTCTTTCTCAGGACAGCAGCAGCAAGGTCTGTCCCTGAGGCAGCAAAATTCATCATCGCAGAACGAAAGGATGGGGGAAAACCACACTTGGTGCAAGGTGGGAAAGGGTTGAAAAGGGAGCTGTAAGTCTGGAGACAAAATCATTGTCAAATGAGCAATAGCCCTACTCTGGGATTGAGAAGAAAAGTACACTTCAGGGGGAACATCTCTCTCCTAGACTAAGTAGTCCACTATTCTCCTTCAAATACAAGTTTGACTGCACTGTTTGTTTTGAAGTCTCAGAAGGAAACTGTTAAAAATATTTTATTAGTCCTTTAATGATTCCTTATCACCTCCGGAAGTTACATGTATTGTTTCTAGTTTGTGTTGGTGTGACCTCAGCTACTGGTTGCTTGTCACAAAGCAGTAGAAATTATTAACAATTATGAGATGCTGATGTCTGCTTCTTAAACATCCTTTAAACAGATTAATCAAGTGCATTAATTTAATAATTAATCTTATTGCTATCTCACACCTTTTAAAAAGCATCCCCTTCTGTCTACATAGTGGGCAAGGCTAATTTGCTGATGAAAAACCTGCTTTTTGGCCATATTTTCCTTCTTCCTTTCTGAAAAACAATAACCTAGGCTTGAAGATTTCAGTGGAATTTTATTGTTTTTAAGTTTTGCATATTATGACTTCAGTTCGTGTTAAAAGTGAAGGCAAGAGCATGACTCTTACGAGTGGGCACAAGTGAAAGTTATTCAACCCTTAGCTATCAGCAAAAGAAATAAGGAATGAGGTAAAGTCAAAATTTTTCTGTAGCTCACAATTCTGTTGTAAAATGAAATGTTTATGTTTTTCTTTTATTTTTTTCTGAAATTACACGTTGCTTCTCTGCCTATTTAATGTAAGTTATGTTCCTGGCATGTTCCTCATTTTTTCCCAGTAACTATTCAAATTGACATTTCCTTTGATCTTTTTATGGTATATCAGCAGTATTACAATGAATCACAGTTCTCACCAATCATCTCACCTTTGGCTTCTGTTCAATAGCCTGCTTTTCCAACTCTGAAAGTTATTTCATGTTCCTTTTCTTTGCTTCTAATTCAACACACATTGTGTATAATTGCAGGGTAGAGTGATGATTACTCTCCAAAGAATTACAATCAAACTTGGCTTGTTAGTGTATAAAGCTCTGGCTGTTAATCACAATCATTTAAGCAGTAGCTAACCCTCACTAAAACACAGATGGCATGTTGTTAGCATTTCGAGCTACCCAACTCAGACATTGTTGATGTATCCCAGCGAGGACTTTGTTATGCTTTTCAGTACGGCTTCTCTTCTGTAACGCCGAGCAGTATCTGCTGGGTTTGATACCCTCTCAGACACTTAGGATGCACACATGAATACTGTACAGCTGTAGCAGCTCATGCAAATCAAAATGCATAATTTTCTTTCCACTGAATATGAAGACTTTAACCGTACAGCCAAGAATGAATACAAAAAGGAAGTGTATGAAAGGAAAAAACAATATAAATAGGAAGTTGTCTTGATTAAAACTAGCATGTAATTTAAAATACGGGCATGTTTGACTTAAGAAAACCTTGGCAAGCTGGATCAGCAATGGTAATTTGAGAATGTCTGGTGTTCGCTGGCTGCGAGTCCTAAGGTCTGGTGATTTTCAACAAGCCATAAAATAAACAGATAACTATTTTTTCAAGCACTACTGTCCTAAATAAAAACTCAAATACTGTATTTCAAAGAGCAGAACAAATCATACCACCAGTGCCAAGCCCTTAAGCAAGGATTTTTAATAAGAAAGTTTAAATGCTTGATACGATGTGACAATCCACTTTATAAAATTCTGTATTTCTTCAAAAACATGTTTTGCAAAGGTTTAAAATTAATAAATAGAGAAAAGCTGAAGTCTTACGCTGTAGAAAAGGATTCTCTGAAAGGTCACGTTACAGGGATGTGAACAAAAGACAGAAGGCAAAAATGTTTGCTACTTCACAGACAGTACATGTTTGTCTGTCATCCTATATCCTGTCAAAGGCTTCCCTCGGTAAAATGATTAAAAATGCCTTATGCAGAAGACAGCTTCAGGGATTGAGTTGTGCTTTTGGACAAAAAAATCTATTATTTAGACAAACTCTGGAGCACAGGAAAAAAACCAAACAGTTCTCAAATGAAGAATTTATCATTTAACTGGAACTAACTTTCACATAACTTTTCCTGAGCATGCACCAAGTTAATTGCTCAGAAGTGTGGGTATGTGGGTTCCAGTGCTGCTGGAGTATGTGAGCATTTGCACCTTATACTTGTTGGGGAGCCATGAAAGGTGTAGGCTTCACCAAAGGTCACAAGCATGGAGATGTCCCTACCTGAAGACTTAGCCAGAACTTAGAAGTTCTGTTTGTGAAATGAAAAAGGCTTTTCACCTTACCTTTGAGCAAGGCTGCTACTGTTTTGCCAACATAGGTGTCATTCCGTGGTGAAATATGAGCTTATCAAATCAGAATGTATGGTTCCTACATTCTTTTTTTACACATAGTTTGATAAGAAGCAACTTGCCTCTGCCCATGCTCAATTTCCTTTTGTGAAGACCCATCTGAGTAATTTCTTTGTGAAAATATCAAGATTAGATGCCATCTTCCACTTTGCTTTCATCTTTAGATTTTATTTAAATGTGAATTGTCCATAGTGAACTTTGTATGGGCAAACACTTGAAGAGATGCTTGCCAGCTCTGCAGTTGAGTATTTATTGGAGTTTGCTGCATAGACACAAAGACACCTTCTCATTTTTGTGTTCTGGAATGCTATCTGTGCAGCAAAAAATCACATTGACTGAGAAGCTGTGGTTCCTGGTCATATACCATATGTTCTTCAATGGCAGTGCAGTAGATTACAAAGTTGTCACAAAGGCCTTACTGATGAAATCCACCTTCCAGTCGTGTTGCATACCTGGTTCAGGGATAAAGGCACCTCTGGAGCACAGGAAAAAAACCCAGAGATATGATTTCAGATTATTCTTTAGAGCACTGAGCATCAAAGGTGCACCTTCATTCCATTTCAAACAAGGTGTAGTACTCACACAGATGTCTACAAAGAATATACTCCATGTCACATGTAGCTGCTTTTCCACTTGCAATAGGCCTCTCATTTCTCTGTTATGCTCAACGTTCATCTTGACTTCTTTGATCTGAAAAGAGGGGTGATTTGAATATAATATTTTAATCCAACATCCTCATACTACTCAGGACGAAGGTACGGCTTGTCTTACCTCAGCAATCAGGGAATTGAAGTTTTGAGACAAATTCTGATCTTGCAACAGGGTTTTCTGCATCAAATACCTTGAAATTCAGATTATTTGTACAGCAGCAAATTTAATGTCAAGTGCTTGAATGAAAATTGAATTAATTTGTTGCTTTCACTAATTGACCTCCTTTAATTTTCAAACTTTACATGTTTGTTTAATCTTAATACCTTTTGATTTATTCATGAAATGTTGCTCTTCTGCACTTTGTAATAATCTCTGTCTATTCAAGCATTTTCAATGTGATATTCTCCATCCCAAGTTTTTAATGAGGTTTCTTATGTATGTATTTTTTAAATAAAAATCATGAAGGTTTGGGGTTTTTTTTATATTCATTAACTGAATATTAGAAACCGTGCCTGGTTAGGAAAATCTCATCAATTTGAGGTTCTAAAATAGGTCACCAAGTGTCATTCCAATAAAAGAGAAATTTGCATGCAATGCTTCATTTGCAAGGAGTGCTTGTTTATCTTCTCTGGCATTTATTACAGTGATCGAGCAACCGAAATAATCTGCATATTATGCAAACCAGTCCTTTTCCCAGGAAAGTTTTCAGGCTTTTTATATTAAGAACAAAGTTGATGCAAAGCCTTGTTGTATGATAGCATGAGAAAAAAATTGGATCTTGTCACAAGAAATTCTTGTTACTGTCATTTCAGGTGACTAATCTATTTTAGGAAATTAAAGATTCTGATCTTATGGATTACATCACAGAAATGTTGTATTGGGAGTGTTCTTAGCAGCATGAAGGATTGCTCTGCTTTTCTTCTAAGTGAGTTATTGTCCATTTTACCAATATAACCACAAAGATGACTGAAAGAACTGGAGATATGATACTGAATGTGTTCATAGCCAAAGAGAATTTCAGGGAGAAAGGTGAGATCAGCTGGAAAAGAAAGCTAACAGTACCTGTATCTTGACAGTCAGGAGTGTGAAGATATTGAAGGGGAAGATGTTGTTTGTAGTGAATTGTTGAAAACTACCATCTATAAACATATAAATGGCTCTTTTTAATCTTGATGTGGGGTCATCTTTTGAAAAATCTTTTCCTACCAGGTAAAATTATTAGCTTTTGCTTTGTAAAAGCAAAACTCACAAGCCTATCTATCAGAAGTAAACTGTTCCCAAATGACATGCTTTGATGTGGATGTTTAGGTGGTGGAAAGCGTTTTAGGCAAGCTTTCTGGGATCAGACTCTTTTTTTGTACAGTACTTGCTGGAGAATGCTTTCTACAGGAGAATTATGAGTCACAGTGGCAAGTCTTAAGTAATAGAAAGTTAGTGAAGGAACAGACCTTTACCAAGTAAAGATATCTATCAGAAAACAGTTCACATGCTTTAATTATGATCTCCTAAAGAACAACCTTCTTGAAGTGGAATTTTAAAAAACAATGAAAAACTTATTGTAATTTTCTTACTTTAACTGTTTAGTCTCCTGACTTCTCTATGGAGAAGGGGAGTCCCCTCCAGAGAGAAATTTGGAGAATTAGAATGGAGCTTTTGATTCGAGCTGCCCTCAGGACTGGGTAAGGAGCTCAGGGAGGCCAGTGAGATAGCTGCGGTGCAGACACATGAGCTGGAAGAGCAGGCACATTTCTGCCTACTATGATAGTGCAGCAGAGTCTGAATGGTGCTCTGTACTCCTCAAGCTAAATATTTCTCAGAATAGGTACTACTTGCATGGACTTTGCCAGAGCAACCCATCACTCAGAGGTAGATGGCTGGCAGATCAATGGCTATCTGCTTCATGAAACCATCATTTTTAAAGAGCTTTTACATGATTGAAAGCACAAACTACAATTTGAAAATAACAAACAGTGAAGTTATTGTCTGTCACTGCTATGCCATCCACCATTCCTTCAACTGTTATAACCTCCCCTTGTGTCTTACCTGAAACAGGATCATAAATTGTCTGAGGAAGGTCTGGTCTCTCAAAATAGCACTTCTCCAGCAATTAGCACTTTGGGGTGCTGAACTTTAGTGGAGTTTTCTGCTCTTGCCATAACATAACAAATAATTACCAAAGTATGGAAAATAGATCCAGAAAGGACTTGGAGAGACCATAGCATCTGTTCCCTGCTCTGGAGCAAGGTTAAAATATATTTGTCAAGAATGATACTGATATATGTCCAACCATGAAGGCCTCTGGGGATGGAGATCCCAAAGCCTCACAATACAGCTATATGCAGGGGCTTCACTGTACAGTTACAGCCTCTGTAGTATACACATTTTGCTACTGGTTTTCCCTGCATTTCTTGATGTAATTTAACTCAGCATTTTTTGTTCTTTCCATCAAGGATAGGGAGAGAGTATTATTTCCTTTCATAGGAGAAAACTTTTATGTATTTGAAGTCTGACCACCTTTACACTTGGTGGTCTTCTTTTAACTGTGAATTAAATTTAATGTAAAAAATTTATTTTTAAATTTTAAAATCTAAAAAAACCCCCAAACCATTAAAAGTGAAAATAGCAAATAAAGCTGTTAATGATGTTTACAAAAGCAAAACCAAACCAGAACTTATTAGGAGAGGTCAAGAAGATTGGGCTAAGCCGTATAAAGATAGCAGGTGGGACACTGAAATTTTTGTTCTGACCCAGCAATCTCAGAGCCTCAAATGCTGTGGGTAATGGTTTCACTTGCACACATACAATCAAAGGTGCCTGACAGTGCTTTCTGGACTACAGAGGACATCACGGGCATGGTGTTAAGAGCTTTAGAACTAATGTGGATGTTTCCACTCCATTACTTTCAGTGGACCAGAGTCTTGTCTGTCTGCATGAATAAATGGTTGCCCCCCTGGAAGACATGCTACTGGTGATATTCTAATGATGACATAATTAGGAAGCAGAAATAGATCTTGGTGAGAGGACTGCCTGTCGCCATGACCCATGGCTCCTGGGTTTGACTGTGCACAAAGCCAGCATTACTGAAGCATGGAAAGATAAACTGTATGTAGTGATAGAGAAAAGTGTCAGAGCGATAAAAATTGTTGTCTCTATTTTTTTGGAATACACTCTTGTGCTGCAGTTTTGGAAGGAATACAAATTTTTGGATGCTGATTTTTCAAGAATATTTTCATTTCAGATTGATGTCTGGAACGTAGGTTGGGTATCAGTGCAGCAAGCTATGTCAGTAGCATTAGAAAGAGTTTCTTAGGTTATTCCAAATTATAGTTAAAAGAGAAATTTTATTATCATTTTAATAATAGAAAAAAAAGGAATTACAGTACAATATAAAGAAGAGTGGGGAGGCTCTTCTGGGAATGAAGTTATGAATAGAAAACCAGCCTCTCTGGGTAGAAATGGATCTAAAAGCAAAGTGTTGATTTGAGTAGTGTTTACTAATAAGCGTTAGAGTAATAGTGTGATTGACAGAAAAATCAGGTAACAGGGATAATATACAAAATATCTTCCAGACTGGCTCTTAAGAATTTGGGCAGCAAGAAAGCAAATGTAAGGCAATTGTGCAGACCACACCATATCCTCCTGCCTTTTTGTTTGCATGGCTGTGCCAACCTCCTCGCAGTCATTACTGTTTACAACAAAAAATACATCCCCAAACCAGAAAATGGACCCAGTGCAGTTCTAATGCTTGAGACTCAAATTGTTTGCCCTGTTGTGTGGTATCATCTTAATTTCACACACAGCAGATCACAATTAATATATTGTCTCAGATTATATGTATCCATATTCTAGTTTAATGCAGCAGTCCAACAGCAGTTTAACCAACACTGTGTGAAATATAAAATATGCTGATACAATAAACTAGCCAGGTCTTTGTCTCTGAGATTTTTTATTATTATTATTATTTCTATTATAACAATTTCATATATTTGCAGCTAGACATGTCAGTAACATTTTAGTATTTCTTCTGCTCAGACATTTTGACTTCTGCTCTATATGGGAGTAAGTGGGCTGTATTTCTCCAATCTTTGTGAGTGCCAGGAACTAAGGAATTGAGCTGCTTATGTGATAAGATGTGTTAAAATGCATTATCCAGAATAATTAGCACTCCTAGTTGTATAATTATGATTAAATGTGATTTAAATGGCTGTTAAAAGTAAGCAACAGAAGGCTTCTACCAGAAGTAGCCTTCCAATAAAAGCAGCACAGAACAGAATGTTACATCAAATTGCTGGGTCTTTTCAGATCCATGTGTTAGCTAGATGTCCTGAGTGGCTATCCCATTTGCTACAAATAACATATTTGCTTTGGATTTGAAGGGGTTTTTTTTTATAATTATAGATCTAAAACCATTAGTCACATTATATCAGTAGAATAAATGTAATGATTTCATCTCTGTCTTTACCTTTAGAAGTTATCAGTGTCAAAAGTGTTATTTTAGCTTTTTGCTGGTCTCTGTGTTTGCATACGATACAGAACTGTCCAAATTATTTACTGCAGGTTGTGAATTACTGTGGAAATCCTCCCTCTACAACCTGAAGTTTGCTGTCTGTAACTGTTTGCTTTTTGAATTGGTTACTGTAGTCACATCATGTTGTGCTTTCTGCTGACTATCCCCCAGATCCCTCAGCAATTTCTGAGTGGGGTTCTGTACACTGCCAGCACAGATCTGCACCCAGTGTACCTTCATGCCTATGTTTATGAAGTGGTTTTGGTCAACAGTGATTACAAAAAGAAAATTGTTTTTCATCCACTTTGGAAGAATCAAAATAATATTAATACACCTTTGTGAAAATACAACTTGATTTTTATAAAGGTTGTCAGATTCTAGCTTGTCATTGTATTGTGGCGGTTTGCTCTTTAGTGGTACAGGGCCTCTGCATAGTGCCTTAGGATCTTCTATATTTTAACCACAAGAAATATTCTTTCACCCTCCTTCGATCCCAGCCTCAGTTCTCAGGCTTAAGTAATTTAAGCAGATCCTTCAGCTTGCACCCAGTTTAAGTACCATCGTACCCATTCAAGTAACGGATCACTTGGAAGAAACTGGATCTCTTGGAAGAGAGCTTTAATCCACACTCTTGTTGCTCCAAGGCCTGATGGCACCAGCAACATGATGTCAGCTGGTTTCTGTCATTGTCCCATTGTAGCTGCCCTGCAGTCACAGTGTGAGATAGGAACCCATCTCTCCAGATCAGGCTGTACTGGCATGTCTAGGAGATGAGATGTTTGCAAGTGCATAGCCATGTTCTTGTAATTTGTCTCCATTTTTTCTTTTTTAAGTCTTCTTGTAGTAGCTTTTCCACGTATTTGCAGGTACCATTCTGTTTACTACATACATAGGTGTGTCTGTCCATCCCTTCACATTTTTAACACTCTATAACCCAAATTATCCCTATCTGCACTAGCTTTCTGATACAATGAAGCTGGGAGAAGGGAATTTCATTCTTTTCCTTTTGAAGTATAAAACTGGCATGGATGAAAATCAAAGTATGATTTTAGGGAATACGTAAGCAGTCTTTTGTTTTTATTGCTAAGATAGGTATAGGTAAATTTGGCAGAACGATAGATACAGAGGCAAAGGTACGTTAAGAATAAGTGAACTCTTTTACAATTACAGCTGAGTAGCTCTAGCCAGTTCCTACAAATGCCTCAGAGAGGGTATGCACTTTATTCTTCCCAAATTCCCACCTTCCCTTGCTTGCAGGGCGAGTTTCAGAATAATAGGTATTATTCTAAAATAATAATATCTTTAATTTAATTAATTTAATGATTTAAAGAAGAAAAATAAGAAATTCATTATTATTCATGCCTCAAATTTAAACTGCATACTAATTTTTGCACCCTATTATGTTATTGTTAAAAATGTAGTGAAGACCAAGGTTCTGAAATCAGTAAGAATATTTGTAGAAGTGATTTTTATTTGACTAAAGAGGAATGTGACTGACTGCTGTCTAAAGTCAGATTGTGGGCTGTTTTCAGATTCCCATAAGGTGCTGTTTGAAAGTGCAAATGAAAAGAGAATTTAAGCTGCCTTTGTCATTATTGCAATCTGCAGTACAAAAGTGCAGTTTGCAAAGAAGCATTTGCCTTTCCTAAACTGTGATCTAGACTCTGCCCCGTTAGCTGACCTGTGCTGCCTCCGAACTCCATGGACTGGCAAGGCACTCTGCCCAGCTCTGAGCAGCTAGACTGAGACTCATTTCAAAGGCGTGCAGATCAACAGGGGATATTTCATTTGGTCGTATATATTTCAATGTTTTCACTCATTTTAGTCTTTACTGCCCTCAGCTTTATTCAGTATTTTGAATGTGTACAAGTATAAGCTCTCTGATGCCTCATGAAGGCATGCTGCAAATTATTCTCTGCTTGTGCTTTGCTTCCACTGGCTGTTCTCAGAGGAATGAACTCTAGAGCTTTTTGTATGGTTTTAAACAGTTCTTTCTGTAGTTTGCTGCCCTTTCAGTGGTGCAACTGGTACAAGTAGTCTAGAGCACAAATTAAGGATGCTTTTTTTCAGGAGAAAGGAATTTTGAGTAGTATCAGGACTTAAGGGAACGTATTTAGGACCTGTATTCAAAAATTACACCCAGGTGTTTGTAAAACAGCTACCTTTATCATGGTTTTTTTCCCTAATGTTTTCATGAACATATTCTTTCTCCCGGTGCACTGATACAATATCTTAAGAGTAGCTTTCCAGCTCAGTCTCATTTTCCAGTGATATAAAATAAAAATATAAACTAAATGTATTGCTTTGTAAATAAACCTGCTTTGGCCAGGTTTCTTGTACATGTTTTTCTTTATTTCTCCGTGGAACAAGAGGTAACAGAGGTAGGAACATAGAAGAACTTGGCTTCTGAAAGGAATCTCACAGAGGCTGAGGTACATAAGTGAAGATTAGAAATTATTCTTTAACTTCATTTCTTAAATCTTCCAACTTGCTGCAGTGCAGCTTTTCTGGAAAAGTGTTATAAATGTGAAGATTTTCTCTTTGACATGGATTACTAACACTAAATTTACTTAGCTTTTATTAATTACCAGAGAAGGGTCAAAGTCCACTACATGGCTTTTTCAAACTAGCAAGGTTTATTTTGGCCCTCATTAGCATACATAAGCCATGGCCTGGAAGATTTAATTACAGTAGATCTTGTTTGCTTGTATCCTATTGCTGAGAAATACAAACTTAATCAAAAGTTTCTTAATAGGTTCTTAAATCCCCTCCTTTTTTTTTCATTTTTTCTTTTTTATACTTCAGATTACAGTATGATATGATTGTGTGAAAATACTGCGTCTTCTTTTGACTTCTTTCTCCTTTATCTGAGTTTCCAGTCCTACATATTATGGAAACTGGCATGTGTGATGGATTTGTATTTGTTGAGTATTCATGTGGGTGGCAGTGGCAGTGTGAAGAATAGCTTTGGGGTTTGGGGTTTTTTTGGTGGGGTGGGATGTGGATTGATTTGTTTCATTAGGGTTTCTTTGTCTCACAAAAGGTTGATTGGTTGTTGGGTTGGCTTTTTGTTAGGATGCAAAGTCAACCTCAGCAGTTGGGATATGATTGCTTTCTCACTGTACTCTTAATTCTCCTTTGCTCTGCTTTGGGCTATGTGTCATCAGGCAGATTTTGGATTATTACATACACTCTTTTTTCCAAAGGATTACTGCTTCATTCAGTTCCCAGGATAGGTGACAGAATTCAATTAATTATCAATAGTCAGTAGCTTTTTCTAACTGGATCAACAATTGTCTCTTTTGCATTCAAAACATGTTTTCCATAGAGATTTTTTCATTTCCTCAAAAGCTTTCCTATGGCACTGGCCACTCTATTAGCTGAGTTCTCAGGCCATATTGCTGGGGGGAGACAATGTTCTGTTTTCCTGGGGAAACAGAGTGGCAGAAATGTTAGGGATCAAAACCATCTGCTGATTTTGAGTCAGAATCTGAGGCACTAGAACTAGGTTCTTCAAGCTATGTGATATTATCCAGAGTTTTCTGTGTTCTAAGTGATGTTGATTTTGCCAATGTGTTTGACCTGGACAAGGAGGAAAACTTCTTCAACACAAAAGCCCCTCAACTCACAAGCAAATTAGGACAAGCCTCAATTTCACTGTATTTGAAATGAGAAGCAGAGAAATGGAGATTATGTTCCAAGAGAAGTTTGGCTTAAGTACTACTTTTTGCATGACAATAGAACAGGAAGAGAGGAAAGAAAAAGATTTCCTGGAGTGGCATTATTTACATTCTGAGTGTCCACACTCTCCCTACAGCCTTTTTTTTTTTACATCTATGGTTCTAGCAAAGGACAAAAGAATCACAAAAGCAATGATTTTTATTATAAAACCTGATTTGCTCAACCACAGATGCATACAATGTACTCCATGCAAATGAAATAGTGGGTTTGGTATCTTTACTGCTTTTCTAACTAAAGATTTTGTTTATCTGTAATGAATGTTGACAAATGGGCAGTATTTCTAACTGTAGATGTAAAGTGAAGCTTTTAAATCTTTTCAAATAACTTTTTCTTATGCAGGGAGAGAGCACCTAAGAATCTTGTTGTAAGAGGCATTTCTTGTTTTCACACTCCTGAGGAAAAAAAAACCCTACTCCAGCTATAAATAATTTTTCCTGAATTCAACTTGTTTTTCCACTGTGCTTTTTAACCATTTTGATACTCCCTGTGCTGAGCATTCTGTTTCCTTTCAAAGTTAGACCCCTAGTGTTTCAAAGCTTGAATTCAATATATAATGGTTTTGCAGTTACTTGCTTGAAGTCCAGAGCTTTTTCTGGTGACATTACCCGGGGGAAAGTTTCAGATGAGGTCTGCCGAGTCTCAGGCTGCAGTCATAGTCTGGTGGATGACACGGTGACACCTTTCTATGATTCAGTAAGAAATGTTGCTGGGCTGCAGCAAATTCCCTCGCTTGTTAACTGCCCCGTGTCCTTGTGTGTCTGGGTGGCAGTCAACTGAGGGGGAAAACATTTTTAGATAAAAAGGTTCTGCCTGTTTTCAGTGGAAGAACAGAGATCGTAAAGGAAAAATGGAGAAAGAAGCTATTGCATTTGTTAAAACCATGAGGAGGGAAGGCAGGAAATGACAGTGGGAGATCAAAAAGTTTAATCATCTTTCATTTCCCGAATCCTGTTAAACCAAATACTTTTTTAAAATATGGTTTTATTTCTCTGTGTTTGTTTTAATGCTTTTATACTTAGCAGGTAGCATCTTAAACCCTCACAGAAATCAGTAGGAGCTTTGGGTATGCAGAGACTGCCCCACCGTGACTTTAACGAGCAGCCTTTTTCTTCAGGGTGCCAATGGCTGGCACTGGGCTCTTGAGATTGCAAAGAGCTCCTGCTCCAGTCTTCTGTCAGGATGGACAGGGGAATGAAAAGAGGAGAAGAGAGCCCAAAGTGTCAGCGGTGAGAGCCCACAGAGCAATTATGCCAACGCTTCCTTCTGCACTGTAGGTACATGCTCCAGTGGACTCATTTGCAGTGTTTTCTCTATCTTACATCCCTGAAAGGATGTATTTGGCAATATCAGCCTCATGCAGTCACAGACATTCTCTGAAAACATTAGTGGAAACACTGTCAGGAAAATAATTCACTTGGAACTTGGGAGAGGCTGGACAATGAGGAAAGTCATGCAGATATGTTTTCTACCCTTTAGTTTTTCCACTCTGCTTTGTCATGAAAGGTTGTGACAGGCAACAGGAAGGCTGTTTGCTGTACTGAGTGCTATTAGAAGAAAAAAAAAAATCCACAGTGAAATAAGCAGTGGGTACAATTCATTGCACTCTTTCAGTCAGAAATTGCTGCCACATGGACTCAGGCTTTCTAATGGCTTTTCACAATCAGCCATCTGTAAGCCTCCAATTGGTATGGTGCCTGCAGTATTTATTTTGAAATGCTCTATAACCTCACAGCATCTGGAAATACCCACGGTACATACTGTGCAACCATAAACTATATAAACGTTGGGGAGGATTTAACAGACTCTCTATAAAAAACCCCAACTTTTGTTGACACATCCAGAAGAAACAAGACCAAAGTGGAATAACATTCCAAGTGTAGGTTATGTCGTGTGCTTCCTTTTAGGATTCCCTATCATTGTGGATAGTCCCATTCTTTGAGAAGTAGTAATTAAAAAATCTTGGTGACAACTTTAGCTAACAGATATTAAAATGGAGTACACCATTCATTCATGAGAGAGGTTTTGGGAGAAGATGTGGTGGAATCATGGCATTACACTATTGTCTATTCCCATCTAAGTCTTTGCGTTAACCACTTTGGCAATATTTCAAATGGAGTTTATTTTTTTCTAAGTACTTGACCAGGACTTAAGGCTAAATCCTTGTATATATAAAGATATTTTGAGAAAACAATTTAAATTGTAGACCTATGCTAGTTTGCTGTTGTGCTGGGATAGAGAGCTTCCTTCCCAGCAGGAGATGTTGTGAAGGCAAATTTGTTAATTTTTCTGGGGCAATGCCACCTGGCAAATGTGGAGCAACCACTGAAGAACTGCAAAATGTTCAAGCAGGTGCACTTAACATTATCTGAAATTTATCATAATGCTTCAGCATGAAAAATGGAGAGAGAGTAAAAACCAAAACATTTTAGATGAACACTTCCTAAATTAGCTTTGAATTTTCCCATATTCTGATGTTTTAAACTGCCTGTCTTCCTGTCTTGTTTTGTCTTCCAGCTTTCTTTCACAGCATGGCAGGGCTTGGAAGGGGCCTCTGGAGATGATCTGGTCTAGCCCATTCCCCTTCCCTGAGCAGGTTCACCTAGAGCAGGTTGGCCTGCTGCCTCTCATTTTGGAAGGCAGTTAAGGAACACTTGGTGCTGCTCTGGTTGGCCTGGCTTTTTCTCCAGTTGGATGGGATGGCAGGAGCATTGTCCCCCAAGTCCTTCAGTTTAAAACCTGCCCCACCAAGTTGGCCAGCCCACTGCCAAAGGTCTCTTGCCTCTTTGAGACAAGGTGGATTCCATCCCCCACTAACATGTTAAAGTATCTTTTACCCAAGACAACATATTTCCCTCCATTTTTCACTCTTTCAAGTGTATCTATTTGATTTCATAAACTATACATTGAAGGAAAATCTATATTTTAATTTAAAGGATCATTAATTAAGCTCATAACTATTGTTTTTTAACCCTTAGAGTTGAGTTGTCTGAAAGAAAGCTGATGGTATTAGGTCCTTAAGAGAATTTTTCTGCTATGTACCTGAAAGAGTTAGTGAATTTGTAGCACAGAGAAGGGGAAAAAAAATGTCATGATCTTTCTGAAAAGGTAGCTACATAGTAGTTCAGAAAGGTGGCATGGAAATATGCTTTTCTTTTCTATTTTTGGACAGTTTAGATTACAGAAAATGATGACTCTGTGGGTCTATTTCTCCATTCTTTACTTACTGAAGCATAGGGTAAAGGCAAAAGCTGTAGAAGTATTTATTGTAGCACTAACACTGACACCAAGAGTCAGGAGATGATTTTTATACATATCTAGCATGCTTTTGTCAATGGTGCTTTGTGGAAACAAATTTTGTCATCAGACAACTTACGATAACTTTTATATAGTAGAACTTCCCATACAAACAGGTGCAGAGACAGGTAAATGGTTTTTTTAGCATCTGTGATACTTTAGGCAGGCAGGTTAGTAAAAATGCCTTGGTTCCCAAAAAATCAAATAGAACTTAATATAGACATAAGCAATTCTAGAAAAGTATGACCTGAACTGGTCAGCAGACATGATAGAATATATACAGGATTGTTTAAAGAAAATGGAATAAATGACTGAAGACATTTTAAATTAGTGCAAAATCTGAATTAAATTTACACTCTTTTTACTCATGTGAATATCCAAAGCTTAAAAATATTATAATATATAATTAATATAATAATCTTAGTGATAGCAATAAAAATACATTTTAGAAAGAATTGATTTGAATTCTGTAAAATATTTCATAAATTTGGCTAAATGGAGCTGCAGTCTCTCACAATAACTTCAGTCTTGCATTGCACACACTGCTAGATGCATCAGCCTGGCTCACCAAGGGAGTCCTTTGTCTGAGACTGACACAAGCTGTAAAATCTTGGGAGATTCATTCAGGTCTCTCAAACACAAATGTAATGAGGTCATTTCATTTCTCCTTCCTTTCTATCATTGCTCTATCCTTTCTATTTTTTAATCTGTCTAGACTATTTTAACAACCACAGAATTGTGCTTTACTCAGGGAGTGGGGCATGATTCTATTTGCAGATTCTTATTTCAGGTTAAGTTTCTAATTTGGGATGTACCAGAACTTGGATGCAAACATCTGCTTGACTTTGTGCTACCACACATTTTTTGATATAAAATACCCAGTTAGAAACTATAACTACCCCAGAATTAAAGACCTACTTTTCTCTTTCAGTTAGAGTTCCTTTAACTGAAAAAAATAGTATACCTTTCACTTGCAGAGATGAACTGTGCCTCCCTGGACGAGTTCCTGGAAAGAATGTAGAAATGTCAGTTTCTGTGTATTACATATAGACCATGATAGGATATTTTAGGAAACACTGTCCTCTTTCTCTAAGACTAGCCTGCTAAATTATGATTATAGATATCTTCAAGACAGTAGAACCTATGGCTTTAGTCGTGTCCTTGGTTTAAGGAAGAAGGGCAGTTTGAAGATCAGAGAAACAACCCCTAAAAATTAAAGGATGATAGCTACAGCACAGGGTGCGAATGCGAGATGTAATCATCTTTCTTATCTGTATTTGTACTCCTCTATCTTTGTGAAATATGCAGAACTAATTCCTTCTCTTTTACTTGCAGGGGCTTTTATTTTATTTTAATTCTGCAAAGTTTAGGATAAATAGGTTGGGATTATTATACTTCTCATTTTAAAACACGTTTCTCTCTGATCTTTATAATTCTTTTCAATCCCTCCTTCCTACTATACTTCCCAAGCCTTCCTGGGAAAAGGTACATGGACACGAGTTATCCTCTAAATCTAAAGCATGTGAGGAACAAGCTTCTTTTTCCAAAATGCCAATGGTGTTAATAACAGTACTTTCTACTGAATCCCACTATATTTTGCTCTTCCAAATCCTTCAACGTTTAAGATTTTCACATCAAGAAGATTAGAATATAAATTGTTTCTGAATACTTCAAACTGCCCTTCTTCTTTAAACCAAGGACAAAACTAAAGACATAGCTTCTGTGCGGGGGTGGCAGATAATTTTATACATCCAGCATATGTTGGGACGTCATGGACCTGATGGAGCAGGGCCAGAGGAGGCCCCAAGGATGCTCAGGGGGCTGGAGCACCTCTCCTACAAGGACAGGCTGGGGAACTGGGATTGTTCAGCCTGGAGAAGAGAAGGCACTGGGGAGACCTAACAGCCACCTTCCAGTACCTGAAGGGAGCTGACAAACAGATGGGAGAGGGCCTGGTTACAAAGGCTGGCAGTGAAAGGAGGAGGGGCAATGGTTTTAAATTAGAAAGGAGTGGATTTAGATTAGAAATAAGGAGGAAGTTCTTTCCCACAAGAGTGGTGGAGCACTGGAACAGGTTGCCCAGGGAGGTGGTTGAGGCCCCATCCCTGGAGCCATTCAAGGTGGGGCTGACAGAGCTCTGAGCACCCTGCTCTAGTTGAGGATGCCCCTGCTCTCAGCAGGGGGGTTGGACTGGATGGCCTCTGGAGGTCCCTTCCCACCCAGACATTGCTATGTTGCTATATTTCTATGTATATAAATTGACAATGCTGCGTTAGATATTTTCCTATTTTTCTGTGGAACTTCTTGGAGAGATTGTCTTTGTAGCCAGAGACTAAACTGTGCAGAAAAAAAGACTTCTAAATGTTTGTGCTTTGCAAAGCAATTGTTCTTCTAGACTGGTTTATTTCAAGTTTCTGCTTTAGATATTTAGACTGCCTGTATTGCTCACACTTCCATGTAGATTACTGTAAACCTTCATACTCATGTCAAGCTGTCCAAATGTTAGTAACACACCTCAGGATGTTAAACATCAGTAAACAAAAGGAGAGCAATGTTGTTGACTGTCAGACATCTTTACTGTCCTTAGATCCTACAGTTTACACTTACCCTTGGGTATAAGCCCCAGCATTTCCCAGGTCTCTGGTATACTGCTGCAGCAAGGAAAGCAAGAATTAGTGCAGATCTACACAATTTGTGCTGTTCTGAAGATGTGTGCACACACAGAACTCCTAATTCATCTTGGAAGGGTAGTAAAGACTTCAATTTCCAAAAGAACTTCTGTGTTTCAGAGTGGGTGGCTTATTCAGACCATTTTCCAAATACTCAGAAGACAGCAAAATGCATCAAATAGCAAGTTGTTATTTTTAGATTACCAATACATAAAAACCAGAGATGGCTGCAATTTTCCACTCTTTCTTAAATGTGTTCCTTTACACTCTTTCTTATTATACCCTTTAGAGGAGTTGACAGACAGAAATAGAAATAGCTCAATAAAAACTACTGGAAACATCTAAGGAAATCACTTCTGAGAAATACTTAGGTGGTGAAATGTCATCCAGATCCTTCTCCTATCCATGACAAACGTTTCTGTTGTGAAGGTCCTTTTCCTTTTATCGAAGCTGATAGCACTTTCCTTTATGCAAATAGTAAAGCAGGGGTGAAAGGCACATATTGATTGAAGTGAAAGAAACAAGGGACTAGTAGCCATTCTCTCAAACATCTTTTCTTCTCAAGGGTCCTTGCCCTTTCTACAATGACAAATATAAAAATAGAACAGTAAAAAGCATTAAACCAGTACCTTTCTTTTCTGCAGATATACTGATAATTCTAAAAGCAAATTCTTACATAAATTGAAGGTGGGCTAGCTTAATCATGTTTTAATTTACAGAGGTGCATGCAAAATTCTCTTCAAAATGTTACCTGTACCTATTGATCTGCCATTCTGGTTTCTTGCTTCACAACGTAACACATAAATTTCATACTCCACAATAATCAGGACTTCAGTAGCTTGCCAGAACATCTGTAATCAACATGTAATCAGTTTTAGGGAAAACAGGGCAAGGATGGCTAAAAATAATAATAAAAGGCTACTTTAAGAGGTACAGTTTAGTGATGATGACAGTCATGTTACTCAGCTACAGCTTACTGTTAGAATTTCAACTCATTCCAGTGATGTTTTTCTTCCAAGGAATTGATACAACGTGTATAAGAATTGACAAGCAGTTCCTTCCTTATGTGACAGTTCTCATCACTCACACAAATGAGATCTGGAGGAATTGGCATTCCACTGCTAACAAAGCAGCTATGCAGTTTGGAAAAGGGATGTAAGAATACATAATCACATTAGGAGAACAACTAACTCGCCTAATGGAAATCAAAGACTGTGTGTTGCGTGCAGTCTGGTTGGGGAGCCAATACTTGCACATTAAAAGCCCAGTGTGGTCCCTGCTGAGTATGTTTTAGTTTCAAAATAATTAATTCTGTCAAATAATTAATATTTGTTGACAAGACCAAGTTGAGTGCATACAGCATCACATGTGTTGTAATTTGTTGGGATGATAAGATAATATGGACTGAAAATAATCAATTTGAGCTGCCAAAGCTGATCACTTAAGCTGAGTGAAAAAACACAAGCAACTTTCTTCTATAGATTTCATATACACTTGTAATCAGCTTTGCCTGCTTCTGAGGTCTTTTAATATTTCTTGGCTCTGTATAGCCAAGTTTTGTTGACGTGAATGATTCTGAACATTTATTTGAGATCTTCCAGAGCAAACTCGTTGGAAGAAACACAGTAAAAATCAGTTGGAAGCAAATGCTAACACTGGGCATACTAGATCACATTAAAGCTAGGTAAAATAAAGAATATTTAGAATATTTAATATTGAAATTCAAGTGTTGTAAAAGAGCTGCTTGTAACTGATCTATACTTAGACGGTGTGGTTTAGACCCAGCTGACAACTAAGGACCCCATGGCTGCTCACTCACTCCTCCCCTGGGTGGGATGGGAAGGAAAATCAAGAGAAAAAGCTAAAACCCCATGGCTTGAGATAAGGGGAGTTAACAGAACAACACAAAGAGAGAAGCAGCAACAGTAGTAACAATCATACTAACAAAATACTACATGAAACAAGAGATGGGCAACATCATTGCTCACCACCCACTCAAACTTTGTGCACTTCCCTGGGCCAGCTCCTCCCTAATACACTGAGCATGGTGTCAGGATGGTATTAAATATTCCATTGCCTGGTTAAGTTCTCTGTCTGGACTGGGAGCCCTCCCAGCTTCTGGTGAACATGAAGCTTATCCTAGCTGAACCCAGGACGCTCGCTCATGGCAAGCTGTTGAATAACAAAACTTAAAGTGCATCTGTTCTGATCCATTTGGGGGGATAACATAAAAACAACAACAAAACCCCTCTCCTTTCAATTTATACTCTTTCCTGTGCTAGTTAAGTCAATGAAAGCTATATTGTGATTTAAGGCAGTTACTTTAATAATTAATCCTTCTAATAATATAATCCATTAGACCAGAGGTTAGATATTATGACAGCAAGAGCTATAGAAAAATCTTTAGAGGGTAGAAAATTTGAGGGATAAATTATTCATTGTAAATTATTTGCTCTAACAAGTTTTTACTGCACTCCTATCAGATAATTTATGGCTCTGCAGCATGATGTTGGAAATTGAGTATAATCAATAGAATAAATTATTTAAATGTAGGATTCATAGGGAGGTTTCTTTACACTCAAATGTTCAATGTCCAATCTCCTGTGATGTAGAGGAGATAATATGAAGTATATTTATGTTAAACATTGTGAATTCTAATGATTTGCTGCTGAGCTTTTTAGAATTTTCTTTGCAGGCTTGTACTTCTTGTCTTAAAAATAAATCATAATCCACTTTGCATTTTGAGAATCTAGTGGAAATGTTTGCCTTTTTTCTCTGTTCTTTTCTTTTTTTTTTTTCCTGTCCCATATGTGGAAAGAAGGAGAAATAGCAGTGCACTGCATGCTTAGTGCTATTGGAATCATTCTGTAGCAGCCTTTAAAAATGCTGTGCAACTGAAAGATCTCGTGCTGTTCCTTCTGAAGTGCTTGAAGAGGCAAAATTTCAGTTTAAATGTCTAACTATGTCATGGGTATCCTTATTAGACCTGATTTTAAATAATGGCTTTAAATTCTAAAGCATTAAAACAATTCACTGATTAAAATTTCAGAGGATGTTGCACTTTGAGACCGCAGACTCCCTTGAGAGCAGAGAAAACTGGTGAAGTCTATCAGGAAGGTTAGAAATATCAAAATGATAGTGGGAGACTGTTTCACTTGCCAAGGATCATTTAATCCTCACAGTGATACGAAGCTGAGGAGAAAGCAAAAATACAGAGGAAGCAACACTGCCAAATGAGCACAAGCAATCCTAGAGAACATGAGATTAGCTTGAAATGTCATGTGACAGCAAATAGAGCTCCGATTGTTTCTAGGCAGTCCATAGTATCATCAAATCACAAAGCAAAAAGGAAGACAGCAGTCCTCCACCTTTTGCTGTCACCATACCTCAACCAGAAGGCAGAAAGCAGATTTAGGCCACGGAAACTGTAGAAAGTCAGAAATGTATTGAAGAATATTAAGAAGCTAGCAGGAATGACTGATGAGGGAAGATGAAAATAGCTTGCTGTATAAATGATAAATGATGACTTGGAGCAGATGAGATAGTTGGCTACAGAGAGATCTGGCCAAAATATGGGAAGTAAAGGGAAAAATCACCAACTTTTGTTTGCCTTTTTCTTAATAAATAAATAAAAATAAATCCTCTTCAGTTCTATTTCCAAGTGCCCGACTGACAGCACATGAAAGCAGCACATCCTAAGATGAAAAGTTTCCGTTATTAGTTTCCTGAACAGACATATCCAGCGCATAGATCACACCCAAGACACATTAAAGTATGACAGTTAACCCTTTATGTGCCTGCCTTGCATTAGTGTCAGAATATCCTGCTCGTACTCGCTCAGCTGGAGACATTTTAAAAGGTGAGGCATTACCTGAGGCAAAATACCAAAGGTCCTGTTCTGGAATTTGCTGTGTGACCTCAATGTCCAGGTCCCTCAGGTATTCCCTGGAAGGTCATATCTCTGTATGAGATTAGGCAGCTAGTGCAGGAAAATAAGAAGCTGTCCACCTGTCCAGACCTCAGACCTTCTCCTTCCTGTCCCCACTTGGAGGTGGTGCTGCTCCTGAGACAGAGTGCACATCTCCTCCTTACACTTCCAAATATTTAAACAACTCACTCAAAACAATGTATCTGTAGAAGTAGTTTATTCTATTTGTGTATATGGTATTATTAATATCTAGGGGTTTGTTTGGTTTGGTTTTTTTAAAGAAAAGTAGATATATTTTATTCATCCTCCTCAAAGAGAGATTTGTCTCTCTGAAACGACTGACAACAGGAGATGAAGTGCAATCTTTCCTCTATCATTTTATTTTTTAGCCCTTCACTTTCCCCAGGACGTGGCATAGCAAGTAGTGATGCATTTTGTCATTTATATGGTTTCAGGAGTGCCAGCTTGAAGGGAGCATTATCTGTGTTATAGACATGATGTCTCAACCCCTTCTTAAAAATAATTGAAATGAAAACTTAAAGCAAAACCATAAAAAATAAAAATAAGAGAGAAAGTCTTGGGGGAGAGAGGGGAAGCAGATTCTTGGGCTTTAATGAGGTCAGGAGAAGCCTGGGATATTTTGATGTGGATTTAAGTAACTGTCTTATGAATAACTTTTCTTTATTTGTGTGACCTAGATATAGTAATTCATTAAAAATTAATTTAAAATATAAAGAAGAAAGGATTTTCCAAGACAGTTTTTAATGACTTCTTATTAATGGAATGAACATGAATATTGAACTTTCTCCATAAAATGCTAGTATCAATGCAAGGTAAATCTGTGCTGTAGGACACTTCACCCACACTTCCTATCTTTAAACAGCTTTAATTTGCCTGCAACACTACAAATGTTGTCACTGCTGCTAAAAAGTAATTCAACATGAGAGAATATATAGTATGGCCCTATTTTTTTTCTCAATAAACGTTTTAATATTTATTGATTATTAAACTCTAAAGTCACTAAGTCACAGAAAAGCTCAACTTTTAAAGCAGGGATTGAATCTTGATATTTACAAAAGTTCAACTATTACCTGAGGTTGAATAACAGAAGGGCAGAGATAAATTGCTTGGAAATGGGGACGAGAGCGCCATGCATTTTGGGTCAGAGACTGACCATGTGTTATAGAACTTCATTTTGCCCATTTAAGGACCAGTACCATGATATCTGATATTTGCCAGAATGCCCACCTTCAGCTCGACCCCCAAACACCTTAGCATTTTTTTATAGGCTGTACTTTTTACTGTAAATTTCATTGTGGAGCGAGACATCACTCTCCAACCATATGGTTTTTAAGGTCTTTGTCTTCCTCGGAAGGATTTGTAATTAGCGAGTATGTACTGCATCTTACTGTGAAAACTTTATTATTATAAATAGTAAAAATCATGATTTGGGATTTAATGGTGCTTAGAATAATCTCCCTATGATGGGAATTTTCATACTTAAAAATCTTTCTCCACAGAATTCAGTTTCTGCTATCACACAGATCTAATACATCATGTTCATAGATTCATAGAATGGTTTGGACTGGAATGGATCTTAAAGATCATCTAGTTCCATTCGCCCTGCCACAGGCTGGGACACCTCCCACTGGACCCATCCAACCTGTGTTTGAGTACGTCCAGTGATGGAGCATCCACTTCTTTGGTCAACCTCTGCCAGTGTCTTGCCACTCTCAGAGTGAAGAACTTCTGAATTTCCAATCTAAGTAGCGTGAGAAACAGAGGTCCTGTAAGACTGTCGTGGTCCCTTCTTGCCCCTAGTCTGCAAAGAAATGCCCGCAGTTGCTGGCATGTAGAATTTGATAACTTGCTTCCTTTCTCTTTGCTTTGAGTCCTGTGCTCTTCCCTTCCTACAGCACAACTGTAAAAGCCATTGTTGTCCTCTCTATTCTGGGATTAGACACAGCTCCAGAGGAGGAACATCTGTGAAGTGGGAGGTGTGGGTTCAAATGTTCATCTTATGGACTGAAGAGGATTTTTATAGCCACAAAGCAATGCTTTGTCATGCTGATATCTTAACTGAACTTCGTCACAAAATGCTGGAAAGGTGAAGGAAGCCAGGGCTCAAACTCTGCCCTTCCTCTTCAGCACTTGAAGTTGAGTGGGTTAGACTTGTCCTGTGTGTGTTCTGGACAATAAGAATCTCATCTGAGTCATTTGTGTTTTCATTCCTGTTTAACGTGTTAGAAACTTGACTGTTTAAAAGAGGCTTGCAAATGTCACTCTTCAAATGAGATCTACATAGTTATGGAAATATTTAAATTTTGTGTTCAAGTATACCAAGACTTAAACTAGTTAGTTCTGGGTAGAATAAATCAGCTAGAGCACAAAACAGTGCTGTAAACAATGAAGTGTATTGGATAAACAAATATGATTAAGTGTATCGAAAGCTAGATGTTATTTGTAAACCATTACTTAAAATACATGTTTGGCATATAGAGGTTATTTATTGCCATAAAGAGTTACACAGTAATAGGAAATTACTCAGATATCTTATTAAAGGCTGCAAGGAAATGAGATGATTTCAGATAAGCTTCTCTCGCTATTTCATTTATTTCTGAGGTTGTATGAGTTACAATGTTTGTGATTTACTGATAGCTCAGAGAAGATACGTGTAATTCAGTATTCACAGATGCATATTGTAAGTGAGGTGTAAAGCTTACCATAAGTTCTTTCTCATTGTAATGAAGATCGCCCGTATCTTTGAGTTGTGTGGAATATTCACAATAGTATTGTACAGCAACCAGCAAGGCAATCAAGTCTCAATTATTCACATGTTAATATTATTCTCACCCTTTGAATTCCTGCAGCACGTTTTCCTGACTGCTGATTTGAATATGTGAGAACCCACCAGACAACTACTTTTCTTTGTGTTATAAAAATATTGTAAATCTGCATTGCAAAGAACAACTACAAGAGTGAAACATTCAATGTCCTATTCAACGTCTGTTTAAATTAGAGCATGGCAAAACAGGGCAAAAATAAAATGAAAGAGAAGAGGAATAGTTCACTAAATCCCATGTTAAATGGCTAAACAATAGAAGAAATGCAGAGTGTAGTGCCCTGGTGTTTTGAAAACAGTTGTGATGGTAATAATTTAAGAGTTTTGTTGTATATAATTTTCACACAAGTCGTGTCTGGCAGCAGATTTTCTGCAGATTTTGTCCCCTTGTCAATTTTATTATCAGTGTGCGGGTTGTGCCCAAACATACCAGCTGAGGTGACATCATTGTGGTAGAAGCTGTAGAAAAATTCTTTGAGAGACAGCTCTTAGTCAAAAAAATGCAAGTCTGAAATCTAAAAAGTGGAAGCAGAGGTACAAAAAAATGTCTCTTGCTGAGAACTGTATAGCAGGCTAGTGGAAGAGACAGCTCTACCAGCCCAGTCCACCACTTTCTAGACTGGTGGTCTTACTTGTGAGACACAACCTCTGAGTTTGGTAAAACTGATTCAGCTACACAGCTGATAAACATACACAGACAACATTAACAAGTTGCTAAGGGTGATAGGATCTGTACCACAGATAGAGCTTTTTTTTGTGGGATACTTTGACTCCTCTGTAAATTCAGGTCTATCTGAGATGGGTTTAAACTTGCTGGTTCTCAGATAATATCAGCAGTCTATGCCAGCTTAAAGCTCAACATTTATTATATTTATGTTTTGTAGGTGTTTTGTCTTCAAACTGTTAGGGTACCAAGTGTACCTTATGGCTGTTCACAACATTTAGGTTACCTGTACACAGACGTGACTTCTAAAGGCATGATCTTCACAGCAGTCTAGAAATATTGAGTCTGTCATATGACAAAGCTCAGGAGCTTTTGGTCAAGGCTGTTTCCCTCATTTGCTGTGATGAGATCTCTTAATGTACATATCCACTGACTTGTGCTTCCAGGATGCATTAAAATTTATCAGCTTTAAAAGATGGAATATTTTTTTCATTTTTTACAGTGTTTTTTCTAAATGTTGTACTTAGAAGTAACTTTCATATGAAGTTGTTCAACAAGTGAAAACTATTTGATAGCTTCACTGCCTGTGTTTGGTTAATAAAACAAGCTGTTTGCTAGGACTTGGGGGGACTGACCACGTGTCTCCTTTGGGCTTTCTTACCCGAAGGGTGGGATGTGGAACCTGTGTGCTGGAGATGACCAAAGTGCTGTTGACTGGTTGTGGCCATTTTGTTCACCAGGAATTGTGTGGAGTTCAGGAACATGGTTTATTTTTATTTGTCAATCTATGTATGTTCACTACTTAGAGGTATGGGTATTTTTGATGGTTTTGTTGTCTGCTGTAGTTGTAGCTGTAGTGTTTGGCTTCTTTCTTTTGCCAAATCTTTCCCAGGAAAAATGCAGATATTTCCAGTTGAGATACACCAGGATGCATTTAAACTTGTGACCTCAGAGGAAAGAATAAAGCATCAAGAAAATCTGTGTTCCTATAATTAAGGAAGTTTTTCTTTTTAATACTTTCTAATTCTAGGAACATAAGCTGCTTCTATTTCCCCTGCCTTTTCTATTTTCTTTTTTGTACTGAATTAATAGAGGAAATTGCTCTGATATAAACATCTTGATTGCAGTAAAGAATTGTGTGTTACCTGCCCTGCACTCCTCACAATGATATTTAACTGGCGAGAAATGTTCTCTGCTGACACCGAACAAAACCAGAGCTGTCTTTCATTTCTAGTTTGTTCTCTACATGGCCTCCAGTGTTCATTTCTTTGACATAACATAATGATTCATTCCCTAGCTTTGCAGTTTCTAGATGCCTAGGTACTTAAAAAGTCAATACTGAACTTCTAAGGAGAAATCCACCTATGATTACTGTAAAGCTTCACTATCACAGCATTGTATTAAGAGATGTATTGTTCTTTATTTAAGGGTTAAAGCCAAGCGATCCAATCATGACCGGCAAAACACAGACCAGCAACGTCACCAATAAGAACGACCCAAAGTCCATCAACTCTCGAGTCTTCATTGGCAATCTGAACACAGCCATTGTCAAAAAAGGTGACATCGAGGCAATCTTCGCAAAGTATGGGAAAATCGTTGGCTGCTCAGTGCACAAAGGCTACGCGTTTGTACAGTACATGAGTGAGAGGCACGCGAGGGCTGCCGTGGCGGGGGAGAACGCCAGGATCATCGCCGGGCAGCCACTAGGTAAGGGCTTCTTCATATCATTGCAATCTTGTTCTCTCTTCCCTTGCTACTCGAAATATCATCAGCTGCTGCTGCCTTGGGGACTAGCAAGTTTCATTTGCTATTCCTTCATCTAAGGATATGTCCAGAATGTTGGATCTGGCAGGATTAGATGTTACCTCGATATTACAAAATGTTAAGCACTATAAACTGGTGATTTATTAAATGCATTACTTCTGGCTGCTTTGTATTTCTCTGTGTAATCCCATTGTACTGAACATGATTACTCGTGAGGAAAATGTTAAGTATTTTCTCTTAGTCTCTAGTTAGTAAATGTAATGCAATAGAACAAGACTTATCGAACAGATGTGGTTATCCTGCAGTTAATAAATCTAAAATAATAGCCAGCCAGGTGGTGGGTCAGGCTTTATACCGAAGCAAAAGAATGAATTTGGGTAGTCCTTGAAGTTGCACCAAATCAGAATGCACTGCTGTTATACATTTTGAGAAGTTGTTTACTAAAAACATCGGTTGAAGTTATTCCCACATAATTTTGTGGACACTGTTCATCTGAAGTCCAAACTAAAAAAAGTGCAGCTTTGTTTTTTTGTAGTGCTTTGTCATGAACACAGGTAAGATCTGGTTATTTCTTATTGTGTTACTTCTGAAAGCTATTTGCAATGAGACATGGGGGCTGTCAGTGACAAAATCATCTGGAGTACAGTACTACCTCCATCTCTCATGTATACAGTAATGATGGACAGTACAGCAAGAGACTTGGTAGGAGTCAAAGATCTTTCACTAGATCTTTGAACTATAGCGCTCAGATCCAAACCCATGTCTGTGTCAGGAAAAGGTGAAGTGTAGCTAATGCTTTGGCTGTAACAAGTCATAAAGAATAGATATGGCTTATTCATTTTCAATTTCCCATGCTGTGGAAATCTGGTTTTCTATTTATTTGCAGAAAGAGGCATTTGTGTTAGATGGCGTGTTGTTTTGTCACAGTTGCTCAACAGTAATTTTAAGTTTTATAACCCCCATATTTTTGGGTTCAAAAGAAAAACAGATTAAAGTAATCCAATTACATTTTAGGGGAGATTACTTTACAACTTTTCCTAAAAAGTTATATATATGAGCGAAATAAAAGAACTCAAGTGGTAAAAGCAAGGCAGCAAAGTCGGTCTGTGGGATGGCTTTATTAGAAGATATTTCCTGGAGCAGTGGTCTCCGAGCAATAGGCCATGTAATGCCATCAGTGCATTATTTACACCTCCTTGCACTCTGGGCTGACCAGATTTTTTAAACTGTGTTTTCCTAAGGCAATAGATCTGTTAGTACTACGACTACTGTTGCTAGTCTCTTTTAGTATTTCTCATGGTATCCATAATATGTGAATTGCTTTGTACATGGAGATGCTCTTTTCCTACTCAGGGTAGTTTTGTGCTTTGCATAGAAGGTAAGTGAAGTTGTTGTAAAAGAAATGAAGGGACCAATAATTACCTGAATTGTTAAATCTTTTGATAATAATGGAAAGTTTTTCAATACCAAGTTTCAACTAATAAACTTGAAATATTTGATAATTCTGCAGAGTCTTGCAATGGCATATGTCATGCCTTAGTTCCTAACTGAGGAAGGAATATAAACTTAGCAAGGGGAAATTTTCTTTCTGCTGCTGCAAACCTCCTTTGCTGTATCTGTTTATGAGATATCTTGTCATCAGTACTGACTGACAAAAAAAAAAGAGTTTGAAAAAGTTCACTCTTGTTAGACAAACCATTTCTCTGAATTGTTTTTATTAGCAGTAGACATTAACAGTCGCCTCAGAATAATGAAGAGCTGATAAATAACTTTGCTTGGCATTATGACCCAGAAGAATAACTAATATGAAAACTGCCCATTCAAATGGAAGGGAGTAACAGGTCAACTCCTTTCTCTGAAACTCTCTGTCCCAAGAGTCTTGCATTCTGAACTAAACAGAACACATGATTTTATATCAACAATCGAGGCATGGAAAGGAAACAACAAAATCCTTTTACAGATGTACAAATAAACTTGATTAGTGCAGCTGAATTTCAGTTTAGATGAAATTAGAATACATCAGTAATATAATGAGGGCTTCATGTGAGTCAGTTGTGGAAAGCTGTCTGAACAAAGGAATATTTGAAAAAGATTATCCCATAGTAGATGCTTGATATTACTATCCACTCTAGTACTCAGAACCTCACAAAAGAAGGAATAATTTAATTAATATTTCATTATTAATCTACAGTAATTCTTTCATGGTGTTGGCAAACTGACCATTTATGTTACTTCCTCTCTTCTATGGAGTCCTGGATTCAAAACAGTGGTAACCTCCACACCAGCTCTACTCCTGAGTCAGAAACTGTTCACATGTATGCAACTGAAATAAAAACTGGAACCCATAAATTCCTATGGCCGCATACAGTGCTGCACAAATTGGTAGTGCCTTTGGTCTTGCCAGCTTCCTGTGGGTCATTATAATTGGTCTGCTGGTCTTCCTGAACACCTCTCAAGCTACTACTGATGTGTTTGGTGGCCAGTGATGTGGGGTGTGATGGATCCATGGCTATGCCATGGTTATTGTAACTTCAGGGAAGTGGATTTCATGAGCTGTGTGATTATTTCCAAGTTTTCTATTCCATGAAGTGCAACATCCCTTGAGAAGCTGTGGGGAAGAGATCATAAAGAAACACAAAAACCACATGCTCAAGAAATTTCTTGACATCATTGTGAAGTTCAATGCATTTTTTGGAAGTGATATTGTATCTTCATGGGAACAGCATGTTTTCCTGCCCACTAGGCCAAGACAGGTCAATATTGGGCACAGGAGTCTGATTCACCATGATTATGCTGTGAATTGCTTCAGGCTGGAACAAAACAGATGTTCAAGTTGGTCTAGGACAAAACTGAACGTTATGTTCCCTGTTGTGGAACCCCCATAATCCCCTCTGCTGTATCACCTCAAAAGTTTCTCATCCTTTTAAACGCATCTGTGAGTTAGGGAACATTTGCCCATATTCATCTTCTTGTGACATAGAGCAAAGAGACAGGGCGAGTAAGAATTATTCTGAGGAAATACCAGGTTTCTCTGTGAGCTATACCATGGGTGGTTTCACCCCCTGTGGTTAGAGGAGGACTAGTGACCTGTTTGCTCCAAAGCAAATGGTCCGAGTCCCTCATTGCAGTGGTGGGCTGAGGAGCGGGATGCAGGAAGAATGAAACTTTGGGGTACATGATGGAGAATACTGTTCCTCACCTGGTGGTGTTTTCCTGTCTTTGTAGTTCTTCATAAGGCTCACAGCAATGGTGTTTAGCTTTTATTGTCCATTCCAGCACATATGAATTCTGTGAGGCCAAATAACATGGAAAAGGCATTTAATGTTCCATAACTAAATTATATATTCCTGTTTACCTTAGGCATTTGGCAAATATATGGAACAGCTTCAGTCTAAAATTCTGATATAGCTATCATAGCAGCTTTTACATTGTAACATCCCTTTGATTTGCTTGTATTATAGTTCATAGCCTTATATTTTACACTTACATAACCTATTTTTTTTCCTCTTTCACACACGCTTTTAAACCAGCATAATTCCTGTAACCTCATAACATGTTTTGTGACCTGAGTGTGACCACAGGCACCCTGAGAAAGCAGGGCTGCAAGGCTAGCACTTTTGGTCTCTTCTGTTGCTTTCTGTAAGACAGCAATGTAATTTCATTCTCAGATGCTGAGAAAAAGGAAAAAAACGACAATACCGAGAGTATGAAAGACACTGTAGTTCTTTAGTTGCTGCCCTTTTTAACTAATAAATTAGTTCTGCTGTAGCTTCAATCCTGTTTTGTTGCTGTAAGTATTATTCACGTACATCTGCCTTCAGGTCTAAATTAGATGCTGTCTCTGAGTACCAAGTGAGCGCACATTGACACGTAGCCTAAGGTAAGATGGTGGTTGCAGATAATTATTTTGGGTGACATACTCTATTGCACATCCTTTTGAGAAGCACAGAAGCCCTGCAGGGGCTTTCTAAATGATGACTAGCCAGTAGAAAACATCCAAGGAGGAAAGCAGGTAATAAAGAGAGCCTTTAGAGAGACTCAACATATACCTTTGTTCTAAATTGAATTGATGTGACAATAGGGCTGCTTTTCCTTTTGCTTCCCTTGCCTGTACTCAAAACAGATCTCTCTCTATTTTGTGTTTGTAATGTCTAGCAATACCTAGAGATTTAACTCCATATTTGCACAACTAGCACCATCAATTTCTCACCTCAGTCTGAAATCCAGACAGCAGTAATTATGCTATGGATGTTTGTATTTAAAAAAAGAAAAAACACTTACATGGCTGTGTGAACTTGGTTGTGAAAAGTGCACTTTAGCTTGAAAAATAACCTATTTATCTCAATTTTCTTGGTGACTAAGCTTTCTTTAAACCAATGGTAAACTCCAAATGAAAATTGAAACCCAAATTTGTGCTTGTTCAGGTTTCACTTTCCTGCCAGTCTTCAGTCAGTGGCATGCAAGTACACCAACCATTCATTTGTACGTACATAACTCATGACTTATTGAAGCAGCTTTCTACTCTGACCCAGCTACTCCATAATGGCAGGATGGACCTGTGCTGGCTAACCTGAAACCAGTGTTCTGTTCTTCTGGTGAAGGAGCAAAGGGAAAGGTTTCTTATTTTACTTCTGGCAAGACTGTAAACACTTTAGTTTTAATTTAGGTCAAAATATTCTAGGTAAGGACAATAGCATCTTAAAGAAACCCCAGAGATTTTACTGATGCAATGACAAAGTGAGAATGTCGTGGTGTTTTAATGTATCTTTTAATGAGACATTTAAAATAGCAAACATTACATACATGTAATGATTATACATTCAATATATATTTCAAGTCTTATGCTTTTAAGGCATTGCATATTGCATCTTCACATTACTGAACCAGAAAGGACAGTACATTACATATAAAGTTCTTCAGCCTGTTGTAAGTTTTTCAAATGCACATTCTAATGTTTTGTACTTACCAGCATTTCATCGTGAGTAAATGATGTGAGAACTGTAACTCAGTAGTATGCAAGTGAGACTTAGCAAGGTATTTAAATACTAATCAACTGGAATAACTATACCTTGTATGATCTTCAATGCTTAAATGTTGTACTCAAAGAATATTTTATTCTTCTGCTATAATAATTCACTCTTCTCCGAGTCGTGTTTAAGCAGTACATAAAACCTCCCCTGTGAAATGCTGTATAAGGAATTATCATTATCATGGAAGTTTAAACAAAAACAAAAAAGTTTCAATAACCAGATACTTGAAGCAGTAGGAAATATTTATGGATTTCTATATCCACAAACCTGTAAAACCTGTAAGATGTCACAGATGTTGGCTTACTATGGGGATGACTTACATTTGCCAAATACTTCCCCAAATGAACTCAACTGCTATTGTAAAATAGCTGTCAATATCAGGGCCAGGTCTTGAGAAAGTTTATTTCATCTAATATGTTTCATGTTGAACAAAACATAGTAATGAAGACTAAATGTAAGTAAATAAATAAAAATAATTGGTCTTCCTAGCAAACAAACCCCACAAGAACTCTGTGCATGTTACCAGGATGAAGGTAATGGCTTCAAAGTCTCAGGAACCTAGAGTGAAATGAAGAATATCAGCTTAGACATGTACTGTCTTTATTAAAGTCTTTCCCACTAAATCATGTCTTAGTCACTGTCCTCATCATCCAGCCCTCAGGCATGAACAGAATATTACAGAACTGCTGAAAAATTATTAATTAACCTTCCACACCTTAGCTTGGAGGTTGTTAATTTTACCCAATGGAACTGTCTCTAATCCTATTTCAACTGATCCTATATTGGGGTACCAGTGTAATCCTGTTTCAGCCTACTCCTGCATGTAAGAGCAAGGACACTGTCTGTATCTGTCTCACAGCTCCCCACCTTCTTGATCCCTACCCATGCCCTTGTGGTCTCAGTGCAGCCTGTGTAACACTAGACACGTGAAGTCTCATGCTAGGGGAACTTGGGTACAACCACTGATCATTGCTCAGAGGGGTCTTTGATGTTGAATAACATCCCTACGTCCATTCCCATTCTAGATTTTGCAGTCTCCCAGTACTTTTATATCATCTATTGTTGCATCAGTAAGATTCTCTGCTGCAGCAGTATAACCCAGCTGTCTTTTCTTATAGTCCTGACTCTGAAAAGATGTTTAACTCTTGCTGTCACTCCGTGGTGCTGCCTGTCATGCATTTTTTTGATCATTATTTTCTCATCCAATAATCACATTGATGTGAACCATTTTAGGTACTATCTGTGCATTTAAAGCAACTAGTATGAAGGAAGGAATAACTGTTTTTACAATCATTACTCTCTCAGAAGTTCAGGGCAGGACACCAGTGCTCAACTGATGCATGCCTGTTCCAGAAGAGCAAGATGAATATTTCATCACATAACAAAAATCCATGTTTTAATGGAATGCTCCATTTCATTAGGTTGAGAATATCTAGAATAAAAATGAGTCTGTTTTACTCCCTGTATCTTACAAAATGTTCCGTTTCTCTCTTAGTGGGACTACAGTCACTAGCATATTATGAAATCTGAAGCTACAATTTAGATCTGAATTTCTATCAGAACTATTTTTTTTCTCTTCAGAAAAGTACCAAGTGCATACTAAGAAAATAATTTAGCTATGAGGTGAACTCATGAAAGCAAAGCTTCCTTTTTTGACTGCTTGTGATCTCCTGTGAAATTCTTATATTCCTAAACTGTGATAAACTAAAATTAGCAAAGTTGTGCCTGGCACAGGGTTTCGTACTCTGAACAGTTTGAAGTCAGCTCATCCAAATGTTTCCTCCACCATAATGCCAAGATTGTTTGCCATCAGCAGCTGTGATTGTAAGAAAAACTTTCCTTTGAGGCTGTATAAAGCTGCATATTAGCATTCACTTAACCTTCTGTGTAGCCTGCTCATCTTTAATGTCATGGACAAGAGGTTATTGTTCAGTCTTTACTTCATACATATCTTGATGAGATTATTGCCTTTAGAAAAAATGTTGAGAACTCCCTTCTTGATTTGAACATAACTGTATTATTTCTGTTGCAGCTCTATAAGAAGTTACAAAAATAGTTTTCCTTTGTGAAGACAAAATCCCATACCTTCTCTTAAGTATACTTGCTTTGATTAGTGACATTGTGGATTGTTAAAATTTGTATAGCTATTCTATAATGTTTCATTCTGAACTGTTATAACATTGTGCAGTGATAAAAAACCCTGTCATCATAGGTACTCATAACATTTGTCTCTGTCTCATGGGGGATGTACTGTATAAAAAGAATTATCTCTAGTATGCTCTGCAATTTTTTGGTTTTGTTGTTCTAGGGGGTTTCAAGCTGTCTGCAACTTCAGTTCTTTGCTCAATCTTGCTTGATTCAATGGGACAGAGCTTGGAGAAGAGGAGACTGAGGGGTGACCTCATTAATGTTTATAAATATGTAAAGGGTGAGTGTCAGGAGGATGGAGCCAGGCTCTGTGCAGTGATATCCAGTGATAGGACAAGGGCAATCAATGGTTTCAAGCTGGAACACAGGATGTTCCATATAAACCTATGGAGAAACCTTTTCAGGGTGAGGGTGACAGAGACTGGCACAGGCTGCCCGGGAGATTGTGGAGTCTTCTCTGGAGGCATTCAAAACCCACCTGGACATGTTCCTGTGTGACCTGATCTAGGTGATCCTGCAATGGCAGGGGGGTTGGACTGGATGGTCTTTCAAGGTCCCTTCCAACCCCTGCCATTCTGTGATTCTGTAATTCTGTCCTTCAGTAAGCTAGATTATCTTCCATGCCTTTGGCTTGTTTCACTTCAAAGAGAATCTGGTCTGGACTGAGACTTGATATTTTCTTCTTGATCATTTGACAACAGTTCACTGTTTCATCATGTACTGATGGAGTTAGTGCTGCTGATTTCCTGTCACCTGGTTTTGCATGTATGCCTGCCATATGTCCAAGTTTTCTCATTCTTTTGTTAAAATTAATGGGTTGCTGACCTTGTTCCAAAAGACATGGAGAAATTCATATCTGCTGCAGGACACAGGTCAGATGATTTCTCATGTAAGTCTGACTTGCCAATATCTATCTTTCTCATCTGCAATTGGAAATACAGGGATGTTTTTTAGAAGGTATTCAGCACTGAATGGGTGACAGGACAGAGCAATGCTGTTTTAGTGCACTGCAGAATCCAGGCAAATCCCAGCCCTGCAATTTGTCTTTTGGGCTATGACTGTTAAACCCATGAAGTAGCTTTCCCTCCCAAGACATCACTCAGCTGTTTGGAGGAGAAAGTATTAGCAAATCTTCCCTCTACCAGAATACTGATGTAGCAGAAAAAGTCCTTCACTCGATCACAGTCTCAGTTCATTGAGGTAGTTCTTTAGGGTCACTCTTCCTCTTTCTTCCCTTCCTAACAGCAAGGTCAGCTAAAATGCAAATGTTCTTTTTCTCTTTAGCTTAACAGGAACAAGAAAAGCTTGTGAAGGCATATTTGCTATCTCAATTTGATTTCATGGCTTAACCTTATTTTCATTTCACACCTAAGGAAAATACAGCAGAGGAAATCTGTTTCTTCCTCATCAAGGGTCTGTCTCAAGTTTCACACTTAATCCTACAAGTTCTTCAATGACAGACAGCTTCATCAACAGAACTGTGTAAATCCTGTATATTGGAAAAAAAAACCCAACATCTTATTAATAACTCAATTATTTTTCAGCACTTCATACTGGCAAAGTGAAATTCACAAGCTGAAAAAGAGGAGACTTGATGAATGTAGTGCTCAGATTCTGCACTACTGCTCCTCCCTCCCCCAGAAGAAATTTAGTATTACCAAGCTCCACCAGAGGCTTACAAAGCTGTCAGTGGAAGTTCTTTCCTAGGTATTTTTACTGACTCAGAACTGAACACCATTAATGTACTTGATCATTACAAGTGTCTTAGTGGCTTTAGCCTCTTCTAGAAAATTAATGGCACCTGAATCAGACTTTCTTTCATGGCAAGAGTTGTAATTTTAAAAAGGCCATTGCAAAAGAATTAGGCTGGGGTTTAGTATGTAGTATATCTCAGTATTTAAATACTTCAGGTTTTTTAAGTCTGGTTCTGTTGATGTTTCTCTAGTCTTCTCCTTGATGTAAGTGTTGGCTGGGTTGATGTTATCCACATTCATGTTATGATCACAGACATTCCTATGTGGTGTTCAAATCTGATTGAAAAGACAGCATTTCCAGTTGACTGCTGTGGTAATTTGTTGTAGGCATCTCTCCCACCTCTTCGACTGTTTGCATTTGAATGGCAAATTTTAAGTCTCTTGAGCTTTCTATTCCTGATATTTTGTACAAATATGATTGAGGGATGAATAGAACTTAATGACTTTGCAGTGTGGTGGTAACTTTCAAGTCTTGAAACCAATTTGGGAAGTGTATAATGTTTTCTAGTTCTTCTGCTATCTTAAGTTTTCTGGACTCAGGGTCAGTCCTCGCTGCATGAAATCTGTGTTTAATTAGTCTTTCAAGTGAGGAACACAATATTTGACTGAAAATAGCAAGTGTGAAAAAAGATACTAATTGACAGGAAAACCTGTACTTGGCAAAATCTGAAGCCATTTTGGGATGTGATTCTCTCCTCAGCTGTACACTGCGTGATAATTCAACATTATAAAATGTAGGGAGACTTGAAAAATGCTTCCTTTTTTATGTTTTCTTCTTATCCCTTGATTTGATACTGCCATGGAATTTTTAGATGATAGAATAATCTTGACTGGAAGTGAGCTCTTCTGATTTCTCCAGCTTTTCAAAGGTGATAGAAAGCAGTGATAGAAAGAAGCCTCACAGTAGCCTCAGCCAGCTCTCTTCCCATCCCTGGTTGCATCTTGTCAAGTCTCATACGGGGTTGATATTTATTTTAATATTAGGAATTTAATATTGAAAAGAAAACAGATGCCACGCTAGTTTTTAACAAAACCAGTAAATTCCTTGGCATTTTCCCTTCTTCACAAAAGGAATATTCCTTGCCTTTTTTTTTTTTTACTTTTTAGTCAAGACAAGTGTGAGAGTATTGGGAGGTTATGAGAGTTTATACCTGATTTCAAAAGCTTTTTGTTTTGTAAATGCACTGCAAAGAAATAGAGGATAAAGCCCTTTGAGATTACAGTGACTCCAGCACCTGATCTGGATGGTATCCATGAAGGGGGAAGATGTCCTGCAAAGGAAAGGAGTAGTGTGATGGTGCCCTGAGACTCTGTGCAATGTTAACAACTGGTATTTTGGAGCCTTAGGAAATCAGGCTATAGGGGTAGAGGTAGGATGTTCCTCTTCTTCACTAGTGAAACAGCAGAGCTAACAGAAATGAAATATATTATAGAAACAAGAATGATCAATAGATTTAGAAGTAAATAAATATTTATGTAAGGTGAAAGATTTCTCTTGAGTTGGAATTCCTTAGCTAAAACTATATCTTAAAAGACACAGTTATGATGAGATTCATCAAGGGAATACTTTAAACAGATGTTAGTTTAGTTAATCTAGAAATTCGGAGATTTAGCAGAAGGATTCGGGGTTTGGGGTTTGTTTGTTTGGGTTTCTTATTGGTTTCTGGGATTTGTTCTGGGATTTTACCTAATATGCTTTAGTGCATGTGACAAAAGGGAGAAATTACCATTCTAAAGTGAGAAGGAGTCACACCTAACTGATATATCTCGTGTGAAAATTACTATTTGCCTTTGGACTTTGAAACAAGCTCGGTGCTAGATGCTCTTGCTGCAGTTCTGGCAGTTCTACATTCCAGTGTTTGAGAGGACATCGTTATGTCTTGACTTACATCAATGAAATTTGGCAACTGTCTAAATACAACTAGACTTAATTTTTAAGAAAATTTATTGTAGAATGTGTCAGGTTATTTTGGTTTGGGTTTGGGGTATTTTTAATTAAAAATAAACCAAAAACCTTTTGATGGCTAAGAGGGTGGGTGCTGTTCCAGTTTCTTTTTATTTTCTGAGGGTTCATGTTATTTCTTGGCCAGGTTTTAATCAAAGTTGTTAGAGAAAAGTTGAATGCAAACAGTCAAATTACAGTAAGATAAAACCAGCACTCACACTAGCATTGCAGCAGCTGGAAAAACAGTTGTGTATTTTTACAGCCTGACTTTAGAGGTCTTTATTTTCTGTTAATTGTCACTTACTGCTGCTTTATTCATTTCCTAGTCTTAAATTCTGGTTTTGATCTGTTTAAAGCCACAGGCAGACAAGGAAGAAAAGCAGGGAAAAAAAATTGGTACTTTTTTGATGTAAATAGTCAAGTGGTTATGATACTTTTGCTTTGGTCTAGTGTTGTACTAATCTAATCTGCAGGAATTTTAAAAGTATTTTGATCCTAAACAAAGTCTTTGTGTATAAGAATGCCTTCACTATTTCCATAGGGAATATATTGAGCATAACAGAGTGGACAATAGCAAAACCAACTTCTCCACAAAATCCTTGACTCTTTCAATAAAAATCCTTCATTCCCAGTTTTTATTTACCTCTCCCAGAAAAATCTGCTTTCATCTTTTTCTTACCCTAACAAGTATCTATTTAATCAACAGCTCTTGCTCTCTTCTTGTTTGCCTTGTTCCTCATAGCTGTTCCTGCCAGCTTCTAACAGGGAGCTTTTACTGCTCTGCACAGTTTCAGTCCCCGGTGAGGGATCAGCATCCTGCTAAGGATGGAAGTGTAGGCTGCATGGTCAGAGCAGGTCTGGCAAAAGCTCTGACGCAGGCACCATATCCTAATATCCAGTCTAAACCTTCCCTGGTGCAACCTGAGCCTTTTTCCTCTTGTCCTAGCGCTCGTTATTGGGAGAACAGGCTGACACCCACCTCATTACAGCCTCCTGTCAGGTAGCTGGAGAGGGTGATAAGGTCTCCCCTGAGCCTCCTTTTCTTCAGGCTAAATGCCAGTCCTAACTGCTACCCTTTTACAAAAGCAAAAATGTAGTTGACTCGGTTGTGTTCAGACAATATGTCTAAAGCCCATAAGCTACTGGACAGGAATGGTTTGTAAAAGGCTGAACCACAGCATTTTATCTCCCCATGATCCATATTCAGCTAACTGGAGTTGTGCACGGAACAGAAAGGTGAAGCCTCATAATTTACTGTAACTTCATGGCTTTTCTCTCTGAAATTGTACGGTGCCTTGGTAACAACGCCTGAAAGGGAGATCTGTTCAAGGCCTGCCCTGAGTGGTGATGGATTTAACTCCAAGCTCAGGAGCAAAACAGCAACTTTAGCTCTTGCAAGGGTTAAGTATTCTCCCAGTCCTGGTGCATGTGCTCCATGAATTTTGTTAAAGGGCAGTCCAGGGATAATAATTCACAGAGGAGGTAAGCTCTTTTTTTTTTTTCCAAGTGATTATATAAAATTACCAGTAGTCTTCCCAACCTTCTGTTTTAAAGTTTGATGGTATGCAATATATCTATAGTCAGATTCTTTGACAGTGAACTACATCACCACTGTACACAGTATATTTATTCCAGTAAAAATTCATTAGTATTCACAGAGATCCTCTGGCTGTGTGATACTAACAGAAAATGTCAAATTGTTCTTAGAATTTATAAGAAGGTATAAAATTCATGAGCTGAGACAATGAAAATCCCAAAGAAATGATGGCTACCATATTTTGTACTCATTTTGAGATATGATTTCTTTATGTCTACAGAAATGAAGGCTAGTCACCTAACCTTTCATCGAGACAGCATTTTATGAAATACAGAGACATGAAAAGTGCTTACTAATGATTGCTTGGCACCCATCCTAATATAGCTAGAATGAGAACAGCAAGAAAAAAATATAGCAAGTTCCATAATATGGCATTCAGATCCCAGTTTATTCACTTCCATAAAGCTTCCTTCAAACTGCATTCCATTATGCTTTGACATCTTGGTAAGAAGAGAATGTCTTCGTGTCCTTCAAGAATCTAGAAACTTAACTGGGATTTTTTTTTTTTATTTAAATAAAGTAGAAAAAGTAATGGGAAAGAAAGAAGGGTACCAAATCTGTGTGAAAAGACAGGAAATGGATACTACACTGAGGCTTCTTGGGCCTAATTTGAACTCAAGCCAAATGTCTGCCTCTATCACAAAATGAACTTCATGACTCCAAAACTTGTTGCAGAAGAAATTAGTATTGATAGAAGTTGGTCTGCTTAAAAGCACAGCATAAAAACCTCAAAATCTGAGAAAGATGTAGGTAACTGAAACACCAGAATAAGTAGAAAAACTAAATTACACTAGAATTACAAGTGNACACTGAGGCTTCTTGGGCCTAATTTGAACTCAAGCCAAATGTCTGTCTCTATCACAAAATGAACTTCATAACTCCAAAACTTGTTGCAGAAGAAATTAGTATTGATAGATAAGAACCAATTATGGAACCAAATTGCTTAGGTACAAATGGTCATAAGCTCCTGTTCCTTAGTAAACTTGCTGCTCATAAAGGCCATGTTTATAAACTTTGAAAGCAGAGAGGAGCAAGTTCAACCTGGAGAAAAATTTTTAACTGCTGCCAAAAAAGAAAAAATCATGAAAAGAAGTTGGTCTGCTTAAAAGCACAGCATAAAAACCTCAAAATCTGAGAAAGATGTAGGTAACTGAAACACCAGAATAAGTAGAAAAACTAAATTACACTAGATTTACAAGTATTTTAATGCAAAGAATGAAGAGAATTTGAAAGAAGGGAAAGAAACATGAGATGTTTGTTGTTTGAGTTTCAGTATAGATTTATTTGTAAGGGGTCTGTCTCCTGTATTTGGAAATTGCCAGGTAACTTCAGATCAGCAATTGATGATGACGTGGTTTCCATCCCAGAATTCATTACAGAGACATAAAATAAATTTTCTTTAAATCCTGAAAATTCTTTTTCATCCTGGAATTTCTAAAGAACTAGCAGGTGTGTCTCAGCTGCTCACATTTGGAGAGTTACCTTAAGTAAGTCTTGAACTGGAATATGAGTTTCAGAAGGGTAGAATTTTCACAGGGAGAAATTGTGCAGTTCACATAGTTTAAAAAAACAGGATAGAGGTTGTTTATTGATTTAATAGCAACACAAAATGAATTGTAACTCATGATCCATATTGACAAAAAAAGATCAATCTCAATGCTAGGCATATGCAAACTTGTAAGAAATGCTTCCAGAAATTCTAAATTCCCCCTTTAGAGTCAATCCCAACAGAGCACATCCCTGCAAGGTGCAAGCCTGTCAAGGGTTAGGGAAGAGAGAGGGAATAAGGGAGAGACACTTCTGGATTAGGAAAAAAACCAAACAACTAAACCAGCTTTAGTGAAGATAAGAAGGATAAAATGAAATATATACAAATATATACAAAACCATATCAAACTCAACCCCCCCTGATGGCAGTTACATCACTGTCACCACTGATGCTGTGGGGCAGGCACTGGGGAAGTCCCAGACTGGACTCAGAGACAGGTGGGAACCAGATTCAAGAGCTGAATTCTGGAACTGGATTCAGGAACATGTGGATCAGGATCAAAGACAGAATGGACAGAGTCCCTCCCTCCCTGGACATCAGCAGTTGAAGAAGAGAAACTGACCCTTGTGATCCCTCAGCTTTATACCAAATAAGATGTCTATGGGATGGAATCCCTCACTGGTCAGCATGGGGTCACCTGTTCTGTCCACTGCTCCCTGCAGGTGCAGCCTTTTTTTTCCTTTTCTTTGGTATACAGGTTTTAGCAGTGAGCTTGGTCTGCACAGGAGCAGGTAAAAGCAAGAGCCTTTCTGCACACACCAGTCCTGAGCAGGAACTCTAAACATGGAGAGTTATCACTGCTGGGAGCAGCCACTGTGAAAATACACTGCTAACTTCAGACAGAGCAGTTAGTTAGAAGAAACTGAGCTCAAAAGTAAAATCAGTGAACAGAATTGGTTCTGTTCTAGCTCAAACAGGCCAATGCCTCAGCTTCCACCCCCTCACATCCCCCAGGGGTGGGTGGCAGCCCTTAGAGCTGATTGTGAGCCCCCTGGGTTCAGGTCCCAGGTGCCCTCATGCCAGCCGTGGGCAAAGTGGAGGCAGCAGCTGGGGGTGCCCCTGGGAAGACCATGCTGATAGGTCCAGGCAGAGCCCCTGGGCCATGGGGCTTTGTCTGGCAGGGTCGTGCTAGCTCCCCCAGTGCCCTGCTCCCCTCTTCTCCTGCCCACTACAAATCTGTGTTTCACTTACATTTCTATTTAGCTCGTTGGTTGATGTTTTTCTTCCAAAAGTCTTCTGCTAATTTCCCAGTTACCATTTAACTGAGTCAGTGGTTGTTTTCCCTTTACCTGTAGCAGTTTGGGGCAAATTCCATGTCAGACACTTGGGACATCCCATTCAACCACATGCCTACACTCTTGTCTTGTGGGCTGCAGTTATCCTGGCCAATTTGCCAACGGTGGGCCCTCTGAGCATAACCACTAGAAAAAAAAATGAACATTATATAAATAATTTATATTTTTTAAAGTGCTAGGCTGCATAAGAGTAGTCCTGTCATAATGTTTTAAATTGCAGCAAAAAATGGTGAAATTGCTGGTGTGGGAGTTGGCTGATCAAGAATGAACATAGGGACAATGTTACTAATGTCAGCATGACTTCACTGAAAATAGGGGTTAAGAAATTAAATATGTATCCTTTTTTATCTTGTAACATCATATAGGTTGAACTGATGTAACATCCTTCTGCAAGGCACTCGATTCATTCTGAGTGGAAATTTGATTAAGAAACTCTCTTATGACATAGGTATGGTGCATACCAAATGGATTAAAAACCAGTCTCAAAAGACTGGTAAATGGGAAGTAATTGTACAGCAGGTGTGTGCCTTTTGTGCAGTTCGTGGTAGAATTGGTTTGATAATCATTCTTTTACCCAGGAAGAAAGAAAAAAAATCACTGATGAATTTTGTAGCTGGCACAAAGATGCTCAGTCTCATCAGTGATGAAGAAAACAGGGGATTGATATCAAACCAGAAAATAAACACAGTAAGAGTCAGAGTAATAGTGTGCTGCCCTAAGTGTAACATCTGACATGTTGACAATCAGCTCTTCAGCACGGGAGGCTGGAAGCTGAAGTGAGGAAAAACAACTCTCAAAGTGGAGCACATTGTTAACAGGGAGGCCATTGGGAATAGTTTGCCAAAAGCTTCAGTAAGTAAAGTAAGCATTGGATGTTATTATGAAGGCTTTGTCCTAGCTCAGCCCAGAGTGAATTCAAGGAAGTTTTGTGGTCTGTTGTACCAAAGCAGAGTGGAATTTTTTTGTCTAAACCAGCTCTGGAAACCTCCAAAGATAAGAGTTTCTCCAGTCTCTTTGGGTAAATACAGTAAATCAAGAATAAAAGGGCTTTATATTTTATTAAGGTGCCTAGTGATTTATGCCTGTATTAATAACAAATCTATAGAAATTACATATATGTGTGATTTCTTGTTGTGTCAGCATCTTTGGAAATTAGTTTAGCAATATCCACCTACCTACAAGCTTGGCTAAATTTAGTCAACAGAAATAAGTAGCTTTTTCACAGTGACATTTGCAATTAAATGTATGAGGCAGCGAATGGGATTTAGGGAATTGAGCTTTCTACACTACAAAATGTCTTTTTTGATATATATATTTTGCATCTTTTTTACATTTCAGTAGATATTAACAAGCCTGGTAATAATCTGTAAGAAAATTTTAAAGTTGTGAATAAGATCAGTCTTTTTTTAGCTTTCTTTGCTACAGAAGAGAAAGATTTTCCTATCAGCCCCATAATTTATTTTATTGCAACCTACTTTTTCATTCTAGACAAGCAGAGACATACTTGCACCCAACTTTTTAACCATTGTATTCAATTCAAGTTATTTGTCCTTAGGAAAAAAACAGAAGATAGACAACATAATAATGCCATTAGCTTAATACCATCTTAATGTCTGAAGTGTTTTGGGTTGGTTTTTTTTGTTAGGATTAAATTAAACCCGGTGCAAAAGGCTACAATCAAATTTGTTTGGAGAAAATATGCTGTTCTTGCTGGAATCACTGCTTCTTGAAACTTCCATTAGTGATCTCATTCTTCTGCTGTAGCTTTGTTCTACTCTAAATTACACCGGTACGTCAAATGATGATCACACATCCACCACATTCCCAAATGTTTTCTCTTCACAGAAGTCTTGCAAAATTTAGTAGAGTATACAATAACTCTTCTCAAATTCCTTCCTCAAATGATTAATCCCTAATGGTTCTTTATTGTGTGTCTGGGCAGACATCAGGTCAGAAAAGATTAGGGTTTTACTGCCCTCATATTTCAGATCCTTATTTTAGTAGTGCAGCCAGGATTCTTTCTCGTCTATCAGAGTGTAGCCATTACAGTCCTCTCACATTACCCTGAAATGCTGTTCCCCTCATGGGCATCCTATAATTTCTCTTCCCAAGCAGCACATCCTGCCAGATGAGAGCTCAGCCACACAGAGGTCTTTGAATCATTTGAAAAGTTTCATTAATGGGGTTTTTTTTCAGTTAGTTATTTAGCCCAATACAGGTTTATAAAAACATATGTGGAAAATGAGATGCTTTTGTAGATAGCTGAGTAAAAAATATTTTTAATATGGAATTTTACAATCAGTATAATACTTGAAAATACAGAATTTCTCCCTTCTTTACCCAATTCTAGGCAGGTTGTAACTGCAGAGGGAATTTGTTTTACAATACAGGCACATCTCTGCCAATATCTTATGGCACAAAAACCCCAGTAGATTTTTAATTTGCATAACATTACACATATTTGCATAAAATATTGCCCAGTGGTACTGAGAGCACCAGTTTCTCCCTAAGCCCCAATTAATTAATCTGTGTCCCTCCAGACCTACATCAATTTATTATGCATTCTTAGTATAGCAACATCAATTAATTATATGCTTCTTAGCCCCACATCAATCATTTTGTGCCCTCCAGACAGCATTGCACTTCTCCCAGCCCCACATCTGCCTGAAAACACACCCTCTTCTTTTTCCATAGCTGAAGAGGCCTCCCACTAATTTTGCCAGTCAGAAGAGAGTTCTAGGAGCTCCCTACTCCTGCTGTAACCTGTCAATGTCTAAGGTTCTGGGGATGGCAGGGTAAAACCTCAGCAGCCATACTGCTGTCTTCCCAAGGACTGAGAGAGAAGAGTAGTGCAGCTCATTTTTTGTCCCCTTTTCCTTTTCTCCCATCCCTTTTTGTGAACTGAATAGACGTGTTTGCACATTGCTGGTATTGACACACACACATTTCATTTGAGTGATACTTTGCTCCTGTTCTTAGCACACTATGTTCAAAAGTTTGGGCTCTGACCGTGCTGTGTACTGAAGGCTTTGTAACCCGTCGACTTCACACTCAGCAGAGGTGGGGAACCTTAACTTTCTAGTTTGGTCCTTTCCCACAACCCACAGGCCCAGCTGTGCAGTCACAGTTGGGAGCAGGAACTTCAGGCAGCCTCCAACAATCCAAACACTCCAGCCACAAGCCAGATATGGCACTTGCTTAAGTGTAGGGAATGAAAATGTGACAAGGGGGTGAAAAAACATATGCCAAATGGAGAATGTAAGTGGAGGATGAAGAATTCCTGACTGTTTTGCATCAACCTCTTTAGAGAATTGCCTGGTTTGGTTATGTATTTATTTGTTATTGATGGTCTATGTGAAACTACACCCTTTGCACTTGGCGGGAAAAAGATTTATGTCACATGTTCATCAGAGCATTCTTGGACTACATCATAGGTTTTATCTAGCAATCAATCTTATTCAATGAGGTTTGCAGGAAAGGTAAGGCTTTCCAACAATCTTCCTTCTTCCTTTACTATCAGTACAAAGGTCAGGCTCATGGCTGTAGAGAAAGAGTAGGGGAGAACTTAAACTAAGGCTTCTTTCCCAGGGCACCCCTTGGCTGAGTAAGGTCAAAACACCAAGCAGCAGCACACTGACCTGAGTGAAAGATTTAACATTTTTCTCCTGACCTTCCTTTCTACTCAGCTTCTAGAACAACCTTAAATCCTTCTGTAGGGCATCCATTACTTGTACAGAATTTCTGGGCCCCTTTAGATGCACCATACATCATCCTACAGTTCTGTTCATTAACTATAAAATGTGCTTGCCATAAAGTAGTTATGGATTTTAAGTTTGCAAGGGGACTATACCTACTTTTCTCCTGCAACGCTCTTTATATGTTGAGTATTTATATCCATTTGTGTTTGTTCTGACATAAGAAGGGTAGGCCTGCCAGTGGTCCCCTCGTGACTATAAACTCAAGCTTTAAAAAAAGTAGCTTAGCTAAGTTTTTCATTAACTGCTACCTATCACTTTTGTGTTATCCCTGTGCCCCCAGAGCTGAATCAGCACCTTCAAAGCATTCCTCTGTCCCTCCCTGAGAGATGCATGCTTCTTCCATGGATCCTGATGCAGCACAGCAGGAACAGGACAGCATTCATCCATGACTTACACAACCAGGGCTGGGCATGGAATTCTTTATAAAGAGCAGGGAAGGTATCTATTAACAACTAAAAGCAGGACAGTTTGGTGGGGCTGGGGGAGAACAGACATTTTTCTGCCTTAGCCTGGTATTCTGCCTCTTCTTTATCTCTCTTTACTCCTTACATACTGTCAGAAAAACAGAGAGTTCAAATCTCTATATGAAGATCAGCTCCATTAATATTGCACAGCTCGGTAACTGATTTTGCTAAATCTGCACTTGTCGTTTTCAGAAAAAAATATTTCTTTTTCCTGATTCATCAAGCACTGTTTCATAGATAGCATTCATGAAGAGGTGTGTTAAGAATCTCTTTCTACTTTTCTTCTTTGTGTGGTCCACTTCAACATCAGTGATGGTCTCTCTTACTTTAAGAGGGAAAAATAACTTAAGTCATAGCTGTCCTTGAAACTCAACAATATAAAAGGATCATTTATTTCCCCTAGACTCCCCTCCAGGAAACTTATGTCACTTAAGTGTAGGAAATTTCTGTGAAGTACATCTTTCTGTATAAACAATATTTAAAATCTGTCTTGTTCAGTATGTGTCTTCTGGATCAGATCCAGTCCATAAGGCTGAAAGAGAAGACTGACTGACTGACTGAGAAAGACACAGTGCAGAAATCCAAGGGTGTTTCCAGCCAAAGAGACCTATTGTTTGTCTTGTGAGATAGAAGCAGAGGAAGCCTTGCTGGCTGCTGCAGGCCAGCCTGAGGCTAGTGCTTTGTGGGGGAAGTCCACATGGCTTCCAAGGAAAGTACTAAGAGAGAGATACAATGTGAGGAGCTGCTGGCAGATCCTGCCGGAAAATTGGTCCTTCCCCTCCTGGGGTAGCATCTTGGAGAAGCTGGATGGAAGCCAGGAGGGAAGCAGAGTCTCAGGCAGCCTAGGAGGTGAGGAAGAGATGAGAGGTGTGTGAATAGCAGGAGCATGAGGTGTGTGAGCAGGGGAGGATGGGCAGTCCTGCTAGGAAAAGAGTGGAGCAAAGAGAAACTGGGGAAACTGGGGGCCTGGAGCACTGAGAAAGAGATGTGAATGCATCTGAGGCAAAAGCACAGGGACCTCAAATCTTGGTTTCCTTCCAGGATGGGAAATGGAGAAAAGCAAGGCTGTCCTCAAGGAAGCTGTGGGATTGCATGAATCACTGGGACATAGCTGCAAAAGGAACCAGAGGATATTGGTTAAAACACGATATGAAATAGCAATAGAATAGTGGAGATTTGTGATGGAAACGAGGGGGGAATAATTTGGAAATGGAATGCTCTAGAAAGACTAATGGCAGCTTGCAGGCACTAACTGCACCTCAACAGTGTTGTTATCTGCCCTTCCTTGCTGAGTTTCAAGCAATCGTGGGGATCCAGTACAGCAGACATAAAGCTGCGTGATGATGGGTAACATTTAAACACTTTCAAGTCTAGGAATACTTTGCTCTGAGATGCTAAGGTTTTAACAAGGTTCCTGAGACTCATTCAAACATTTTCTGACATATTAAAACATAACTTGTTCTAAAAACTCTGCTTTCACCTTTCCTCTTCTATTCTTTATGAAGTCCAGCAGTATTGCTGCAGGAGAGTGCAACCAAAAGATTATGGCCAATGTCTAGAGTTATTGCCCTCAATATTGCTCTCAAATCACACTGATCTTTCTGCTCAGTTCAGGACCTTATAAAAATCAGGGAGTGAAGATGAATTTTTTAACAGGGAAGAGAAGGTTGATGTGTGCAAAAAGGAAAGACATTTAAAAATTCATAACCTTGAGATTTCATTCTCCACTGGACACATCTGCCTTTAGATGATCCAGTCAGCAGACGTTCTGTTTTGATGAACTTCTGCTATTTCAAGGGTTACTGTTGCTTTTGGACACAGAAATAGGCAGGGATCCAAAATGTGCTTATGTCCCACTATGCTTGGAAGGGTGCTCTACCCTGTCCCATTAGATTCGCACTTCTCCACAGCAGTGCCTACCTCTGTGACCTGCAGGCATGTGATTACCTGCTGCATCTAGGAATGAAATCACCATGCAGAAGTAAGAGTCCTAGCTGGTTCAGGGTTCATGAAGAGCACATCATAGTGTGGCTTTGCTCTCTGTCTTTGCTCCTCACAAAGAGAATGATTCAGGAAGCATCAGGGCCTTCTTCAGCACCTTTTTTTTTTTTAAGCAATTGGATCCTCCTGCAAATGTTAGAGCTTACTGAAGCAACAGGATTGGTTCAACAGACGTGCATATGTTTATGAAAGTGGGTGTTTCAGAGGTTGCTGAGCAGCCAAGGTGGAGAGGAGATCTGCACAGTGGTGATTTCCAACAGAGCATCCTTTACTGCCTCAGTAGCCCTTGCTCTAGTCAATGGCACTATTGCTCTAGTTTCCTTATCTTCATAAAGCTCAAAGCAGTGTCAGTGCAGTAACAGAAGAAAATTTGACAGCGTGTGTGGGCAAAGTCCAGCACAGCTGGGAACATCCAGGTTTATACAAGGGACATTCTGCCCAAATGGTAAAAACACTGAAGCTCCCTATTTACTGTAAAACAATCTGTGAAACGTAAATAAGGGTGGGCTGATGCATCTCATGCACATCAGACTCATCATGTGTGCTGTCTCTTAGGAATAAATATGGCCCACCTACACTTGCAGACACCTGACAGAATATGTGTCTTGATCTCATATAACTTTAATGGAAGACCTAATAACTTAATATGAAGAAAGGCTGAGAAAAGTGGGTTTGTTCAGCCTTGAGAAGAGAATGCTTAGGGGAGACCTTATCACCGTGTCCCAGTACATAAAAGGTGGCTACCAAGAAGATGGAGACTCCCTTTTTACAAGCAGTCACATGGAGAAGGCAAGGGGTAATGGGTACAAGTTACTCCTGGGGAGATTCCAGTTGGACTCCAAAAGAAAATTTTCACCATGAGAACAATTAGCCACTGGAATAATCTCCCAAGGGAAGTGGTGGATTGCCCTACANATAATCTCCCAAGGGAAGTGGTGCCCTACACCGAACAGTTTTAAGACTCAGCTTGACAGGGTGCTGGGCCATCTCATTTACACCTTACATGTCTATATATAGTTCACCTTAAAAGGTTGGATTAGTTGACCTTGAGGTCTCTTCCATCCTAGTATTCTATGTTTCATGATTCTATGATTAAAGTGGTGCAAGGATTTCACATTTAATGAGGAAAGGATTGGACAAATTCGATAAATATTTTATTGTAAGTACTGAGTGCAACAAACATTTCTGTATCATATTCTGGAGTTTTTTATCCTTAAGCCTACCATACAAAAATTAATTTTCTTTCATATATTATTTATTTTTGCTTTTGTGCCTGGTGTTACAATACTGGTTTATTGTTGAACTTTATTATTTACATGCAATTATGTTTATAAATTGACTGTAAAAAAAAATATATATTTCTATTCCTTAATCCAGGACATGTAGTATAGGGACAATTATAAATTGATTATTTATTAATATTATTATTATCAGCAAACATGTATTTTTCCTTTCTTGAATCGTAAAAAAATCTGTTTTGGGCAGGTTGCAGATTTTTCTGGTGCTTAAAATCTTACAGTATCTTGTTTAAGAGTGTTGATGAGATTTAGAATTTCCTATCAGTTATCTCTATACCATAACACAGGTAATGTAATCACTTTGGCTCTTTAAGGACAGTCACACACACACAAAAAAAACCCTCAAAACATACTTGTGAAACTTCCCTCAACACTGTCTGGAGCCAGGAGCCCCGCTGCTGTGCACAGCCCTGTCTCTGCTCACATACAAAATGATGCCATCTTTGGGTTCGGGTAATCTTGCAGGACTCAGTTGAGTTACATAGAGGAAATATAACTTGGAAGAGGCATACTGATGTGGTTGGTCCAAAATAAGTGTAATTAGGCCATCCAGAAGAGTTAAATGAATATCTTTCAAAGTGATTCCTGGAGAAATATCTCAGTGTACCTGTACTGCCAACGGCATCATTTGACTGTACTCGAGTCAGATCTTCATTTAGATAAAAGCAACTTTAGACCTTTTTCATTCTTCATAAACTTTATCTCTTATTTGGTCTGAAAAGTGACTACTGCTCAACATATTTCTTCAGTACTAAAAGCCATAACTCTGCAGGGATCATATGATGATCTATGAAGAGCTATGGATGTGATCTGTCTGGATTTTCGCAAGGCCTTTGACACGGTCCCCCACAACATCCTCCTGGACAAGTTGGAGAGATATGGATTTGATGGGTCGACTGTTCAGTGGATAAAGAATTGGCTGGATGGTTGCATCCAGAGTGGTCAATGGCTCGAAGTCCAGGTGAAGATCAGCAACAAGTGGTGTCCCTCAAGGATCTGTACGGGGACCAGTACTCTTTAATAGACAGTGGGGTCGAGGGCACCATCAGCTTGGTGCTTGGCAGATGACACTGAGCTGAGTGGTGCTGTTGATATGCTGGAGGGATGGGATGTCATACAGAGGGATCTGGACAGGCTGAGGGAGTTGGGTTTCTTCAACCTGGAGAAGCAAAGGCTCTGGAGAGACCTTACAGAGGCCTCCAGTACCTGAAGGGGACCTGTGAGAAAGCTGGGGAGGAACCATTTACAGTGGCATGTGGAGATAGGATGAGGGGCAATGGTTTTAAACTAGAGCAGGGTAGATTTAGATTGGATGTTAGGAAGAAGTTCTTTACTATGAGGGTGGTAAAACACTGCAACATGTTGCCCAGGGGGGTGGTGGAAGCCCCATCCATGGAGACATTCAGTGTCAGCAACCTGGTCTGGTTGAGGATGTCCCTGACTAGATGACCTTTAGAGGTCCTTTCCAACCCAAGGCATTCTGTGACCCTGTTGTATATTTAAAGGGTGCTAAAAAGCTATTTTCTGGGAATCAGGGAAAAAGGATCATCAATCAAGCTACTTACAAGCTGGTGTTATTATAGCAGCTGAAATTTGGGAAATTGTCTAATATTCTAATAAGCAACTTCTTTGTACGTTTGTAGGGTAGAATGAGGAGAACTTTATGGGTAAAATTGTGTTTATTTGGGGTACTACTTTTTGATCTAGGTATTTAAATATGGATAGCAGATGAGCAAGAGACCTATTTGATGAAATTTTGCATTGTTACTTGTATACACAGAAGTGGTTTTCGCCTGCGCAAGAACTACACTTGATACAAAAAACTCATGTGCATGGACTCAGTGTGCTCTAAAAATCTCTAATCACACTGTTTTTTTAAGTTAGATCTCCACAGTCATTGATGCAAAAGACACCACAAAAAGCTTCCTCTGAGAAATGGTTTTTGTGGGTTTTTGAATAGACAAACAGTACCATTAAAGCTGAAGCTTTTCTGCAAAATTTCAGCAGCTACAATGAAACCTTCTTTATAAAGGTCATCTTGGAACTAGACAGGTTCTCTGTTACCACCACCATCCATTCCTCCTGAAATAGGACAAACACCCATTTTTGGAAAGAGAAACTTTTGCTGCAAAATTGTTACAGAGTCTGCTATTTAGGGCACTGACCTGGACTGAAATCTCTGACACCTGAATCTTGCTTTTTAAATTTTCAGGCAGATGCCCTGATTGCAAGGCTGTTAGCTACTCTGCACTCAGAATCACTCCTTTTCATTAGAGAAAGTGGCCAATTCCCATTACAGGTTTTGAAATGCAAGCATTTTATTCAATATTGAAATGGAGTAACTTTTATGTTTTCAGTCAATAATTAAAAAAAAAACAAAAAAACAAAAAAATCCCCCCCAAAATACCAACCCACCACAACCTCAAATATGACAGAAAGGTAGAGAACAAAATCACCTGGGCATCTTTTCTACCACGACATTTCAATATCATTAGAAGCTTTTAAGGATTCTCTTTGTTTTGTTTTGCTTTTTTGTGGGTGTTTGGGTTTTTTTATTGCAGTTAAGCATTCCATCAAGGACCATTAAAATACTATCCTGATCTGAAGTGCCATTTCCTGCAATACACTGGTCAGCATCTTGAAGTTGCAGGTTATCAGAAACGGACAGAAATTGCCAGATGTTAAACTGAAAAGGAGGAAAAGAATGCAAAAAAGCAGTTATCTTTTACTGGGGTTGTAGTAAGCTTCTGAACTTTATGTATTTGGTCTTGACACAAATACTTCTAAAAATGCATTCAACTTCTGTTACTTATAATAGAGCTACGAAAGCAAGAGTGTAAGATGGACTCTTGTTATTCCCACGCCCTAATGTACCAGAACTTCACACTTAATGATTTCTAATCTCTGAAATAAGCAAAAAGAGGGACACTCTTATAAATAAGTATCTGCTATGTTAGTAAGTATAGAAATTTGTGTGCAAAAGAAATTATTTGTTCAGGATTCAAATCCTTCCAGACAGCAAATTACAGGACCAAATTGAGAACATATTAACAGTCAAGAAACAAATTCCACTTTCCACTTACTTTAAGGAGTGAGTGGTCTACTACAATCAGTAATTTAGGCAGATCTCTGAATAGTAAAGATAGTAAGACCTCCTCAAAATAATTCCTGCCATAAGCCTGATGGCTGTGACCAGCCACAGGACACATCTTTTCTAATAAATAGGAATCTGAAGAAAACAAGCATGAGGTTAGACACTTAGCTATTGAAACCATAAGTTCTGGGTTTGTACCAAGGGACAGTCCTGAAAAGAAATATCTTTTACTGGTTACAAACTGCAGTAGTGGGATCAGAAGGAACTTTGCAAGTGAGGTCATTTTACCATAAACAGAGAAGGTGAAAAACAATGACAGTAACACAAAACCACTGGAATTCCTATTCACACTTCTGGAAAAGAATGGGAAAGTCACCTGTGCCCAGACAGATTTTTAAATACTCCTGCCTTGTATTTGGATGATATTGCATTCTTTTAGCTCTGTAAAAATGAAATTTTAAAGGTTTGGGGCAGAAATATTTTGCTACCTAGTTATGCATTTGTCATTGGTGAGTCCATCTTCTTTCCTGCTTTTGGAAAAGATTATATACCTGTTTCAACTTTCCTGAATGTTTTTTCCCTGATCTTTAGCTTTAGGGACTCAAGAGCATTCCCCCCTTTTTGTTGTTGTTGTTGTTGTTAATGAACAGAAGAAAGCTATTAGAATTTAGGTAGATTTTTAGGGGTTGGAAGGGGGATTGCTCTGCCTTCTCCTCACCTCAGATTTTAATCCAGTATATAGTCTTTGATATTAGCCTACTAAAAATTCATAAACAGTCCTAGTCAGTACTGTTGGTATAGAACTAAACACAATTACAGTTCAAAGTGAATGACTAAGTTTATGTAGGATTTGCTTGCAAACTGGATGTTCTAGAGTCTTTTGTAAAGAGGGAATTAATTTTTTATGAGGATCCAACCAAAGTTCTCTACTCAGGGTGATGTAGACTTGTTCGTGTTCCTTGGGCAGGTGAGGAGGGACAGCACTTCTTTATGTCATTTATATGTAGGTATACATGAGTCAGTTATAAAAAGTAACTGCAGCCCTGTGGGGAAAAAAAAATGTTATGTTGGGGCACTAACAACCATAGCAATCACCAGGAAATGAAGCAATACAGGTCTTCTCTCGTGCTGGTCTCTTACTCATTTCATCAGTGAACAAGTTACTATGCACAGCTTCTTTATAGCTAGGTTAGAGTCTGACATCACTTACGAAAAAAAACCAGATTTTTCTCGTTATGAAATTGGTTGTGCTAAAATTTCTTCTTGTCATCTTACTGTTCCATGTTCCTTAAGATTTCATCTGTCTAAATATGAAGATAACCAAATTACACAAACAATGAATGTGTTTTCTTACATATGCTGCCTGTGTGTTTATATATTACTTCCACAATTCTATTGCCTCTAATTCCATTACTTCTATTGTAAATTTAGATGGATCGTGGTGAAACTCATGAAATATAAATGTATGAGAGGAAATAAGAAGAATGTTCCAGCTAGACCTGGTAGTATATAAGTTGTAATATATAAGTATATAAGGTGATATATAGGTACATAAGTTTGGATCATGTTTTAAGTGGTGGTAGCAATTTATTTTTATTAGGATGAAATGTTAGGTTGGTACAAATTAATACAGAGAGGACTTTGGCAGCTATGGACATTAATCAAAAACTTTAACTTCCTCTGACTGAAATGGTTTGCACTGGATGCTTTGCTACATCTTCAGTTGTATGCTGTTCCCACCTTCCTCCTACACCTCAGAATAAGAGAGCTTGTTGGTGGAAAACAGAGGCTGCTGGTGCATTGGATACCCGTTACCCATGGAATAGTTTCCTTAAATGTTTTTATCCTTGCTTGACTACTGAATTGCCTTTGTGTAAGTATTTCCCTAGCTGCTGCTCCTAGGACTTGATTAGCATTCCCTATTGCCAGTACTTCTGCTTACTTGGCATTTTATGCTAAGAGTTCTGCTGACCTTTTTATATTTATGCAAAAAATATTGTAATAAAGTTTGAAAAAAAGAGATTAGATACTAGGCAACATTTTAAGATAATGGCATTTTAATTGCAAAATTACTGAGCAACTCTTGTAAATTAAGTTACATATCACACATAACTGTAAAGTGAATTAATTTATCATGATTAATGTTACAGAGAAAACCACATGAATTAATGATGACTGGCCACCTCCTTTAGAATGTTTCCAAACTAAGGTAATATCGCGGTGCCTATTAACTGTTCTGAATCACACTGTGACTTGTAAAGAACAGTGGGCTCATTAACAAGTGACTGAAAGCCAAATGAATTAGATATTAGATGTCTAGCCAAACGAGCAACAAATCAGTTTATTGAGAAAGGTGACTTTAAAAATTCAGTTACTGCTTTCAGGCCTTGTCAACAACATCTGTACCATAGGTGTTGTGCTAGCCCTGACAGCACGGGCTTCTCCACAAGTCAACGTGGCCTATGCTTTGGGCCAAGGGGTAACAGTTTGCAAGTGAAGCTTTTGCCTCATACAACTCCTCTGGTTAACTGAAACTCCTCTCTACAGAAGTTAAAGCTGAGTTTGGGGTAAAATAGTCTTCTGAGTTTCCTGATTTAGAAAAGGAAAAAAAAAAAATCAACACCCTTTTAACTTTTAGGATTCATACATATAAAAGTATGTTTCCTGTAAGAAAACAGATTCATTTGTATTTGGTCAGAACTGATAAGCTGTTAGTGAACTTTTAAGTGTTTTTCCAAATATGAAACTGTTTCACATAGCACACATCTTCACCACTGCATGATGCTAATAGTTATTAGCTAATAGTTATTGGCTGATAGGTATTAGCAAATAGGGAATCTGAAGAAACAGAGTTTGCTAGACTAAGGATATCATAAGGTGTGAAAGCATTGCAAGTGCTTGTCTATCACCCTTTCAGTCCTAAGGTTAGATTTGTAATACTGGATTATTCACAAGAGTTACTTTTAGGTCATTCCAAGATAGTCTTAAACATCTTTAATGATTTCACAGAGTTAAGAGTGGGCAGCAGAGGGACTTAAAAAACTCCCAGAATTGTTTATAGCAGTGTTCTGTTGTGTTTCCTATTACAGCCCCTCTCTAATAATGGTTCTGTATCTTCTCTGCAATTTGAAGCCAGGACTTCTTTTCCTTTCTTCCATGGACACAGAAAACAAACAAAAACCCCTTTCTCTGCAACAGCCTTTTACTATTTGATGCCAGTTACTATCTTTTTCTTCATTTTCTCTTGAGGGTGAACAGTTTGTTTCCCTGATGTAGTTATATTTTGTTAGCAAGAGTTGATTTAAGTATGAATTACTTTTCCTATGTGTGATCACTCCCCCAAAGCATGATTTCCATTGTCCACCTGTAAAGAGTCTAGAACATGAAGAAAAGCCAATTATTGATTGTTCAGTACAAAAGATTTATAACTTCCAGTTCAAATCTCTGCATCTGCTGGTCAAAAAGCAGGGTCTTAAGTTTCCGTCCTGAATTAGTCTAAATGAGGCTCAGAGAAAGCTGTAAACCAGCTCTTGAACCTTTCAGCAATACAGATGAGAGCATGTGACTTAAAACTCCTTACAAATAAGTCACAGAAATTATTTTCCATCAAAACCATATTTGGATTAAATGCGACTTTATACAGGAGTGTTTATCTTATTTAAGTGCACTAGTTACTTGGGTCACTTGTTTTTATACTAGTAGGAGTTGCCTTTTTTTGCTTAATAAAGACAAAAACTTAAGGTTTCCAGATAGTTTTGTTGTTAAGTAAAAATATTTTCCAGTCATTGTTGAGCTTGTGCCAATTAGAACTAGATGAATACCTCTTCTTCAACATCTCCTGAGTTCTGGTGACACTCAGTAGCCAAAAAATCAAAGGGCAAAACCTGATTTCTGCCAACAGTTATTGCAAGTTAATTGTTAGAGTTTATGGAAGCATAATCCAACAAATTCCTTTCCATTGCATCCCTTATTTTTCCTTTTACCTCCTCTCTCCAGGTTGCTACTGCGTTTTTTTTTTCCCTCAATAGTTTTATCTACCCTCACCAATTTACAGTGAATGTTCAGCTTTGGAACATCTAAAAGTCTGCGGAAACCATGGACAAGATACTTCCTGCTCAATTTAGATTGAAACACATGCAAATATCTCTATAAGATACATAGCAATTTGGAAAAGCAAAGGAAAGCTGAATTTCTTTCCACGGGAACCCCGTGCACATTCTCACAGCTGGATGTGCATTTCCAGTACGCAGATGGAGGCCGACAGCTCCGTCAATACCAGGCCCTCCCTTCTCGTGCTGGGCCCTCCAGCACGAGGAAGGACTGCACTTGTCACGCAGGTAAATAAGAGAGAGAGCTGTCTGCCGTGATAGATACAGACTTGGACATCTGCTCCTTCCCATTAATCAGTCCTGGGGGCCGATAGGGAAATTTGTGACAAGCCAGTGTAAGGAGATGGTTGAGGGAAGACAAGAGTGAGTTCTACAGCCTGAAATATGCTGACTTTGTTTCAACAAGAGACAGAAATACACCAAATTATGGATGTGGGAAAATAAAATACAAGGATATCTTCAAATATTTCCAGTTCCAAGATTGTTCAGCAACTTCTAACAGCTCTGTTTGGGTGTGAGGCTGATACCCGAGGCAAATGCCGTGTGGTCTAGAGAGCAGAGGTTTGAAACTCTGCCTCCCAGTTTATAATGTGCATTTCCTCAGTCACTTCCAATTATCTTTCCTTGCTTGCCAAAGTTTCTCATAGTTATTTTCTTATAGTGCATTGTGTAAAGCATGTTTATTTGGTGTACTTCAAAAAGAAGTGTGGTGCAATATAAACTCCTAGGAGAACTTGAATAGCAAAGCTATGACTGCTCTGGGTTTCTCTCCTTTGTGTGGTTGTTCATAGACATATTTGGACACGCACACTTGTCTTAAACACATTTACAGCATCTTCAGGTGGAATTTGTTCCTCCAAAGTGGTTTCCAGGGAGAGGACACATTATTTTTCCCAGTGCTGCAGGGATGACTCCATGGGAGATATTGCACAATTTTCTGCTCTTTGTTCAGTGTTAGATGTAGGGGTGGCAGTATTTGATTTGAACTCTTCTGGTTTGTCTTCATCGTGGCATTTATTGGTTTTTGGGACAGACTGGTTTTCTGTGGCACTTGAGTGAAGCCTGTAAGTCCTGGCTGGCCTGTGAGGGTTCTCCTGGTTATGGCCACATTCCCATTAGTGGTCAGAGGAATGATGGTTTTTAACTTGGCTGATAACAACATACAGTCTGAAATGCTACTTCTGTAGTACTAACACCACTGCTTTCTGAGGAAGAACATAGAGGGAAATGGTCTCTGACTAAAGAGCCTGAGACCTACAGATACTCAGAATACCTATTTTGCAAGTGTATATGTGAGGAAGGCAACATACATCTTGTCTCTGAAGCCAAGAATTTGTTGTTAGTCTAACTGCACTGAAATCTCAACAATGGAATCATAGAACTGTTTTTTATTTTCACCATGGGTCATTTTTATGTTTGCTAAAACACTTCTGCAGCTTTGCTATTTCTTCACTGGTCTGCAACTCCACGTTGCATCCAAAGGTAGCACATATGGTGCCTTTCAAGTACGTCAGACATAATTTCATTGTTCACATTATTCCCCCTAAAATCAGATTTGTCCAGCTCCAGACCTGCATTCTTTGTTTGACCATTGCTGATCCTGTGCCCTGTCTCCTGTCAGCCCATGCCTATACTCCTCTGCCTGGCTTTCTACGCCTCTACTTCTCAAAGCCTCTGCTAGCATGTCAAGCCTGCATTTACCAATCTGCATCATTACATTAGAGTCCTAGGTATCTCAGTCTGCCCAGAGTAACCATTTCTTACTTACAGCTCCATAAAAATGTAGTTGTGCCATAAAAAAACCAAAGGTAACAAAAAAATCACATGTGAAATAGTCACATGTCAGGAATAAAAACTGATCGTATATCTAGGCCAGTTGAAAACAAAGTGTAAGCAGGTTGAGGTCACTGCAGAGAGAGTAGGCCTGATAACCTCAGTTCTAAGGCCTTTTAAACTCAGCAGCTTCAGCTTTAAGGTTTTATTACATATTTTGTAGAATTTGGGAATATACAGAGATACTACCTTGCTTCTCTTTCTCTGTCAAGGAGGTTATAATTTACAGTCCATGCTACTATGTTACTGTCCAGAGTCAAGTCCTACTATGCAAGCACTGGAACTGCAAGATCAAGAGAGGGGTTTCATTTACTCTTAAAAAATTCTGCATTTGGAAAGGTGGGAGGGACATGTCCATGCCTGAACCAAAATTCTCTCAGAGCATGGCAGGACACAAACCACAACATAAATATGTTCATGGGTAACAAAGCTCAAAGAAGGGTTAATTTAGAACAGCTTTCTAGATGCTAATATTCTAAAGGAGTCTACTAAGATTTGAATCACATACTTAACTTTTTATCGTGACAAGTTGCCTATTGGCAGAGGCAGGAAGCTACTCTGCCCAAAATAACTTCAGACATGGAAGCTGCATTCTCCTTGCCCAGTGGAGCAAGCTGGTTTGTGTGTACTGCTGCCAGGCAAGTGGTAAAATCAATCTCAGCCATACACAGGAAGCTTCTCGTAGGCACAATTGCGTGGTCAGTTCAGGGATGTAAAATGCCAAACATAAAAGCCTATGCATTTCTGAATCTTTAATGTAATATTTAAGGAAATGCCAATTGTTATCATTTTGCTGATGGCATTTGTAAGGAGAAATTTGTTATTTGGTAGGCAGGAGGAAAAACACAAATTTCAGAACGTTTTATCCGCTGCATGCTACTGAACCTCACTGTCTCTCACCGTAGCTCTGCGCTGTAGAAGATAAAATAACCCTAAATATTAAAGCAGAAACAAGTGTTTGCTTTCACCATCCTAATGTTTGGTCACTTGAACTTTCTTTCTGAAGAGGTACTAACGAAGAGGGGGGTGATGCTGTGTCAAGGTCCCCAAGTAGCATCCTGTACTGAAGCAAAGCACACAGGCTACCTCAACATTCAGCTCAAGAAAGCTTCACCTGCTGCAAACTTACTGCTTCCTAAGAGCTCATTTGTCAGAAAAGCTCATGCTCAGCTTATTAGCAGCCCATTTTTATGGTCATTATCCATGCTTCCACAACATCTGGCTAAGTGTTGTACTCCAGATTGTGGCTGTTCTGGGAAGCAGTTTTAGCGACCTGAAAAGGGTGTTTAAGTCATGTTTATACTCCTCCCTCTGCCTGCCAGGGGGGTGATACTGGGGAAGTGGCTGTCTCTTCCACCTTTTGCATGCCCTGAACTACTTGGAGTAAGGACCATCATTTTATTTGTTCCTGTGGTCTAGCTAAGTGGGTAGTCAACCTCAGATGAAAGTTAATTTTTGTAAGAATTACTTAGCAATATAGGTGTCCCTTTCTGAACTATTGTCTGTGTAAGTGGTTTTGTAGTGCCTTAGGTGACCTTGTAACGAACTGGAAAGGTTTTATTCATCAGTGTGTGTTTGTCATCCATGCTGTAGTTAGCAAGTAACTTTCTCGTGCAGAAAATCTTCTGCAGAATTAGGACCGTGCGCAAAGCTTAATTCCAGAAAAAACCCACAGCTTTCCAGAACTTCTGGATATCAATTCCACATAATTGATTTAGGGGGTTTGTTTTGTTTTGTTGTGTTTTGTTTTTAATAAAAAGGAGATAGAGGGATTTTTTAATAGGTTTTGAACATTTTATTTCATCCCATGAAAACAGTACCCTACTTTTCCTTATTCTGTGAATGTGTCCCTTCTGATGTCTTTTTACTATATTGTAATCTGCCTTTTGTTCTCATTAAAGCCACTTCTCCTTTTTTAATAAAACAGCTAGAATACTCAGTTAGACGGGCAGTAAAATACCCATCTGCTTCACTGGGATTTCCAGCCTGCCCAGTAATTCTTTGTCATTTCCCACCCATCCTTTCCTGGAAATGGTGTTCCTACAAATGACAGTATGGCAGCAGAAATGTGATTGAAGTCACTCGACTCACACAACATACCCCAGTCTACCAGCAAGATGCATCTGACCAGACCAAACACTAAACAACTGCCAATTGAGACACTGATTGGCACAGCTAGCAATGGTTTCTGCCCAACCTGCTTTCTGACAGTCACTAGTTTTCTTCTCTTGATTCTATTGCCTTCCTTGTCATCTTTGCTCAGGCTGTACATAACAGCTGACAGGTGTTTTCCCAGGGGTGGTACAAATGCCCTGGCTCAGCCATTATCTGACAGTTTTCAGGTCATCCCATACCAAATGAGTGATAGATAGGCTAGAAGACAAGTAAGCAAACAGTTACACTCGGCACAATTGCAGCCTTTCTGGAGGGAAAGAAACAGTCAATCTAACAATTGTAGCCTGTCTGACACTACCCAACTATTTGCAAAGCACATTCCGGGAGTTCAGAGAAGGAATAGGGTTGAATGACAAAAGCTAAGCAAAAAAGGCTTAAATGTCAGACTCTTTGCAGCAGTTCTGTAAGAGCTTGGCAGACAAAGTGAATTCTGGAATGCAGAATGACAGGAGTGATGAGCAGCAGAAAGCAGGATGGCAGCAGTGCCACAAAGAGTTATTTAAAAAAAAATTATACTACCTTTAATCAGTTCTGCTTTTAAAATCAGTCATTAAACTAACTGCTATTCTTAACATTGGGGAATTTTATTACAAGTGTTAAGAACTCTTGAAATTAAGACCTATACAGTTGGTTCTCTCCTACTGAAGATTTTTCAGCCGTTTTAAAATAAAGAAAGGTGATTTCAACAGCAGCTCATCTTTAGAAGAAAACTGACTGTGTGAGTGGGCCACATTTTACAGTAGTATGCAGGAAAATGCACAAGGGATGTGATATATTCACAAGTCTAACAGCACAATCTCCCACAGTTACTTAGGTATCCAAATCGGTGACATCTGCATAAATGAAGTATAAAGTGGGTGGAAAATTGCCCAAACTGCCAGCCTCAGAGGACTGTGAACACTGGTAGAAAGTCCAACAGGTTCTTAGTTACTAGTGATGTATCCCAGGAATCAATAGTGTTCATGCTTCTATTTTTGACCCAGCTGATGGAGTGGAGTGCCCTCTCAGCAAGGCTGCAGATGACACCAAAGTGGTGCTCTGGGATGGTTGCCAGATGGCTGCTGTTCTGGTGGAGCAGGACACTCTGGAGAAATGGCCTGGCAGGAACCTTAGGAAGTTCAACAAATGGGAGAATGAAATCCTGTATCGTGTACCTGTATCATAGAAGGCAGGAACACCTAGGGCAGCCAACATGTGAAAGTGATCAAACCAGGTCATAGGTTGTCCAGAGAGCTGTCTGAGTTCTCCTTCTTCAGAGATCTTCAAAACTTGACTAAAAAGGTCCTCAAGCAGCCTAAACTAGTTATCCTTTCCTTGAGTAGGAGGTCGGACTAGGTAACTTCAAGAGGTTCCTGTTTGCCTTAGTTATGTTAAGAGTCTATATAACCATCAAAACTGGTGACCAAAAAGTGGGGAAGCATTGACTAGAACAGGAAGAATACTTGTACCTAGGAATTTGCCTTGGACAAGCCCTCTGCTTCCCTACTGCTTGTATTTGGTGTGGTTTGGGGATGGAGAAAGGAGTGAGGGAAATCTGTGGACACTTTCTCATTATTACCCGGAGGAGACTAAGGACATCACAGACATTTTGGATGGACATGGTCAACCCTGACATGGTAATCTGGTTTTCTCTTCATTTATCATTTTGCATATGTATAATGTTCAAACATTTTCATAGAATTTATTGAGGTGTTCTTTAAAAGAGTGCTCATACTAGACATCAGAATAAGAAAAAGAATAAAACTCAAGAGTTACAAATATTATGCTATGCACCTGTATAATAAATAATGTAGAGATTTGGTCCTTACAAAGATAAACCATCCTCATTTTAATAATCCCATGAACTTCAGTGACTTTGTAGGAGCTGGAATTATTAAACCTTGAAAAGGTAGTATAATCCTACAGTTTGACATGAGACACAACTTGATGAATTTCAAGATGACAGTCTGGTTTCTGGGATGGAGAACAGAAGTACTTCACCTAATACAGCCTGAATACCTCACACTCACTCCTGAGCTTTCAGAAAAGAGTGAGGAACTCTGCTGGTTAGCATTCCCCCAAAGAAGTTGCATATGCAACTGGAATTTAAAATGAAGTTTCTGAGGAGGCACAGGTTTACCTGTTAATTAAATTTTGCAAGATGTGCTTTTCTAGAAATGTAGCTTTGTTTTTACCTCTTGTTATTTTAATATGGATTAACTAAAGCTCTTTAAACTCCAAGGGAGTTTCAGTTGTATACACAGAAAGTGAAGGTTTATTATTATGTTAAATACTAACAATGGCTGCATCTAACTACAGGTAGAAATGATCTGAATTATTGACTTTTCCCTAATTAGTGTATTCCAAGTAGTCCAATCCAACCTGACCAAGGTCCCTTGCAGGCCAGTTTTTCTATGGTTATCCTGGCCTCCCAGCGTTCATGGAGAGCGATGGACTGACATAGGAACGTCCAGGGGCAGGTGTTACAGAATAATACATCTACATAAAAGTAAGAATTTCAAATGTTTGCTCAGTGAGCCTCAGACACCTTCCTGCTGCTCTCTCCCTACTCTACAGGCAGAGATTTTGACCACCAGTACCTCCCGTCAGGACAGCTGGGGCTTCTCCTGGGTTGGGCTGGGGTTAATCATCACCAGCAGCTGCTGGCCCAAGCACTTGGAGGGGCNGGAGCGTCTCGTGCTTGCAGGGGCCCAGCCAGGGTAACCACCTGCCCCCCCACCTGAGCCACCACCTGCCCCACCTCCTGACCCACCACCTGACCCACCTCCTGACCCACCTCCTGACCCACCACCTGACCCATACTGGTGCACGGCCCTATATAAGGGGGTTGGGGGAGGCATGCCTGGTTTCACCTTGCTTCCCTGGGAAGCTTCAGAGGGACTGGAGCAGGGAAAGATGGTGTCTTGGGCACAGGTAGGACCTATTACTTGTATTTATTATTTCACTAGTACCTTTGTATCTTTCTCTGTGGTGTTTTGTTCAGATGTTCTTATTTTAATCCCTGGGGTCTCAACTTTTATTCTTCTTCCTGACTTTCCTTCTCAGCCCCCAGGAGGGCTGGGGGGAAGCAGGGGCAGCAGTTGTGTGTTGTTTAGCTGCCAACAGAGGATAAAGCACACCAGTGCTGAAAGTTAACTTACCCATGTTAGGAAGAAGATGAGCAGGGGGAGCTGCTCAAAAAGTAAGCATTGCATTTATTAAGTTCAGGATTTTAATTTAACCTAAAAGTAAGCATGTTTCTGAATCTGGTCCAAATTCTTTTTAATCTGCAGTGTTTTAGATAATAGGCTGATTTAAAATGAAACAAAAAGTAATCCTGGCACTCTACACCCATGTGAAAAAAATGTACAAAAGATTTTGGGATAATTTCAGAAAGCTTGTCAATTAACTTCACAGTTCCATTTAGAAACAATACTGAATTATGAAGCTGGGTATTCTGAGGCTCAAGCATGAGTTAAAAAGCTTGTGTTAGTAGCTATTAAATAACAAAATTCTGAAGGAAATTCATGTCATATATTAAAACAATAATTGAAGTTAAAATACAATGTCAGCTGAGAGTGCAGAGTGTGTATAGATTAATGAATGATCTCAGACCCTGGCCAAAGGTGAAATGTATTTATTGTCATTGTCACTTAGGTCAAGTAGGAAAGACTTTTACCACCCTAATAAGAGAAAATAAACTGTTTGGGCTATAGTATTTTAAATATTTTTTGGTTATGTGACATAAAGTTCATATGTATATTTTACCTTATGTTTTAGCTTGGTTGGAGTGGCAGTTACTTTTAGTTTATGATGACAACTGAGAAGATAGAATTTGTGAGAGGTGCAGGAGGCAGTGGCTGTCAGAATCCTGTGCTGTTAATGGTTCTAGAAGGGCAAATTCATTCTTCTCTGAGATGCTGATCCCTTAGCAGGTTATGAATGACTGTGGTGTTACAAATATGCTGTTAGTACATAATTAATGATATTTTTAATTTGGGCTGTAAAGATGTTATACATTTCCCTTTGTCAATCAATAACAGTTTAAATCCTTGTGGAGTTTGAGGGGTTTTGGGGGGTTTGATTTATTTAATCTGTGTTTACAACAAAAACAATTTCAGTCATCTTTCATCCGAGAGGTTTTGGTAAGGCTTCCAGAAAGGTTACAGCATATGCAGAACAGGAGCTAGTGCTGTCCCCTGCCCAGTCTTGCTTCCCTCTTTCAGCTCTTGGCTTTCCTTTTAGTACCTTGATGCCACTTCTGTCTTCCCTCTACTGTGCATAGGGAGTGAAGAAAACAGCTGTGCCCCAGCTGCAGGGCTGTGTTTGGAGTCCCACCTTTCCTCGCTGTCCTGGGGGCTCTGCTCTCTTCAGGGAGGATTCTGTGATTTCTCTTTTCAGTAATTCAAACCTCGCACTGTGCCACCACCCTCACTACAACTCTTTGTCAGTTGAAGAAAAGGTATGCCAGTTAATGCTCTTGAGTCTAAACATTTTATTCTAGGAAAACACTTAAATATGTGTGGTGTAAGCATATTTCTTGCAGAAGGGAAGAAATGGTGCTCTTCTGATGAGCAGAAAATGGATGCAGTGGGAGTAAATGCTTTTTGTGATGATTTTTTTATTTTGATCTTGTAAACTAGTGAAGAGACTTCACTAAGAAATCAACATCCTCTGATCAGATTAATTGGTAGTGTTGCCTCTGAGAAAATACTTTTTATGCAGTGTTTTTGCCTTAGAATACAGTGTATTTTACAACAAAAGCTGCATCTCTCTTATACTGAAAAGAGAGAAAACGTTGCCATTTGTCTGTTACTCTCCAGTAAGTCAGTTTGCTTAGTAGGGCCCAGTCTCACCAGTATCACTTCAGTGTAGCATCCTTGGGCAGCACCTGCTGAATTATTATCATCCAGCTGTTTCACCTCTTAAGCCTTGATGCAAGGGGTGAAGGGCCTTTGCTCTACCCTCTAAAATATAAATGTACACTAGCATGCTTATTTATAAATGTCCCACAAAAAAAGGATGGTGTTTGGTAGGGTTTTTTCCCATTATTTCATTGGTTGATTGGTTGGAGTTTTGTTTTTAGTAAGTATATATCCAGTCATTTTAGCTAGAGAGTTCAGTGGCTCCATAGAGTGCTTGCATGTGTTCTTCACTTTAATGTAGGTGATAAAACCCAGGAGAGAGGTAAGGTGAGAAGGAAACTTGTTGCTAAGCTGGTGGCAGGATTTTTCTAGTCTTTTTTAAATGTAAATATTTAGGGTCTCAATTACATAGAATGTTTTCATGAACCTACTCATAGCAAAGATGATGTTTTGCATCAGTGCTGGAGACAAAATAATTATATTTATAGAACTGCTGCTCAAGTGTACTATGAAAATGACAACGGGGAGAAAAAGCTTTCTGCTGGTTTGTTATTGAAATCATGTCTGTTTTGATAAGAGAGGGTCCAGTGGCCCTACTGTGATAATGTTACATGGCATGCTTATAATGTGAGTGTTAAAGAGATTAAAACAACCATGCATGCATGCCGTGGTTTGTACAATATTAAAAAGTCACATATTTGCATATTATACAGCTGGCTTCAAAGCCATCAATCATCATATTATCTGTACATTGAGGATGATAAATGGTTTTCATTCTAATGAGAGAATCTAATCACATGGAGAAATGGAGAGCATGCAGCATAAAAGCTTTGGCTCCAAAAGCTATACATTATTATTAATATTACACATTTCTCTGATCTGAAAACTACCACTTTTCATTTGTACACATGCTCTTCTGCATTTGTGACTTTGAGAAAAGGTGAGCTTATTTTCTGTTGTCCTTAAAAAAAGGCACAGGGAAAGGTTAAATATTAAGTAACTTGGAATCAGTTTATGTGAATATTTCTAAATTACCCAGGACAGACCATTTATTTTTGATCCCTAATGTGGCAGCAGAAAAGCAGACAGACTAAAAATAGGAAGGTAGAAGCCTCTTAACTAGACACTTTTGTAAGCTAACACAAATAACTTTGCACTCTACTGTTTTTCCACTAGATGAGATCCTGAGCTACTTCTAAAGATGTTACAAAATAGAAACCCTTTCATATGCCAGCAGTTAGCCAAAGATAACTGTTGTCGTTATTATGTTTAGGTTCTTGCTCTTACAGTCCCTTTGAGTGGTAAGATGACACTGGGAAAGAAAAAAGGATGATTTTTTTAATGGGGTGCAGTGGGTGGAAACACTTGTGTGGGAATGCAGAGGAAGAAGGCAGAGTACCAGAGATGTGACTGTTTACACACTGGACAGCTGAGTGAATGAGGTATCAAGAAAAAAAATCAACCACAGAGTATGCTACAAAATACTTTTATTGCTACATATATTTTTTTCAGAGTTGGTTTGTGATTATCTCATTCCTCAGTGTGTTTAATGCAGTGGTGAATTCCTATGAAATGATCTGCTGTCAAAGTTTTCTGAAAAGCATAAAAAAGATACAGACCAGACTGGAGCATGCATTTCAACTGCTAGTTAATTAATTTTGTAGGTTGAACTTTGTACATGGAAATAAGTATGTACACTTCCAGGTGTTGTTTGGAAATTGCCAAAGCTTTAGCTTGTTGCCACTAAGTAGTAATGTTGTAGCAATGATCTTTATTGACTGCTGCTCACCAGCTTTGTGATGAAAAGTATCACTTTCTGGATTATTTTAAATGTAAAAGATTTGGAATGTCAGCTACAAATAGAATTGATGTCCAAGGAGTAGTGTTGGTACCTGATAACTTCTGATCCCCCCTCAGGGGCATTTGGGGAATATTTCTTTCCTCGGAACAGGTGTCAGTAGGAGAGGAGGGGTAGGAGAAAAAGGAAAAGGTCTCTGGAAAGACTGTTCATAAGGAGCAAATGCTGGTTTTGATCAGCCTGTAGCACTTAGATGTGGCCTGTCATGAAAACTCCTATGTCACCTTTCCTGAGGGACCACCAGGTGGCCTTGTGTCAGGTGAGGGATGTAACTGTTCACACTGGGTCAGAGGACGGGGCTCTGTGTGTCATTCATGTTGTGAAGTGTACAAGCAAGTTTTTGAGTGCGAGTCTGCACTGTTTCTGCTCAAGCAAAGGATGACACTCCAGAAGGATGCCTCTAGGACAAGTCTAGATGGCAGACTGATGGGTTGTTACATGCCTGCTGCAATTTTCACTCCATGATATTTAGGGGATAAACCAATGGGATTCTCTAAGATAGATCCCAGTGATTTTTTTTCTTCCCCAAATTCATCCCTTTTTCTGGAGGAGGACTAAAAGAAAAGCTTTCAAGGCTGTGTGTTGGCTTAACTTTGATCCAGAGCTAGAATGCAGCTAAGCAAGAACATGGCCCTAAGCACCTGGGCCAGACATAATCTGAGGCTTGGAGAAGCTGGTGAACCTCATACTTTTATCTGCAGCTGAAAACTTGTTCATTGTCATATTCTGTCAGAACTCTCATAACATTTTACAGCACAAGTGCCATTACTCTTTTTTCTCTTTTTTTTTCCTGTCATTCAATATAGTTTCATGTCTTCTGATGCTTTAGACAATGACCAGCCACAAAGAAATAATTTTCAGAAAAGAGGAAATTAAGGTAGAAGCAAATAAGCATCTGTTATCTGACCACTGTTACAGATTTACCTTTAAAGTTTGATTTTTTTAGACATTTGTCCATGTATGCAGGTTTTAAAAGATACTTAGACTGTAAGTAATGGAATGTGAATATCCCCTAATTTGTCAACTTCCTTAAGCTATATATTAGGTATAGGAGAACTGGATCTTCATAGTTAAATGTCTCCTTACAGACACATCCTCAGTCAGCCATGTGTCTTTCTAATGTATTTCTTGCCTCTTTAATTCCAATACTGCAGCTGTGAAACATTCGTTAGTGTACTGATGCTATGCTGAGGGGTTACTTTCAAAATACAAGATACTGCAATGTATCTACAGTATTTCTTTTTCAACTGCAAAGCTTAGCATTATTCACTTCAGAGTATGTGCAGAAAGACTCCTGGTGTTTTGCATTCCCAGATACAGCTCTACCTGATACTTCAGAGGTTTTTCTGCTTCAATGTCATCATTGAAGAGTGTGGTTATTGTTAAAGTGTCCCATGAGTGAATAAAGACACAGAAGATTGTAGTTAGTGAATACCCTACACAGTTCATACTCTAATAGAGAATCATAGAATGGTTTGGGTTGAAAGACTGTGTAGTTCCACCCTTCTTTGCCATGGGCAGGGAGGTGTCTCAAAGGTTGCTCAAAGCCCCATCCAACCTGGTCTTGAACACATCCAGGGATGGAGCATCCACAGCTTCTCTGTGCAGACTGTTGTAGTGTCTCACCACCCTCACAGTCAAGAGCTTCTTCCTAATCTCTAATTTAAATGTACCCTTTTCTAGTTTGAAGCCATTATCCCTTATCCTGTCACTACAAGCCCTTGTAAAAAGTCCCTCCCCAGCTTTCTTGTGGGCCCCCTTCAGATACTGGAAAACTTCAATGGTGTCTCCCCAGATAGATCATCTCTTTTCCAGGCTGAACAGCCCCAGCTCCCTCAGCCTGTCCTCCTGTGAGAGGTGTTTCAGCCCCCTGATGAGGTAGATATGGAAACTCGTGCAAGGATGAACTAGGAGAGAAGATTTGCTGTCCCCTGAGATACAAGATCTATGCCCATTTTCATTACAGAAGCAAAATCGGTGTTTGTGATGAATCCTCCATGACCCAAAAAAGTGGCTTAGCTCCTTGGTGCCAAAAAGTGGATTTGTGCTACTATTCTTCAATTTTAAAAGCAGAACACCTTTCTCTTTTTTGGTTGACTTGAACCTAGTAAGGAGGCCAGATATACAGTAATGCATCCTGTCCCAAAGGGAACAAAATAAATTAAAATGCCCTGGTCTTAAATTATTTTTTTCCTTGCAGAGATTCTGCTTAGGATTTCTTGTCTGGTTTGTCCTTGGAAAAGAAGAGTTTGAAACTGAAATTGAAACTTATAAAAGCTAATCCCAAACACCATAAGTCACCAAAGGATGCCATTTTAAAAAGCTGTTACTCTCAACTCGAACAGAAGCTTCAGTATTGAGGTTTTTTATCCAGGACTCATCCCATGTTTTAATGATGAGTCATCAATTACACTGACCTTCAGTACTTTTTGTATTTCCACAGATACCCAATGATTAAGTTTCTGAACAGAGTTTCAATGTAATCAAGAGCTGGGAACTCAGTATCTGAAGCCTTTTCACTTAATGCTTGTGACTTTTAATACATACACATTTTGTGCAAGTAGTTATTGTAATGCTCTCTGCTGAATTGGTCAGGGGATCTCAAAAGGCAAAAAGACAGGGAGCCATTTAATTTCAGCAGTTTGACCACGGCCAGCTAACAACTGTTGGTTACAGAGCAGAAAAGTCTTTTTCCACTTAAAGAATAACAAAGAGCTCTGCTAGAGCAGTGTAACATGACAGTGTAATGAATACTTAAACCTGCTTGCATGGTCATTAAGGAAAAAACTGTGTAACCTTAACTACTAACCTTTTTTCTTTGGTGCTGTCTTCAAATCTGTAAATTATATCACCCTCAGTATAGAGCTATCCAAGGTTATCCAAAGCAAATGCATCATGTACTTCATAAATATGGACTTGAGTGATGTGCACATGCATTTGTACATAGTCAAAGGATTGACAGACATTTTAGCCATAACACAGCCAAATTACTGAAACTTTTGCCATAAACTGAATCTGTGTATGAAACCTTGGCTTCTCAGAGCAGTTCAGTGTTGAATTACTTAATCCCTTAAAGATCTATTTTTTATGTCTGTTTATTGGCTAGCAATGTGCATTAGCAGCAGAAATCAATCAGTGGTACAGAATAGAGTTTGAAGGTGAAGACAATAAAAACAAACCCACACATCTCCAGGCCTGTCATAGATACCAGTTTAATCAAGAGAATGTGGCACTGATAAAGCTTCCAGGCCGTACTGAAGAATCAGCCTTCTGGCTTTGATAGCTGCACCTATTACCCTTTTTATGCAAGTTTTTAGTCTTTCTGACTCCATATTCAGAACTACAAACTATAATCAATGTATGCCTTCACCCACGAGTAAATCACTAAACCAAATGTTCCCCAAAGGATAAAATGTTTTTGCAGCATGACCTTACATGCACATTTTAATATTAACCTGGGTGTCTGCAAGTAGATGATGCTCAGGTAGACTGAGCAATGATTATGATATCTGGTTCCTATATGTTAACATACAAAGCAGTGAGAGACAGTGGAAATTTTATCAGTCTCTGTTTGAAAAACCTCTAAATTGGTTCAGAGAGGAAAAAAAAAGTCTGTGAAGAAGTAATTGAAATAATGTTCACTTACAACTCCCCAATAAATCGAAGGATATGGTAATAGCAAGACCTTTACATTGACTTTCAGGGTCAAAACCAGGCAAATTCAGTTCTTGTGTGCTCAAGGCAATAACATCCTGATGATAAGACTGTGCTAATAAGCATATGAAAGAGACCCCACAACCTTTCATTTATATTTTTCTCTAAGTTCTTGTACATCTCAGCGTACACCGTACCAAGGATGTCATTATTTCCTCAATGATTTGCTGTGAGGTTCTAACTCTGACTGGAGAAGGTAACTTCTTTTAAGATCAGGATCTTATTTTAAATGATGCTTTCTTACTTCATTGAAGTCAACATTTTCTATTAGGTGGTTAATCCCCTAATTCCAGCTGAAATCAGTAACAAATCATCGATACCTGCAACTTCAAAACTTGGGCCCAGTGTGCATAATTCAGTTACAGTGCTTACATTTAACAGCACATTCACTGTGCTGTTGAAACACCTTCCAGTACAGCAGTAAGTACTGTGGCTGATTTCTTCTCCATGTGATCCCCTCTTTCTCAGCTCACTTTTTTAATGGAAAACTCTGTTCAAGCAGGATACCATGCTTTGAGAGCAAATAATTTCTTTATAAACATACTGCCATGCTTTGCTACTACTGAACACGAGACCTTTTTGGACTTGGAATGGGAGTCTATAAAATTTCTGATCATCCCAAGGTCTGATGGAAGTTTTCCCTAGTAAAAGTGATCTCTGAGAAACCTGTCTTTTAGACAAAGGAATCTTCCATTTATAACAAAGAGTTTGTCTCCAAGTGAAAAAAAAAATGTCCCTAGGTTGGTGTTAGAGGCATTCATTCAGCTGCTCTAGTTCCAAGCCTTTTAATACCTTGAACATGAGAGTGCCCCTCCCTGTCTCCAAAAGAAAGAGCTGGCCCCATTTACCTTTTTGATTTTCATTGCTTCCACATAACATATATTACATTGCTTTATATTCCAAGACTATCACCTTAGGCCTGGTATATTCATTAAATGCAAAGCAGGATTCAAAGATAGGAGGATGAAATGCCACATGAGTAATTTGGCTGAGAAAAGTGGTATGTTGCCCAAGTACAGTAATATCACATTCTTATCTGCTGCCTTGTTTTGTGAGGCTCATGATGCAGTCTGACTCCCTCCACCATGTCTCTGTTGAGTTTCTCTGGCAGGTGGGAGACTGATGGGATGGAGACAGGCTGTGAACCCTTCTTTTTCCTGTTAATGCCTGAAGAAGATAGCCCCTCTAGCAAGAAAAAGCTGCATCCAAACAGAGCAGCAGAGCATTCAGATAGGTAGGTCACAGAGACAATCCCAGACCACAGCAAAAGAAGTGTCTCAGTTTCAATGGGTTCTCCTAACTACTACGATAGCAAGTCTGGGGCCAGAAAGACTTCAGGAGGTACACTTGCAGTCTTGGAGTCTCGATGAGTATGTCTGTTCATCCTGTCTGGTTCATGTCTCAAACTTCCAAAAACAGGAGTTCTCTAATCTCCCAAGGAAATGTGCTCAACAATAAACAAGCCAAAATATATAATACAAAAATATCTTTGTGTATATTAGAATTATTACTACTTTTCTTCTATGCAGCTTTCACAATCACAAAACTTTTACAGGGAAAAGTGATATTTTTCATATTACAGTTCATAGCTGTACCATTATCTCTCCAAACTGGGAGGAAATACAGAAGCTTCCTGGGACTGTTTAAGTTCTGGAAGGAAGCAAGCTTGCAAGCCCAGGGCCTACGTATATACTGACAGGATGGCATTAATCTGCAGATTACTGGGTTGAGTTACTGATGATGTCTTCAGTGTGGTTGTGACTCCACTTGCTACGGTTGCCTTGCTAGTAAACACCCGTGTTGCCAAACTTTTTTGTTCAAATACCCAAAATGTGTGTGTTCCCCAGACAGTATTTGCTCTCCATCCAGCTGTGAATCATCAGCCTTCCCTACAGTCTCTACTTCTTTCTGAAGTTAACAGGCAGACAGAACAGCACTGATTCCTACCGCTGCTGCTGGCGATTCTTTTTCCTCTGCAGTGAAGAAACTGTTCCAAGCTGCTCTCTTCCCATTAAAACTGAAAGTTTGGCTCCAGGGATGCCCCCCTTATGATGTAAGGCAGACTTTAGGTGGGCAGAGACCCCCACTTCAGAACTGCCTGTTGAGTTCTGACAGTTGCTGTGATGGCTTCAGACTGGAGGAAGTTTCTGAGCTGCACAGGTAGAGATTTAATACCAGGAAAATAGGAAAGTAATTAAGCATTTGAGTACCAAGGTGGATAGGATACACACCTATTGCAATTATGAAAGTCTATTACTTCCTATTATTCCAAAAGTCCTACTGAGACAAGTACATTGTTCTCAGTGGGAGCAGATTACACTCTGAATTAATTACTCACTAATTAGTAGACTATCCCCATGGTTTCTTGCCCCACACTTTCTCCTACTGAATTGTTTAGCATAAAGCACTACATATAACAGGTTTCATGGGTACTGTTTGCATCAGGAACTGGTTGCTTTTCCCTACCTTTTCTTTCTTTCTAGCCAAAGCATTTTTATGACCCTGGTACTGGGGCATTCAAATATTCTGCAATCTTTAGCTCATTTACTTTCTTATCTGGGGAAAGGAGAATGCATTTACTTCCAAAAGTGGGTGAATCAGGCACAGGCAGTATAGGAGCCAGGGTCACAGGGGGAGTAGCAGCACTAAAGGAAAGCTTGGGTTTTTTTAATACCTGCATTTCATCTGACTCCCATAGGGACTCCAGAGTGCTGACTTGGGCAACTAACATTCCTCTACAACTTAGAGATAAATACCTCTGCCAGGCACTTAACTGTATAGCAGCTGGCATCCTGTGCTGGGGAGTGCCTGGGTTAACCCACTGTTAATAGCAGAGAGAGGCACACATCTGAACTCTGCCCTTCCCAGGAGCTTTGGTACTTCATTCAGAGTTACTAAAGGCATTTCCTCCAGTAAGAATTCTGTCCATCTGCACACTGGTTGCTTCTGTCTGACCTGGATAAAGGTTAGTTTCCTTCTTGGAGCATTTTTGGAGGAAGGAATGTCCATCCTTCACACTTTACAAGACCAAGATTGTAGTATCCATCCTGTATAGGAGAGAGTCATTTTCAGTGCTACCCTGGGCTATTTGCTATTCTTATGAGGACAGAGTGCTCATTACGTCCCTGTGCAGAATTGAATCAAGTCTAAAATCATGAACTCTTCTGCAGAACGCTTTCCAGATTTGTAGATGACAAAGTTACTTTCTGTAAAGCATGGAAGGCTGCTGTGAGATGCAGTGTGATTTACAGTGGTTGCTGACAGCAATGCCTCATGTACATCCCTCTCCCAGCCAACGAGTCAGTACTGGGTAGTCTCTCAGGGAATAGGCAGAGCAGTAAAAAGCCTTCCAGTCTCAGTGAATCATGAGTTGTGGCTGTGTTAGGAAAACAACAGTCATGTTCTGTTTCTTCACAACACAGGTTTTAGGGTCTTCAGCTTCTCCACTGCCAAACCATCCATAGTATCTTTAAGTTTACCTTGCCCATAGCCCCAGGACTCCCCAAGTTGTGGTTTAAAAGCAACAGACAATTGATCTATTTAGATCAATAAGCTTGCCATTCTAACTTCAAGTTACCAGTGTTAAGATTTTGTTAATGGCAAAGGTTGAAAGTAGGGAGGATTTCGGTGTCTTGGCAGAAGGCACCATGAAAGTTTCTCCCTTCTCTAACAGTTTTAATAATCCCTCCTTTAACAGTTTTACAGGTTATTAATCCCAAATCTTTTACATAAGTGTGTCACGGCGGTGATGCAACTTAGACTTCCCTTACTTTGTACCTGTAAGTATTGTATCAAAGGCAGAGGAAGAGTCTCGTTCAGAACGGATGACCTTGAAACCATGCACCAGATTTGGTCTGCAATACTTCAGAGCTGTGCATATTTTCCTCATTGCAGCTGTGGGAAATTTGTCACAGTCCTAGTGCCGACTCCGCTCCTTAGATAAGAAAAATGTGCAACTTCCTTTGAATCTTCAAAAATAGAATGCTCATAATTATGCCACACCACTGAGTTATCTGCCTTTGCCCAGCAGAGAACAAATCTTTACTTTCCTGTGTAGAAAACTCCTGCCATTCTTGCATTGTCTCTGTAAAGATGCTAAGATTGAGAAAGATAGAACATGCAGAACCAAGGGAAAAATAACCAAAACCCGAACAAATGTGTTTTCTTAGAGCACAGCAGCTTTCAGAAAGAGAAAAGGTTGCTGTTCTGTTCCTTTGTGGTTTTCTTTCCTGTTGAGGGCAGCTTGAAATCATCTTAAATTCTCTGAAGAATTTTTATCCCTATTAGTTGCTGTGTGCAAAGGTTCTCAGCACTGCATCTTGCTATAGAGAGTTTAATGACTCTCAGTCATTCTCAGGTCGGAATTTAATTATACCTTGCCAATCTTGGCCAATTTCTGTTGGTAATTCTTTGTGACGTGCAGACTTGTACGTTTTGTGTGGTGTGTTATGAAGGTATGTAACCTCATTATTTCTAAAGCCATATGGCCTAATTCAAGGAGTCTATAGAGTAGTTCTATTTTTAGGTATCCATCTGATTTTAAGCTTTCTGTCCCCCTCACCCTGGTACATAAAGCAGCCAATACAGTAATGGGTTGCACTGCATCATCCAGGCACAAGATTTCAGAGATCCCCTAATGTGGCATTTTTTTGATCCACATAAAATTGCATCATTGAGCTCCATTAGTTGTGGCTGCTTTCTGGGAGTTCTCCAGGGTATCTGAAGTGTTTTAACTGTAGCTGTTTGAAACACTTGGGTTCTTTTCTGTCTGAGTATGCTGCTAACATCCATTTATGGATTCTGTTTATTATATTTTAGTATTATTTTCTGTGTTTGATATTTAAAAATACATGCATGTTTTATTTTTAGTGCCATTACCATTTTCTCCTAGTTCCTTTACCATTTATTTTCATACTGGTTTTTTGATGGTATGAACTTTATATGCATGGCCTACATTTAGAATTTAACTGAAGATATTATCACTTGAACAGACCAATCTAACAGCATATGCAAAACAAAATGAAATAAGCTGGTGAAATAGGAAACATTAAGATGTAAAGCATGTTGTCCATGGTGTTTATTGATTTTCTTTCTGGATGCAATGTCATTCTAGACAACAGTGTTCTCATATATTTTCTTGATAAAATCCCCTGAAACATCCTGTGCTGCTACCAGTTGGGAAGGTTTCTTTACTGTCACTGAGGTCTTGGGTAAATCAGGAGAGTAGAAGAGAATTTTCTGCATTTTCAAATGATTATTTTTCAGTTAGGCCTATCGATAATGAAAGAGATTGGCACACTTCATTTCTGTGGCTTTCAACTCGCTGTTTGTGTTCAGAGTAGCTTCTTTCCTCACGAGTTTATTGATTTTCAGTAGCACTCTCTCACATTAGCTGAGGTAAAAGTTACCCCAGATGCCCTAGTATTTGGAAGGTGACGATGACTGCGCAGATGCAGAAGCAGTAGAGAAATGAAGGTGGAGGATGGGGATGTTTCTTCTCAGCTTATTGGCTAGTTGAAGTTACAATGCAGAGGCTGTCAAAGCTGCACCAGCTTTAACAGGAAGCTGCATCAGGAAGAACAAAAATGTTTGGATAGGCTGCTTAGAGCTCAGAGAAGAGAGAGTGTCTGAATCAGAACTGAAGGTAGCACTTTTCATGGAGGGGACTGCATGCTGACAGATTAAAGTTGCCCACCTATCATCTATAGAGAGTGTACATGGGTCTATTCAATAGACTGGATCTATGCAAGCACCTCTAGCCAACTTTCAGACCCAGGACAGTCGCATTACTAGAAAATCAAAGTCAGGTTTTGACAATTTGAATGCATCCTTCTGTTGGGATGCCCTTTATGAATATTTGTATGCCTCACCAACTCCAAGAAATATGGGAGTGACCTGAGCTACAGTGGGAAGGATCTTGCTGATCTGGAAAAAACATCAGAAGTACAGAAAAGAAGACCACAAGGAGTCATTTTTGTCTTGAATGGGCTGACCAGGTCCAGCAGCTACTGTAATTAGTTGGTTTGCTGTCATTGCCCATAGACCAAGGAATGAACTGATGGTAGTGCTGCATGCCCAGGCTAGAGATAATTAGCACTTTCCATCATCCCAGTGCTCTCAGAACACTTGTCTGTACTCATGCCTTGTATGACATTTGCCACTGGGGGGAGAAATAGGTAGAAAGTGTAGAAACCTGCTACATGGACTGATGTAGTGTGATAGAGGTGGTAGGGACAATATTATGGAAGGACTGGGCCTGCAGAAATATTCATGAGAAAGGAAAGTGAGCGAAGTGTTGGTGCTAGAAATAGATACCAGTAGTATTAGAGCAGCAGAAGTCTTGGGAATGAGACAGCACGCAGCCTTCATCAGGAGCATGCGTGGAGAGAGCCAGTGCATCCTTAAAATGCAGAGAGGCAGGCAGGAGGTAGTGTGTGTGCTTGGGATGAAAAATCAGCAGACAGAGGGATGCAGGCAACAACCCCTGATGGATCCAGTGAGTTCAGCCCAGGGAGGTAACAATGTCCTTTGACCCTTTGTGGAATTTGCTGAGTGCAGGTAAAGAGATGGTGTCATTGGGGAAGGATATCCACAGTTTGCTGACTGATTAGGCTCTAGTGTCTCAGTCATCCAGCTGCTTCCACATGACCAGTGAGTATCTCGTGCATGCTGCCATAGAGCTTTAGGGACTTCAGGAGTCCATCCACAGGAAAACCATCTGCAGACTCGGAGCTCTTTTTCTGAAGTTTGGATCTAAACTTCACTCTTACACCCCATCGAGACTCAACTAACTCAGCTAATGGTAAACCAGTGATGTGGTAGGAATGCTCAAAACTACTTTGGTACAAGTTAGTGCAGTACAAGAGGAACTCTCTTCAGTTTTCAGGCTGCCCAGCAGCTTTTAGTACTATGGGTTTTTTCTTTTTCTATCTATTAATTTTTCAACTCTAATATTGCTTTTCTTTTCTCCATTTTCAAGTCTTTTCTAGGCAATATCTGACCTTGCTGGTAATTATTTGCCCACAGTTGTGCTAATGGAGCTGTAGCATAATGCAGAGCAATAGCACTGAACAGGGCCATCCATCTTCAGCCTCTTAAATTATGAAACCTCATCTACAAATAATGAAAATCTCCAATGCCCTACAGGTTCTAGATTCAGATTTCAATCTTTACTTGCAGCTGAGACAAGTGCACAAAATGGGACATGCCTGTTTTGTCAGTGTTATCATTCTTATGGCAGTGATACTGAGAGCAATGTTAGTTATGAAAACAACACTTATATCAGTCTGTCTTTCCAACACCAGACAAAAATATTTAAGGATTTTCTCACTGCTTGGGAGATGAGTATTATTTCATCATTCTTTTAGTTACTTGTGTGTTTTATTAGCTTGTATTTACCCATTTGATTTTTTTCTTCCATTTTGCCTGTGCCGAGAGCTACATCCAATTTCAACAGCATTTGTTTTGTGGTTTGGTTTGTTTTGTTTTCCGGCGGAACGAGCAATAAACCATGTGCTTGCTATTTTTCCTCTTGCTGAAACAAATGCAGTGTAATGTTTACTCCTAATCACAGGTCTACTTGAAAACAAAACACAGGATGAGCAGTAAGTATGCGGAATTCACACTGCTGAAGAACAGACGGTGGAAGGTCCTTTGCTGCCACCTTCCGATCTAATCTTCAATTAGATTTGCTCATATATCGACTTCAAAGGTTAAAAAAGCCCAGATCTATAAAGGAATCTACACATGATCCATTATTACAGACTTATCTGGAAGCAGGATTCAAAATTTAGATTCATGCTAACATAATTCCCAAGTTAGATCCCCTTACAATGAACAGCCTGGTTTGTCTAAAGGGAATAAGAAACTCACAGTAGCCAAATGTAGGGTATGGGGCAAAGCAAGAAAAGATACTAGAGGGAGGATGCCAATTTCCATCCTAGGTGCCTCTTGGAGCTTAAACTTCAGATCCTGGGTGAGGTGCATCTTTGTGTATAAGCAATAGCCTCACATTTTTCTGAAGTAAATGGCTGGAGGAAGTTAGAAATTTGCCAGAAGTTGGGGCATGTGGGATCAGTTCCTTCCTTGGCTGAGCAGCTTCAGAAAATGTCTTCTTTCAAGTGTCACCAAATGCCAGGCAAGCCTGGGACAACCTGCAGACAGGACTCCTGCTGAAGCTGTCAGGAAACAAGGAGGCATTCATGGGCCAAATTACACCAGAGACTTTTCTTGCAATGGCTGACACTATTTACATAATTTATGTTAAACCTTCCGGGAGACAATCACCTCTTCATGTCACATCTTTTAATATAGGCTGTGATCTTTAATAGTCAGGGTTAAAAGTAAGCTCTTGTCTAGTTCTCCAAGGATTTATTTTTTTTTTTCTTCAGGCCTGTTGGACTCCTAATAAGTTCCATGGTAGGAAACAGTTTTATCCTCTCCGTTAAGTCTGCAGCACTCAAGTGTAACACCCACAGAAAGGTCACTTATTCCAAAACAGAATTTAATTTTAAGTTCTAAATGTGAATAATCTTCTTTGTAACTTTAAACCATCAACTCAGCCTTACTATTATAGGCCAGACTATTTTACCCTTAAGTGATGTGTACTTTTCCTTACACTTTATGGGATGTGGAAGCATAAAGTTATATTGGTAAGCTGTGTTCAGCCCCCAGCGTAAGAAAAACATGGACCTACCTTGAGGGAGTCCAGAGGAGGGTCACAAAGATGATCATGGGATTGGGACAGCTCTCCTACAAGGACAGGCTAAGAGAGTTGAGGTTGTTCAGCCTAGAGAAGAGAAAGCTCTGGGAAGATCTTATGGCAGCCTTCCAGCACTTAAAGAGGGCCTCCAAGAGAGATGAGGAGGGTCACTATCAGGGACAGTAGTGACAGAATAAGGAGTAACAGTTTTAAATGGGAAGAGGGTAGATTTAGACTGGATATTAGGAAGAAATTCTTTACTGTGAGGGTGGCGAGACACTGGAATAGGTTGCCCAAAGAAGTCATGGAAGCCCCCTCTCTGGAAATGTTCAAGGCCAGGCTGGATGAGGCTCTGAGCAGCTTGATCTAGTGGGAGGTGTCCCTGTGCACGGCAGGGGGGGTGGAATGAGATGATCCCTTCCAGCTCAGACCCTTCTATGAATCTGTGATCCTCAGTGGCTGAGCATCTCATCCAGCTCCGTTCTGGCAGTTGATCTTTTATACTTTTTATACCTTTCACTGTTCCAGTGCCTCATCCTTTGTACCTTGAGCTGTGTAGTGGCCAAATCTGAACGTACGGTTCTACTCGTGTTTTCCTTACAGAATGGATATTTGTCCTTGCTCTTTTTTGAACCCTGTTTTGGTGAAAAGTGAGAGAAGAAATAAAATGCAAGCAGTAATTTCTGTAGAAAAAGGGAGCTAAGAAAATGACAGGATGAAGCAGAACAACGAAACAGATGTTTGGCATCTGGCCACGGTGGAATGAACTCTCTCCACACTGAATTCTGTATTTTTCTTACACTGAAAAAATAATTAACTTGTAGAGCAGCAGGTTCAGAGAGCCCTGAGTGTGGTGATCGAGGCAATTAGCCCCTATCAGAGCCATTGTTTCAAGCTTTCTGAAAAGTCAACGGAGTGTTATTAGCTAGTCCTTTACAGTTAGATGAGCCAGACAACCTCTTTTCAAAAGGAGAGTTGACATTCCAGAGCACTTGTCTGTGACAGGGTGAATTCAGTAGTGAACTCCAGTCATAGCATGTGTGAGGTCTTAATTGTGCTATTTACAAAGAGAGGGGAAAAGAAAAAGTAGTCTTTTTTTTTTTTTCGCTTCCTGATTGGAGTCCTTTTTTGCACCACTGACCACCTTCTCCAGCCACTGATTATTTGGGATCCTCTTGGTTTTTACCATCTTTCCCCCCTCTGCCCTTAGTGTGACAGGTTTGCTGAGGTGCAGTGATACCCAGTAGCAATACTAAGGCTGCTTTGCATTCTTCTTTCATGTTCTTTAACAATGGTATGTAAAATGTACATAGGATATCCCCTACAAGGAAGAACAGATGACTTTGTTTCCATCAGCTCAGCAGAATTTATAATTTTGACATTGTCTGTCAATATAATCCCTTGACTCAGTCCTTCAGAACACAGATAAAACAAGCAGGTCTTTCCCTTTGTTCTGAAACTTTACCCCTTTCAGAGGAGCAGAGGCATCACAGCACAGGACTTTTCATTGGGAAGCACCTCAGCATCAGAGTTCAACTGCCATAAATGCCAGGAGGAAAGTATCTTGTTCACGGCACCTTAGAACTGAAATCTTTGAGCTTGTTTGTTGGTTACTTGGTTACTCCTGCTGAGGCAGAGCTATCAGCTTACAGGGAATGGAATGGATGGAAACATGAAGATCTCAAAAGCATTTCAGCAGTTCAGCCTGGCCTTGAACCCTTTCGGGGGGGTGGGGGGGTGGCATCCACATCATATTTGGGCAACCTGTTCCAGTGCCTCACCACCCTCACAGTGCAGAACTTCTTCCTCATTTCTAATCCTAATAGCCATTCTAAATCTTTCCTCTTTCACTTGAAAATTGTTTTCCCTTATCCTATCACTACACTCCCTGCTAAAGTGTCCCTCCTTGTCTTTTGTTGTAGACCCTCTTTAAGTACTGGAAGGCCACTACAACATCTCTGCAGAGCCTTCACTTCTCCTGGCTGAACAACCCCAAATACATACAAAAGGAAAATAGTTCAGGTTGTGTGAAGAATGAGGAAGGAACTCTTCATTCTTCATTCTTGCAATTGTATTTCAGATTGTTTGACAGTATATTATCAAATTGACTTCTTTTCAGTGACCAAATGGCTTACCTGTGTTATATCTTCATAGCAAAAACATATATAGACTTGATCCAAACAGTTTCCCTTAGGTGAGTTTTGCTCACATTTCATGTGCTACTCCAAGATAGTGGGCTGCAAAGACTGTTGAAGGTTCTGCTAGTATTCTGAAATACGTACTATCTGATGGCTGGTGAATAATTTTGCTGTGTATGTTTAACAGTAATCAGCATGGTTGGTAAGATTTCTAGTCAATCTGAATTCAGCTTTTATTTTCTGTGTGCTCAAGCAACTCTGTCTTAAGTAATACTCAGAAAAATCTTTTTGAGATTTCATAAAATCCTTTTGGAGCTTTCACAAAATGCATTTCTTTTAGGAGACTTTCTCTCTAAGCAGCAAGCAAAACTCTTCCCAGCCTAAAAGACAGACATCATTCTTCTGTTTAAAGAATTGTAAGTTACTCATGTGGTAGCAATTATTTTAGTTACTGAAGCTGGTCTTTGAGTAAAAGTTTCTTAAAATCTGTTGAGATTAGAGGAGAGTTTTGCTTAACATCCTGTGTAAGAGTGATTGTGTATAGGGATGTAATCAAAAGGCACCCTGAAGCTAGGCTGGGAGTATATATTGGCCCATAGTCTAGGCAAGCTCCATGGCTTCTTTGTAATTCCATGGTGATCCTAAACATCCAAATTAGCCAACTTGATGGAATGTGTCAGGACTCGTTTCTGTCCTACAGTTAGGGGTTTTTTTTTTTAGTGAAAGCTTGAGGACCTAAGCTTGCCTGTGGTTAAGGTCTTGTTATAACACATGCATCAAACAAAGCCTTTGGATCCATAGTTCTGGAATAGACTGTTTCAATGACAAATGGGCACTGAGCTGTTCCCTAGGGAAGAAACCAATTAAATTCAGTACGTCTGATGCTGCTTAGAGTCCCTTGGGCTCCAGTGAGGCAAGGCAGAGGAGAGGTCCCCACTGTCCCAGAGCCATACCCAGCTCTTTTCCACTCCATCTACCCAGCCCTGCCCCAAGCATGCAGAAGTGGTATCTTGTTAAAAACTACCACCTTTTGATTTATTACTTCCCATGATGATGTTGTTTGTAGCCAAGACTACAGGGACATTGCTAGTAGAGTCTGTCAGTACCCTTCAGGCTTTATTCAGCAGTGCTAAAAGTAAGTCATAACTAAATCTACTTCTGTTTATATTTCTATGTATGGGTGTTAGTATCTTCATTTATTTTCTTTAGAATGAAGCTTCACAGCTTTCATATTAATTCTTCAGCTATGTCACTAGTGGGATCCCAGCTGGAACAGGTTTTGAGGCTCAAATACTGTACCTTAGGCTCAGACTACCTAATTCTGAATACTCATTACTCGGATAGACATGAAATTAAATCCGCAATTCAAAGATAGCCCTGTCATCCTTACATGGGGCTTGCTTCATCTGAGTGATTGTTGTCTTGGACTGCAAATTGCATCTGTTTTAATATAAATTTCATGAATCCTGCACATTTCCCATAAACACATTTATTGTCTTGCCTCCAGATAGGGTGGAATGGTTCTTGTTTTCAGTGGGAAGTATCTGAACACTTTTCTGGCAATCTGTCTTTCCTTCTGCTAACAATGGAGAAGTTCTCTATCAGAGAGAATGTTAGCTGTTTGCCAAAAGAAAATATTCCCTGCATCTCCAGGAGTTAACAGACTGTGGCAGCTGAATCGAAAAAAAAAAAGTTTACAGCCAAGCCTACTTGATTCTTCCTTGCTCTGAGCCATTTCTACTCTTGTCATGTCTGCAGCACTGGAAGAAGAGTTCTGGTTTTTCCTTACATTCACTGAAGAAATACATACAAAAGGAATTCAACATTTGCAGCCCGTTTCATGGTTTTGTTTGAGAGTTTAGTAACTACCGTTGACCACAAGATGGCAAGGTTTCTACAGTTTTCTGAGACAAGAAAAGAGAAAAGAATGTACCAAGGTAGAAAAAAGGAGCAAATGAAGAAATACCCATAAGGACTCAATTTCTCCTGTTGCATCCAGATTTCCAGTCTTGTGAGCAAAGAAATATGATGGTTTTATTATATAATGATATTTATTTTACTGGCAAGAGTTGAGCATCACAAAAAATAGTACATTAATTGCTCTTAACAGATGCAAATGTTTGACACCAATTCAATCAGTTGTAAGAATAGAGCCAGTAATGCTAAGCCAGTAATAACAGACTTTGGAGCTACATGTCCATAAGATTCTGCCCCAGAAATACTGCATTCCAGCAACTAGAGTTCCTTTGGTTTGCACAGCAAATCAAAAAATAAACTGAGATTCTTTCATGAGATCATTAAGAACCCCTTGAATCGTTTCCAAAATGTATTTTTTCTGTTATAAGATTTTCCTTTTAACTAGCAACTGACACCCTGTTTCTTAACTTCCCTTCTATGTAATCAAGGAGTTTATCTTAAATTCTCTTTTCTTGTCACAGTTACAGGGACTTAAGCTTAGATCACATATCTTTTTACTGATTTTCATGCACAAAATACCGTTTAATAGCCCCCAGCCTCTTTACCAGTCACAAGGAGACAGTTCTGCTACCCTTAGAGGCCTAGCAGCTTTGCTCACAGCCTGATCCACGCTCACTACTGCACTCTGCAAGCTCCTTCCTAGGGTGTGAAGCATTTTCAGACAGGCAAGAAGTACCTCAACACACCCAGCAGGTCAGAGAAAACAATTGCACTGTCAAAATAAAACCCCAGGGCAAAACTTGAGCATACTGATCCAAACCTAAGCAACCCAGTCATTCTGAATCCACATCTGGCTACTCCAGAGAATTACTTTTTCCCTCCTATGGATTAAGTGCCCACTTCAGCTTTAGCACTTTAACTCCAGAATTTTCATATAGCAGCTTTACTTTTTTTTCCTCATTTGAATGCACTAAGAAGAATCAGAATTCTCTGCACACCTTTATTTGCAATGTATGCCAGCAATTCAAATAGGTATCTCCACTGCAGACCCCCCTATGCCCACAGAGAACAAGACAAGTTTGAAAAGAAACTGGAATTAATCAAAATTATAATTTTGACAAGAAATTTCTGATTACATCACCACCAGGCACAAAGTTCAGAGGATGTTGCTTCTGGAGGGACTTTTTCCTTCGGGAGTTGCAATGAAAGGCAGTGTCAGCAGATGGCACTGGAGACTTAGCTGGGAGAGCAAAGTGGTCCTCAGAGCAGCAGTCGAGAGATGCAAGTTTAAAGATTTTATTCTTTTTAAGTTTGGGTCTATGGCTGGAGAACTTGCCTAACCAGGGGAAAGACAGGTTGTTTTTCTTGGGGATACTTGCCTGGGATGCTGAGCACTTGTTATGTTTCTGAGCACCCTCAAGTTCAGGCCTTAGTCTGCACTTCATGTAATGTCCAGGTTCTCCTTGCCATTTGTATCTCACAGAAGCTGGGAGTCCTTGCACCTTCAGGCGCTCAGAGGGGATAAGCAGAAGAAAACAAAATACAGGAAGACACCCCAAGGAAGAAAGCAACTCAATTCACTGTTGCCTATATAACTAATGAAATAAAGTTGAACTGAATTAGGCTTTCTCAAAGCAGTGTTCCCTGTTGATCTGAACTGCTAAAAGCAAAATGCCTTTGGTCAGATTATTTTGGAAAAATTTAAACCTTTGATAGCCACAACATATATTCTTCCTCACTCCATCCTCTCCAGAGTGTTATCAATGTCCCTTCCTTTCTCTCTGGCTCCTCATGTTCAAATTTCCCCTCACATTCACATGGTTTCTCTGATTCTCTGTAGAGTCTCATGCTTAATTTTTACCATCTGGTACTTGAGACCAATGTTATGTAGTTTTCCTGAGCATACTGCTTTATCTGATTCTTTATGAACACTGGATATGCACGTGGAAATACCATTCCATGCACGTGTCCCAGCTTGGAGTCAACTTACAATGCTTCAGTGCTTGGCACTTGGGATTTGTTTGTTTGGGGGGGGTTGTGATTTGTTTTGTGGTTGTTGGGGTTTGGTTGTTTGTTGGTGTTTTGGTTTGGTTTTTGTTTTTTGTAATGGCCTATGGAAAAGTGAGGAAAAATATTACAGGAGATTCAAGTTTTACATATTTGACTATGAAAAGTATTTCCTGGTCAAAACTATTAAACAAGAAATGAGCTAAAAGCATCTGGTAACCAGTAGCAGAATAAGATCCAGATAAAGACAGACATAAGGAATTTCCTATGGTAACTTGATGATCAAAACATGGTATGTGTAAGAAAAGCAATAGATTCTCAAAATATTAGTGAGACAAAAAAGGGAAAAAAATTGCCAAGTTTCCTTGTGATTGTGCAAGTGCCAGATGGATACTTTAGGTTACATAAGAACTTTGTGATAAACTGTCAAAATAGTATTTTGTATAAATTTTGACACTAGAAATAACTGAGGAAGGAAAGATTTTTTGAAGCTGACCTGGAAAATAGATGAGATCTAAACACAGAAATAGTCTACATGATACGAATGACAATCGAGTGTCAACACTGGGGTAAAACAAAAATCTCAATTCCTGTCCCATCTGTCTCACCCATCCTGGCAACTGGTGTAACTGATAGAAATGACAGCTTAATGGAAAATAGCAAGAATTTCCTCTGGTATTACAGTTAAAGAGCAGCCTCAACTTGCAGAACAACAATATATCATCTCTAGGAAGAGAACACCAAATACCACTCGAAACAATCTGCTGCTGAGCACTGGGGGCATTCTGTAGAACACACTGTGAGACACAGCTTAAACTCCACAGATCAAGTCCAAACAAATAGCCACTGGTGAACTGCATGTAATCTGGAAGGAGATTACCTTTCACCCTTACGTTCCTTTCGGGTGACTTGCCCTAGGTTCTCGGCATGTTCAGAGCACAGATGCCTTGTATGCCAAATTTTGAGGCTCACTGGATTGCAATTAATTGCTCATCTGGGTAGGAAATTAATTAATCCCTTGCTGATAAATCTCTATAGTGGTCTGCAATCTGTCAATGTAAAGAACTTAAAATTTAAGGAAAGAGCATCATCATCTTGGTCACAACTGGCCTTTGATAATAGCACCTTTTAAATTTGCAGTTTGTCTTTGTTTAAATACCTTCCCATTTGACATATAAATAGTGAATCACCTTTTGAACCTCACATCCATTTGAACAAGGGACTTTGTTCATTATCCACAGTGATCACTTCATAATAAAAGGTTAGATGGGCCTGGTCCATCTGTGTTCTATTAGTTTAAGTCATCATCCAGAGCATTTACACAATGGATAGGATGGTCCATATTTAGCACAGGTTACCTCTCTGCCTTCCAGGTTTTTTACAGATTAGGTCCAACTGATGTGTAGAATCAAAGTACAAGAAGCATTTTTTTAATACAGCACCTGATTCTGATACTTATTTGATACAAGTAACATTGCATATAAAAATAAAGATAATTCTTAATTGAAGTATCCATTTATTTAAATTTCTTAACATTTCCTAGGAGAGACTGAGTATCTGTTCAGCACTTTTCTGAAGGGATGCAAGTTTCTCTATCCTAGTGCAGTCATCCTTGGAAATATTGACTCCACTGAAAATTTTAAGACTACTTCCAATAACTGCTTTTACCAAAAGAGAAAAGATTGGGCAGTGAAAGGGGATGATTAGTCCTATGTTTAGCCAGAGACTGTTTACAGACCAAATTTATCCCTCTCTTTGAAAGATGAGGCTATTAAGTTCCCTGAATTGGAAAATTAAGGATTGTGAGCCAAATGTTCAGTTAATTTAGATTAAAACAATTCTGATGATTTTCCTGGATTTGTGCTGCCTAACGTAGAACCTCCCACATCCATCATGAAACTCAGTCATCCACGAGTGCAGGCAGCTAAGACAAGACTGTATTTCTACACTGGACCCTTCTATCCAGTGTAATCTTTTCCAACACCTCCCCATCCCATTTGGTCACATCTGCTGTATTTTGACTGCTGTTCAAACTGTTCAGATGTAGCATGTTGATGGAAGCCATATGAAACTTAGAAAAAAGAAAACAGTAGTGTGGGTTTATTTTCTCATCCACAATACATCTAGGAGAAAGGGTAACATTTTCTGCAATAATTTTTATGCCAGTTAACACTACCTTAGTTTTTCACTTGGATTTATTTTTGCATTTACTGGAAGTGACTGAAAATGTCAGAGTTTTCCTTGTGTGTGTTTTAGATTAAAACTGGACAGTTTGTGTTCATCGTATGTTTGACATGATCTTGCATTCCTTCTGCTTTGCCTTTTCTGAGCATCCAGGAATGTTTGCCAGATAAAAACAATCTGTTCAACCCCTGGGAAAAGCTGACAGCGTAATTGTTTTTTCATTTAGTTGTAGACTCTTTGAATCATTTAGGTTGGAAAAGACCTTTAAAATTATTGACCCCAGCTGTAAACCTGACACTGCCAAGTCCACCACTCGGATGAAGTGCTTAGAACCACAGTGGAAGTGTCAAACCACCAGGAGAGGTGGCTGAGAAAAAAGCTCAATGCCAATCAGAAAAGCAAAATAAAATCTTCTCATGCTCTTTCTTTCTAGCCTTTGATTCCCAGTTCAGCAAGACATTTATTCTCCAAACTTCATTTTCTTAAGTATCTGAGTCATACAGTACTGTATCCCTCCAGGATAATAATGTTCAGGCCCCATCACATTGTTTTGAAAGGGGAATAGTTTTGGATTTATAAGATAGCAAAATTGTTTTCATTTGACAAAAACTAAACTGAATGCAGACTGGCTTGAGTCTACATTCCAAACTATAATGTCTGGGTGGCCTTAGATGAGAGAGCCTGCCTCAGCCTAAAATGTGACCCATGCATAGCATTTTGTTTATTGTGTTAAAAAATAAAATAAAATTGCAGATTAAGGTTTTGTCTGATTTTAATTTGCCTCCCAATAAAGTTTAATGTTCCTCTCATACTTCAGAGTAAAATGACTCATTTTAGTGTATTCCAATTATAATTCTTCTTCCATTGCTCTGAGGGAGGAAAGAAAGCCTTCTTGAAAGGTGGTGTAATTTTTCTTATCCACTCGGATGAGAAGCCAATGTGTCAACACTTGTGACCATGCAAGCTTCTGAAACTACTTTACTCCTTGGGCAATGTCCGAAGGGAGCTATGTGTTCAGTGCCATGTTAAAGTACATCCAATGAATATTAGTCTCAAAATTTCCTGCACCTTTGCTATTCTCAGCCATGGCAGGAATTTCAGTCTGGAGGAAATGGTGACTAGTAACACTGCCTTTCTTATTGCCTTCTTTGTCATTTTTCTGCAGCATCACAGAGGGCTTTTCTTATCTGTAAAAGCAAACTTCATTTAAAAACAGAAGCCTGTTTTCTCTGCTGTAGCTGAACCAAGAACAGAAATTTTCAGGAATGGAAGTGATGTGGGGACAGTTTTCAAACCTTACTTTGGGTATCCCTGTGGTCTTTGTATCAGACTATATCTAGGAGCTGCCATTCTCATGCTATCTGAAATGGTTTTACCCTTCCGAGGTGGCACAGAACAGGGGTTAGAAAACTTGGCACTTAAGTTTTTCAATGCCTATGATTTTAGGGTAGAGTTTGATAGAACATCTTCTATATCTTTGCTTCTCGTTTGCACAGTCTCTTAACTATTTACCCAATGAGAAAGTGTTTTTCCTGCTATGTCCCCAAGAGATAAAAAGGCTATTTATCTCCTCTGCTCTACTGACATCTCTTTTCAATATGATTTCAGGTCGTTGAGAATACACTTCTCTTTTCTATATTTCAGTATCCCTTTGAAAACAGCTTCTGTGTGCATTTTTAGTAGTTAATTCACAGTATAATCTGATATTTGCTAGTAAAGCCTCAAGCTAGTCTTTCAAAATTCCTCTTACTTCTGCTGGTTTTGAAATATCCCTAACTAGAGAATGTGTTTGCTTTGGAGGTCCTGGGTTGCATCAAAAGAAAAAGGATGAGGGAGGTGTTTCTGCCCCTCTACTTCATGCTGGTGAGACTCCCCCTGGAGTACCGTGTCCAGCTCTGGAGTCCTCAGCACAAGAAGGACATGAACCTGTTGAAGTGGGTCCAGAGGAGAGCCACAAACATGATCAAAGGGCTGGAGCTCCTCTCCTGTGAAGAAAGGCTGAGAGAGTCAGGGTTGTTCAGCCTGCAGAAAAGCAGGCTCAGGGGACACCTCATTGCAGCCTTTCAGTACTTAAAGGGGGCCTCTTAGGAAAGTTGGGGACAATCTTATTAGCAGGACCCATTGCAACAGGACAAGGGGTACTGGTTTGATAGACTACGTGTAAGGAAGACCTTTTTCCAAGGAGGGTAGTGAACCAGTGGCACAGGTTGCCCAGAGGGGTGGTAGATGTCCCATCCCTAGAACCAAACATTCAAGGTTGGCAGGAGCAACCCAATCTCGTCACGTATGTCCCTACTCCCTGTGGGGGAATTGGGTGACTAGGTGGCTTTTAAAGGTCTTTTCCAACCCAGACTATTCCATGATTCTATGCAAAAGCTTATTCTGATGCCCTTTATTACTGGCAGTGATTCCTTTACTTCTTTAAAACACTGGGTTTCTAGTTACTAGCTAAATTCTTAAAATGCCAACTGTGTTACAAAAGTTTGAGATCCTTTTTTCAAATGGACAAACAATTTAAAGTTTTTCAGTGAAACAGTAGAGCTTTGGGTCTTAAAAGCTACCCCCAATTGTTCCATAATAAAAACCTTGTTAAAAAACTTACTTGAGCTTAAAACAAACCCAAAGAATTTAGTTTGCTATAATCGGAGAGAAAATATTCGCTTTCAGTGTGGGATACCTTTGACTCAGAAATTGCCTTTGATTTAGTTGTGTAGCTGGCATCTAGGAACCCCACCACAGGCTCACCTAGGTTAGGGAAAAGGTGCTTCCACCCCAGCCATCCACTAACCTAATTAAGGCA
>VWZY01003635.1:579-13166 GCA_013399075.1 Chloroceryle aenea | reverse complement strand
TGAAGGGTGTAGTAAAAAATAATTAAAACCCAACAACCAACCGGGGTTAAATTGTTTTATCACCAGCTTGAGTCTTGATCTTAACTGCGTGACAAGTTATCAACCAGGCCTAATCTCACTGAACGTGGGGGGTGAGCAGCTGGAGCGGAGCCGGCCCCGTGCACTCGCAGCCGAGCAGCCACTGGCACCCTGGGCTGCACCCCCAGCAGCGTGGGCAGCAGGGGAGGGGGGGATCCTGCCCCTCTGCTCCCAGGGCTCTGGGGAGACCCCCTGCAGGGCTGGGGCAGCTCTGGAGTCCTCAGCACAGCAGAGACAGGGCCCGGCGGGAGCAGGGCCAGAGGAGCCCCAGCAATGCTGGGAGGGCTGGAACCCCTCTGCTGGGAGCCAGGCTGGGAGAGCTGGGGGGGTTCAGCCTGCAGAGGAGAAGGCTCCATCTGGGGAGACCTTCTGGGGGCCTTTCATCACTTGAAGAGGGCCTGTCAGAAAGATGGGGACAGACTTTTGAGCGGGGCCTGTTGGGACAGGAGAAGGTGTGATAGTTTGAAACTAAAAGAGGGAGATTTAGACTGGAGATGAAGAAGACATTTTTTAAGCTGAGGGTGGTGAGACCCTGGCCCAGGCTGCCCAGAGAGGTGGTCGCTTCCCCATCCCTGTCCCCATTGCAGGGGAGGTTGGCTGGGGCTCTGAGCACCCTGTTCTGGTTGCAGATGGCCCTGCTCAGTGCAGAGGGGTTGGACTGGGTGGCCTTTAAAGATCCCTTCCAGCCCAAACTGTTCCATGATCTTAAATGGGAGACTGCTTATGGAAGAACAGGTGTTCTGCCAGGACAGATCCCTTTGTACCTGTTCAGAGGCTCTCAAAGTGTCTGAATTCAGACTTCCTATGTTATCTTGCTTTTGGTGCTAGGAGACTTCTATGCTGACCTTTTTTTGTCCAGAGCAGGGTCTAGCCCACAGCCATGAGATGAATTCCATTGTAGTGATTTGGATGGAAGGAACCTTAAAAGATCATCCAGTTCTAGTGCCTCTGCCATGGTCATGGACACCTCCCACCAGATCATGAATTATCTGATGATTACAAATTACTATAACCCGTGCAGCAGGTGCATCATGTTATCCAGTCCCTTTCTCCTCTCACTGTGTGCCTCTGAAGGCTGAGTGTAGTGTGTGGACCAAGAGGAAAGCGTTCATGTAACCACACTGCAAGCACCAGTCTGCAGGAAAGTAGCTGGACCAGTTGGAGGATGGGGAAAGCTGGGCTCTGCCTTCCCGGCGGAGGGGACGCAGCAGGGCCATCCCCACTGCCTGGGTTGGTGCAGGAGGGAGGGTTGACAGGCAGCACTGAGAGCTAACTGTTAAATTTTATCTTGCCCTGGATTTTATGCAATTAGTTGAGCAGCCTGCTGGGTTTGTAGGTGGGGTTTGGTAAAAGAGCTGCTCAAGTCAATGAGGTTTTTTAATCTGATGTCGATCGCGTTCTAGCCTAGTAATTCCTGATGATACAAGCTTCTCTGCAAGCTTTGACTTGATACTTTTTATTCTTCTTTGTCCTTCTTACCCTCACACAGAAACATGTGTGTGCTGTTCGAGTGTACATCTAGATGCAAAGGTTTAAAAAAAACCTATTGCAGCTTTTTCTGTATAGAGTAGGTTACACCTACACCTCACTGAGATGGTTACTCAGGACAAGTGGGATGAATTTGTCATCTCTCCACACACTCCTCCCCAGTAAAATGTAGTGTCTTGCCAAAAAAGCTTACAAAAAAAAAAAAGCCAAACCCCAGAACACAGAACTTGTTTAGCTTCCCTGGGGAAGGATACTGTTATCAGTAGTAGGTAGCAGACACTGATGTTAATTACATCAATGGAGGGGAAAACCCCAAGCTTCCTTGCTGTAGTTCACAGTGCTTCACCAGTGGGAGCTCTGGGCTGCTGAAGGGAGGCAGGCTTGTCAGCCACCCAGTAATAAGAATCAAAGGCTCCATTCCAATTGCTAGTGCTGAGGAGTTACATTCATGAGCTCTCTGCTTCCAAAGCTCTCGAGATAGTCTGGGAAGTTTTATTCCCATAAATAATTTTTGGAAGAGTTCTGACCTCTGTAGTTCTGGCTCCTGCTGCTATCAAAGCAGACAGTGATTGAGCCAGGTCAGCTAGGAGTCCTTTACCTAATCACTGGTCTTAGTTAACAAACAGCTTTGCCTTTTTCAAAGAAGCTGCCACTCTAGCCACTTCATGTTTCCATGGCAATGGGAGTGGCAGCCACAGCAGGAGGAAATATTGGAGGCATTTTCCGGACTGTAAGACCAGGCTGGGAGCTGAGATGGATCTTGCATAGAGAACAGATTTGAATAGAATCGTTTAGGATGGAAAAGACCTTTAAGATCATCAAGTCCAACTATTATCAGCTAAAATCTTTGGGAAGAGGATGGAAAACCCAGTGTGCCTCATTATGAGAAACTGAAACCTCGAGTTATCTTTAACTTCTAATTTTGCTCAGAGGGGCTTATCTTAAAAGGGTATCTCTTTAGAACATCAAAACATATTTAGAAGAGCTCCAGGGCCCTTCAGGGAGAGAGACTCCCCAGCTGCTGCCACTTGCCTGGTGAAAGAGCACACCCGGATCCTGTGGCCCTTGTTTGCAGAGGTTTATTCCAAGATAACTCCTTCCTTCAGTGCGATGCGTTTGAAAGTGCAGAGCTGAATCTTCACGTGACATTTAGCCCAGAGGAAAGCAATCCAAGCTGCGTGGGCTTAAACCTGGAGCGTGTTGGAGTTGTTAGAGCAGCTGTGTAAGAAGCTCTGCAGTGTGTTCGTCGAGGTGCCAAGGCTCCTGGTGGGCTCTTTTGTCACTTTGGGTTTTTGCTTGTTTCACAGGCTGGAGTGAAAGGGGACAAACAACGGGAAATCCTGAAGTGATGTATTTAACAGACATAAAGAATAAATCAGATCTGCACATTCTGGGCATGTGCAGGGAGTGCATTTTTAGATGCTAAGGCAACTGCCTGTAATTTATAGCTACTGAAGAGGTGCTGTAGAGCCACAATTTCACTGCCTGCTGTGTGCAAAGTGTAAAATACCTGCAGAGGGACAAGTGCTTTGGGCACTTCAAATCAGATAGTGCTTTTGTGCTGATTTAAATCAGAGCTGTTTCTCAAGTGCAAGTGTAAAAGCTTTGTGGGGCTGCAGTTCAGTAAATCTGTAATTTTAAAGCTTGCCAAACTAGTCACAGAAGAACAAAGATGAGGTTTGCTATAAACAGGCAAAATGAAGCAATACAGTGTGAGAAAGTGGCATCAGCAGTTGAAGCTTTTAGCTTTCTGTGCTTGGGAGAGGACAGAAGTCTGTCCTGTTCTCTGTGGTTTCCAACTTTCTGTTTAATGATCTACTTAACATGACTTTATAGAATGGTCGCTGATGTTTTCTTTGAACTGGCTGAGAAAGGAGTGGAGTTGCCATCTCTTTTCAGTAGCTGTTGTCCCAGATCACAGCTGTGCCCACTTCTTCTAAAGCAAGCTTAGAACTTTCCCTGAACCTGACTTTTTTCCTCTGAGCAACCACGTTCTGTAGGCTCTCCTTAGGAGTAAGCTGTGTGACCCCTCTGCCTGTGAGGAGTTCTTGGTTCTGGGAGTACGAGTGTGAGACCCAAGACTCGTATGTGCTCCTCACACCCATCCTTCAGTTGGCTTCCTGTGTAGCAATGAAGTGTAATGCTGAGGCAGATGTTACCCCTCGGCAGCTGGGAGGGGGTGTAGGGAGAGCACATGCCTGTAGGAGCTCCATGGTGTTATTTTTAGTTGTTTGCTTTTCCTTCTGTTGTAGCAATAATTATTAATGTCTTTTTGTTCTTGTTCAGAAGGCTTGCTCAGCCTCTCTTCCCCCTGCCGAGAGACTGGAATATTTTAAACTCCCTAGCACATCACTGGTTTTGCTCAATTGCAAAGCATAATGCGAGATGAATTGTAAGTAGCTCTTGCTGAAGGGCTAAATGAACTTTTTTCACAAAGTGATTACACTTCAGTGCTAATTTTTCTTCCCCAAGTTGATGTGAATGAAGCTGAAGGATCTTGTTCTTGTCAACATGTAATACTCCTTTGCTTATCATCTGTGATAAGTCTTACATAACATGCAAATTGAGGGGAAGTGAAGACTGGCTTTGAGTATTCTAGGAAACCTGCAGGGATGCTTTCAAGCCTTAACTTGTCTACTGTGTTGGATTAGGAATGTGAGTTTTCCTTGAGGATGCTTGCTTAAATTCTTGGATCTGTGTCTGTTCATTCTTCCCTTTTAGTCTTCTAAGGCCATTCTTATTCTTTTACGTTTTCTTGCATTTAATTCACTATATTCCATGACCAGAACTTTTGCTCAGGTTTAAGTGTTTGGTGAGAATGCAGCTATACAGAAACCAGACATCATCTCCTCTATCTAATCTGGTTTATGCTGCATCTATTCAAAGTCACCACCATTTTATACTTGCCTTTTTTCTTTACTGCTTGTACAGATGACATATAAAGTCACTGAAACTATATGGATAACATAAGTGTTATTGTTTGCCCCCCCCAGTCCTGCCCCAGTTTTGAAAGCATGTATATATTTATATATATATTTGAAAGCATCTTTTTTTTTTTAATTTTAAAGCCACTTAGAAATGCTTAAAAACTATTTAAAGGACAGTGGGTAACAGGTAGATCTGGAAAGGTTTCAAACCTGCAGTTCTCTTGGATGTTCTTTTAACTGAATACACTTCTAATAAGTAACTTTGTCCTTGAATGGGTGACTTTTTCCTTTGGAGTGGATGGCTTCAGTGTTTGCTAGCAGAGTTGCATTTGAAGACACACTGGGAACATACAGAATTCCACTCTGTTGTCAAATGTTGCAGTTCACCTGTGTGCTTTTTGTGTGAAAGTCAACTTTTATCTCTAGGATAGGTGACTGAACCACAGGCAGCAGAATATGGCTGGACAAATATCAGAAGCTGATCAGATCAAGCAGGTAAGATGCTGCATTCATGCGTGGTGACTTTGGGGATCTTCTGTTACTTTGTCACAGAGTAAAAAGTGTAGGCCATGTAAAAGGACAAAAGGTTTAACTTACCTGAGTTAAGACTAGTTGTATAGCAACTGAAATTTAAATATTTGGGCAGCCATGTGTAGACACAGCATAGTGTCTGATTTGAGTACTAGCAGCATTTGGTGCTGAAATCTTCTCATTGCTAATTAATTTTTCTAGAGACTTGTCTTTTAAATGCTACTGGCACCAGCTGTGTGTAAGAAAAACATAATGGACAATTTGTTTAACACTCATGTTTAATTTTTCTTTATAGTTTAAGGAGTTTCTTGGAACATACAACAAACTTACAGAAAACTGCTTCCTGGATTGCATAAAGGATTTCACTAGCAGAGAGGTTAAACCAGAGGAGGTGGGTAAATGGTTTTGGTGACCCTTTGGTAGAACTGCTGTGTAGCACTCAAATTTCAGAAGCAACGTAGTGTTGATCTCTCAAGAGCTCAGTAGGAGTCTCCAGGGGAGTACAGGTGTCTGGCACGTAGCTTCCAAATAAGAAAGGAAGGGAGTTAATGGGACAAAAATAGCGTGTCAGTTGTTTTGCTTCTCTAAGTATGGCCAGAGGTGATGCCAAATACTTTGGTGTACCCTACAGTCTGTTTACAGATAGAAAACAACCAAAAAAACCCCAACCAAACCCAAGTGCTTTTGATGTTAGATTGTCAGCTACAGCCAGCTATGGGCTAGGACCTCTTGAGGTTTTGTCATCGTGTTCTTTTTGGGATGTACACAGAGGGAATGGTCCTGATCTCATCTGAGTGTTGGCTGCTTATTGCAATTCTGTATTTCATTCTCTGAGCTCAGTGGAGGTCCTTGTGCCTCAGCTTCTGATGGGTGGTACCTTTGTGGACATGAAAGTTGCCCACCTACAGCTTGCATCTTACTCTTTGAAGGTAGAGTCCTACTGAAATACTTGTTTACCTGCCCACATTCCCTGCATTGTAGTGAGTCATAAAAACACAGGCCTCCAAAGCTCTGGCTGTGAAATCCACTTCTCTGCATTGCGGGGAGCTCCATCGCATAGGCATCTGCAAAGAAAGATTAAGCTCTCGATAAGATTAGTTGCATGGTTTTTGCCTCTCCTCTCCTGTTGAGAAGCTGCTTCAGAATCTCCTAACTTTGTTGGTTAAAAGTGTAATGACCTTTGATTGACTCTGCTGGCAGAGTTTTAAACTAACTGTTCTTTTTGAGCATTTTCTGCCTCCTTGGCATTGAAGTCCTCAGTGCAGGCAAAAATCATGACTCCTTTTGGCTTTTGTTTTGCTGCACTAAAAGCTCTCTTAAGCTTCCCAAGGCAGATTCCTTCCTTCCCTTGCTGATCTTCGCTGTGTCTGCTTTAGTGGAATTATTATTGACTGCAGGAGGTCAGAATTATGCTGGATAAGGTCTTGTTAGAATCTTTTACCAACTCATTTTGAATTGCTTAAACAATACAAGGAGTGTCAATCACCAGCAGTGACAGAAGTGTTAGCAGCACAACCTGTTTACCTTTCTGGGGTGGTACTTGACTTCCACTAGAGGATTATACTTCTACCACCCAAAGTGTGGTATTCAAAAATAATGGTTCATATAGCTTTGTATTAGAGAGCTGGGATCCAAAACCAAATCATGCTCATTGGAGGGGAATTAAGATGATTTAGATATAAAAATATTCTTAGTTTCATCTGCCTGTTGTGGTTTTTTTGTTTCTGTAAACTGCAAAGGGGCCATATCTGGCAGTACAGGAGCCATCTGTTTAACAGGGGACATTAGAAAGGAACTTTCTTACAGGAAGTGTTCTGTAATCATCCATTACATGGTTTCTTGCAGAGCATCTGGCTCTTGCCCCTGCTGGAAACAGGACACTGGTCTAGATGGACCACTGGTCTGATCTGGTATGGAATTTCCTATGTTCCTATTCAAAGCTGTAGCTTATTAAGAAATAATTAAGATGAATACCTCCATGAATCTCCTTTGAGATTCTACATTTGAAAAAAAACACCTTCTGACCTCTTTCCCTACTGCAAGTCTAGACTTCCCCGAGTACCCTGTCACAAATACCACACCCTCTGGGGGCAGTGGCTTGGGGTAGTTCCAGTTTTCCTCCTCAGCCTTCACTCCTGCTGAACAGGTTTTACTGTAGCTGATGCCAGGTAAAGGAGAGAGGAGGGTGGGTGGTGTGCACAGATACTCGAGGTTTTATCTTGATCCTTTTCAATGCCTCTGCTTTTCCCATCTCTTTATACTGAGCAGAATCCAGTTGATAGAACTGTTGCTCAGGTCTCATAATTCTTTCTCTACACTTAAGAGGTTTGGGTTTTTTTCTGTAAATTTGAAAAACAATACCATGGGTGAAATAGGCCCTGGTATTTCTTTCCCTCTCCAGCTGACTAGAAGACCTCCAGAGGGTGCTCTGGTTGCCTTTTGTGAAGGTTACCCAAGCAGGTACAGGTAGACTGATGGAGCTGACAGCATCAAACTCATAAAGGTTAAACTGAGCTAGGACACATTAGACCATATTTGGCTGTCAGAAAGAACGTGTTTGTAAACAGAATCTTTAAAAGCTATTAAGACATGATTTATTGCAAAATAAAATGCTTTATATGCTAATTTCACAAGTGCAGCCCAAAGATAAAATGATAGTATCTAATAGATCTGAGATCTTTCCCACTAAGACTTAAGACTTTCATGAGAATGAATATTGAAAGATGTTTCAGACATCCCTCCAAAACTAAGCTTACTATTTCCCACTGCAGAGAGGTTGTGCACGCTCAGCCCCTCATCCAGAGCCTTAACCTGCCCTGAGATGCAGTCACCTCCTCGTTAGCCCTGGGTAGTAGGATGTATTTGCTCCTGTTGGGGGAAGTGTTTTGATTACTGCTTGAAGCTTCCGTTTCTCTCTCCTCTAGATGACTTGCTCAGACCACTGCCTACAGAAGTACTTAAAAATGACACAAAGGATCTCCATGAGATTTCAGGAGTACCATATTCAGCAAAATGAAGCTCTGGCAGCTAAAGCAGGACTGCTCGGCCAGCCTCGCTAGACAGGAGCACTCTGTTCAGACTTAACCAGCAGTGCCAGCGTTCACTGGGCAAGAACATATTGTGGATCTTCTGCTGTCGGGACGTTTGTCCAGCAACTCAGAGTTCTGGATGCTGTTCAGACGGGGAAACCATGAAGGGTTAAACAAGAAGTTAGTTGTGGTGGACTGGCAATGGAGTCTGTCTGAGGTCCTTTTCACTCTGCAATGGAGTAATAGCGATACAAACTTTTCCAGGGCCCACAGACTGGGATGTTTTAATTTCAAGGGAGGGTGGGAGGGTTCTACTTCCTTTCTGCTAGGACTGGTTCAGATGTAAGAAAAGTGTAATAAGGGAAATACACTTTTTTTATTTAAAGTAAAATAAATGCAAACCATGCAGCTGTGTGTATGTTCTTTCCAAAGATAGGTTTTCAGGACACTGCTTGAGAGCAGTGATTTCTTTTCTGTGGTCTCATTCTTCCTCAGCTACTTCAAATCTTTTCATTCATTGCTACTTTGGGTTGCTGATAGATAACAGAATTAGTGACTTTGTTCTGGCAGCTGGGGATTTGTGAATGTTACTTTCTCTTAATTGGGGAAGAACTTCTTTTGAGCTGCTCTCAGATCCCTGTGATCATTCTGATTCCTGGAGTGCTGGTGATGAACAAAGCATCGAGCCACGGGTGGCTGTGAATGGCAACAGCTGCTGTAAGTAATGAGCTCAGGTAGGCAGGGATGCTCTGCCAGCTTCTCCCTAGGTTATGTTGGCCTACCTCATGCTTCACCAAGTCAGTTACAAGGGACGTAAGTGTCAGCAGCACCTATGCCCAAGGCAGCTTCTAGCCGGCCCTTGTTCCCCTGGGGCAACCCCAGCGGTCCTCTCAACCCAGCTTCCTTGCCTGCTGCAGGCACGATGCACTCCAGGCACAGCTTGTTGCCAGATTTCTGCTGTAGTGGTGTGAACAGCAACAGAAAGTACAAGGTACAAACAATGTTTTTTTGCTGCTAGATGAGTATGGAGAAGTTTGTGGACGCTGGCTGGTCTGGGTTTAGAAAAAACACTGGTCCTTTGAAAAAATTTTGATAGGTGAAATCACAAGCATGTAGAACCATAGCATGATAGGGGTTGGAAGGGATCTGTGGGGATCATCGGGTCCAACCCACCCTGCCCCAGCTGGGTCGGACAGAGCAGAAGGCCTGGGATTGCACTGCCCAGGCAGGTTTGGAATCTCCAGAGGAGGAGACTCCACAGCCTCTCTGGGCAGCCTGGGCCAGGCTTGGGCACCCTCCTAGGAAAGAAGTTTTTCATGTCCTGCAGATGGATTATCAGTGTGGTCAATTGAGAGCTAACGGGCACATTTTCTGTTTGGTTCTAAGTAATAAAATACAGTAAGAAAAGGAACAGCACATCAGGATTGCCAGATTGCTGTTGAGATTTCAAGCCATGCAAAGCAAAGCTATTTCATGTCAGGTACTGGCTTCTGTTGTTGGGTAGAAAGGCAACACTAAGGAACAGAAATGGCAGGAAGCCTGCCCCCATGTTTTTTATTGTTACTCTCTCTGTTGCTTTTTATTTCCAGCAGCAGTTTTAAAAAAGTAATTTCCTGCTGCTTGTTTGTTTGGTTTTTTTTTTACCTCTAGTACTCAAAAACTCCTCTCTCCAGGCTGTGTAGTGCTCGGCTCTGAACAGAGCACGTACACCTCCCACTTGCACTGGATGCTGCTCTCCTTGCTGCTGTTTAAAGCTTCCCCAGCTCCCTGCAGAAAATCTGTTCATAGGCCTTTCAAAGGTGGAAGAAACAAGTATGTGCCCACAGTCTCATTTACAGGTGTCTTGTACTAACTGGATCACAGCTCCTTTCTACGTAGCCCAAGCCTTGTTGCCTTGGAGATGAAGAGCTGACTCTAAAATAGTAAAGGCTAAAAAAAAGCCCAAATAAGGCAGCAAGTCTCCAATGTCCTTTTTGCAAATATCTGGTTCATAGGTTCTAGTTTGCTGCAATTTGGCCACAAATGTTATGGCTAATGAGAAATAATGGATCTATAGTAAAGGTTTAAGTCTTTCTTTAAAGCAGTCTTTATTTAATGCATGATTGAAATGATGCCCTTTCCCATCGTGTCTTAGTGGGCAAAAAGAAGAGTAGCTCAGGCAAGTGACTGGAGATCAAGTTCATGTCTTCTGGGCAAAGCTCCTGGGGGTGAAGTGAGGGGGCAGTAAAAAGCAAATTCTGTGGTTTTTTTCCTCATGTTTTGGGAGTTAGGGACTTGGAGCTAGCAAAATGTTTATTTAAGACCAATCTAGTGTACAAAAGCAACCATTGGAGGGACTGAGTTAATAAATCACTTACAGGTTCCCCAGTTTTCTCTTACTCCAGTTTTAAAGCTGCCTTACCCCACTGTTATCCTGGGAAACCATGTATTCTTCAAATCCAATCAGAGGCATCCCTTGTCTCTCTCCCTGCTCACTAACCAAATAGGTGGGATGAGAAGTGCCACTGGAAGTAGGAGCATTGGGTCAAGAGCTGCTACCCTGAAATGAAATACCCTGGCCAGACTTTGCTTCCACAGAAGCAAAGTGCTTATAGCAGGGGTCATTTGTTTATGGATGGGCCTGTTAATTATGCCTATTTCAGAGCGAACGAGAGTGGAAAATAAATTGCAATGCTACTGCACAAAGATGCAAATAAGGATGGAGTGAGTGTCTGGCTCACTTTCTTGGTTAACCACTTTTGTCCTAGCTCTCTTTCACTCAGAAAATGTTGCCATCTTTCCATGTCTTTCAGTCCAGGTGACTGACTGAGGGGAGATGATACAAATGTATATGAGCTTGGAACTAAAGTGCATCTAAGTGCTGCAGAAAGCAACAGGGGAAGTGTTCTTAAAAGGTTAATGAACTTTGCTGTGCTTCAATTTACCTTTGCTTCCTTGACGAAGTAGCATGTCCTGATGGCTGCCTCAAACAATCTTCTTTAGAAAATAGCACCTGGTAAGATTTTTAACAGGATTCTGGGGGTTGAGAATGGTCCATGACAGTGTTTCAGTGCCTCTCACATGTTTTTATCATCAGCTATTGACAAAGTGTTGCAGCTGGTCTGTCATCCTTGGAGCAACATCTCCCAGCACCTAATTGTCCAAAATATTTAACAGCAAATGCAAGAATCAGTATTTCTCCAGTGCCTGGACACATGTCCACTGTGAAGGCTGCAAATGCCTTCAAAGGCAGGCCAGGCTGTATGGTTTTCCTCCGAGTATTCAGCTTGATCTGGAGTCTTCTCCATCCCTCCTCTTGAATAGCTTCAAGGTTTTCAGGGCATAATGAAATCCACAGCCTAAGTCAGAATAAAATGGAGAATACAGGATCCCACCGGAAGGGTGAGAGCATTGAAGATGAGGTGTGGGGAGAGCAGGTCAGTCACCCCGATGAGGTACGTTAGGTTAGGTGCAGGAAGGGAACCTGCTCTGATGGAAGGAGGAGCAAAGTGTGAAAAAGGGCATGCTGCTGAGGAAGGAGTACGGAGAAAGCTGTGAACAAAGTGAGCCAGAGTGGAGAGAAGACAGAAAGCACCAACCTGCCAAAAACTGGCTTGATGAGACTAGGCTAGAGAACAGACGCTCGTTTGGAGGTGACATTCAGTGCAGTACAGACAAGAACACAGCGTGTCTCCCCAAAAGGCTAGAAAAGCATGCAATTATCAGCCAGCCCACAGACAGATAATAGAACAATTTCAACCGGAAGGGTCAAATGAGAGCCCTGTGCACCAGTGGCACTGGCAGAGTGATCAGATCAATCATCTGGAAGATTATAATAGAGGTTCCTTTAATTCTCAAGGGTAAGAGCAAAGTCCTAATTTCTGTACCCACCCTGCTGAGAGCTTCAACTTCCGAACTCTGCTGGAAGGCAGGGAAAGGATGCGATTGCAATCTTCTGTAGGGAAATTAAGAGTTAAATACTGAAAGCCCAGAGACAGCTTGTGTTAGAATTCTGCAAGAGTATGTTTTACTTTAACTTCACACTCCTTAGCATTTAGGTGTTGGGTTCTTCCTGTAAACACACCAAGGAGCATTTAATGTTCAAGCTTCAGTAGTTCAGGACTGTAAAGTGATGGCCAGGTCTGTTTCCCCACACTTCTCATGTACAGAAACAGCTGTACCTGGAGGACACGTGAAAGACCCTAAATCAGTCTTGATTGAAAAAGAAAAACCAAACCAACCACCAAACTGTAAAGTTTACACTTATATAATGCTTGAATGGACCATGGCTGGTTAACATCTCTCGATTCTGTAACTCCCTAAGCTGAGGGAAAGTGAGAGGACTGCTGAGGGCACTGGGCTTACTGTGTAAATATTTACTGTAGCACACTTGACATATCACCATTTGTTTATGTAGCACAAAGGGGAGCTTCTCTAAATTTCAGCTAATCACAGCAGAAATCCAGTCGGTGGCTATTTGTATTTCATAGATCCTGCCTTTACAAGGTATGGAATTAGGGACCCTCTTCGCCTCTCTTTCTGCCCCAGAACACGT
>VWZY01003628.1:0-21330 GCA_013399075.1 Chloroceryle aenea | reverse complement strand
ACTGCGTTCTGTTCTCACCCAAAGCGGGACAATCATTAGGGCTCTCTAGCCACACTTTCCTTCCTCACACTGTGCACGGAGAAAACCACGCTGTGGATATGGGCTTAAATCCTTAATTAATTTCCGACTGTCTCTCTCAGCAAAGCTACCCTGTTTTTTTCAGCCATCCTCAATGCAGAGTGGTTTCTGTGCTCTCTTGTACACCCCAACGTGATCTGTTGGCAGCAGTGGTGAGGGTCCGGCTGTCTGGGTGGCCAGGCTGCCTTCCCTGTGCTCCTCAGAACCCAGTCTCTGAGACTTTGTGCCAAAAAAACCTGCCCGAAACAGGCAGCTGCTTTCACAAGCGTTGCTATAGCCTGTCTTTGTGAGCTCACTAACTTGTCTTCTTCCAGATTCCACTGAAAACAGAGCTGGAGATCTTGTGCCTGTCACTGAGCCAGCAAAACTAATGGGGATTGTCAGAAATGGGACTGGGAGGGCTATGCTGGGATTTATTGCCTTCCCTCCAGTTCTTAGAATCATAGAATCATAGGATGGTTTGGGTTGGAAGGGACCTTAAAGATCACCCAGTTCCACCCCCCTGCCATGGGCAGGGACCCCTCCCACTAGAGCAGGGTGCTCAGAGCCCCGGCCAACCTGGTCTGGAACACATCCAGGGATGGAGCAGCCACAGCTTCCCTGGGCAACCTGGGCCAGGGTCTCACCACCCTCACAGGGAAGAATTTCTTCCTTCTCTCCAGTCTCAATCTCCCTCTTTCAGTCTGAAGCCATTATCCCCACAGGCCCTGCTCAAAAGTCCCCCCCCATCTTTCTGCCAGGCCCCTCGAAGTCCTGCAAGGTCCCCAGAAGGTCTCCCCAGCTGGAGCCTTCTCCTCTGCAGGCTGAACCCCCCCAGCTCTCCCAGCCTGGCTCCCAGCAGAGGGGTTCCAGCCCTCCCAGCATTGCTGGGGCTCCTCTGGCCCCGCTCCCCCAGCTCCCTGGCTCTGCTGTGCTGAGGACTCCAGAGCTGCCCCAGCACTGCAGGGGGGTCTCCCCAGAGCATGGTTTATAGAAGACAAATACCATACGTGATACACAACATAGTGATGGGACAGTTTGGGTTGCCTCCCTCCTTCAGATGGGAGAATTTAAAGTCTTTCCAGTTAGTGTCTGTCTAATACCAGGCTGATCAATCTGATTCCCTGCCTGGGTTGTGCTCTTGTGCAGCTCTGTGTCAACCCCAGGAAACACCATGGGGAGCAGAGCTGACTGACCCAGCACCAGCACCACACGTCTGCTGAACTGGGCACAGCACCGGGTGTTTACCCCCATCCCAGTGCCCAGTTCCCAGTGATGGGGGAGTTCCCAAACTGCCGAACTGGGAAGCCATGCCTGCAGGGTCCGTGTTGGGAGCCCCTGGGAGGAAGGTGAACGTTTGGTTTGGTGTCAGCAGTGAAATGATTTACTGAACATAAATTTGCCCAAATTATGTAAGAATATCCGTGCTCCTGGAAAGTAGCTTTATGGCTCGGATCGGCTTATGGCTGTTTATTTTCCATCTGTAGTGGTTTGCACTGCTGGCTTTTAATGAGCTGTTCAGTCTGGGTTTCCTTTTGACCTGTTTCACACCCAGCTGAGGAGCTTTGAATGTATGGACACTGGCAGACACAAAACCCCCGTTATTTTCAGTTAGTTACTAACGGCGTCGGGATTTGATGCCGCCTTGTAGCTCAGCCTGCTCGCCTTTCTTCAGGGCTGTCTCTGTGGGCTCTGGGCTATTCAAATACAAATTCCTCATCTTGATCAAAGTCCAAACCAGTTCTTAATGAATTATTGAAAGCTGCGTGGCATTTGCAGCCACAGAGATCTTGAAATCTTAAGACAAAACTCAACAGAAGGGCATGAAATGACCCAGAGGTCTGGTATTCTGAATATTCGGAATTCTCACTTCAATAGCCCAGCTCTGGATTATTGATTCCATCCTTTTTTGCTTTCTCACGGCTCCCGTACTAAATTGAAAGAATAAAATCTAGAGAGCTGTCTTGGCAGCGGGCAGAGATCTGACTGCTCAGGAAACTGTTTGAATAATGTATTGCTGCTCTCCTGACTGATGTCCTTAATATCAGCATCCCCGCTCTCGAGCACCTCGGGACCAACTCTCTTAAAATATTACATTGCAAGACCAAGTGTATTAGGGCACAGGCTCCTGGCTGGGAGTCAGAAGATCCTTCCAGCTGCCTGGTTGAGTCCCTGGGATATCTCAGTGTGGGATCTCTCTCGTGTTCTGCCATCTGTGCCAGCACAGTGAGCATGCCCAGTTACCCTGCAAAGCAGTTTGGGACCCTGAGATGAGAAGTGTTGTGTCAATGTGAACTCTCCAGTAACCAGTGCTGGTGGGTTTGGTGGTTTTCTTGTGTCCAGGGCAGTATTCTGTAAGAACTGAAGTTTATGTGAGGTGTCTGTCACAGTGTTGGTGGTCCCACAAGCTGGAACAAGCTCTGGGCCAGGCTGCCCAGGGCAGTGGTGGAGTCCCTGTGATCCCTGGAGGGGTTTCCAAGCTGAGGTGCTGAGGGCCAGGGGTCAGTGGTGCCCTGGCAGTGCTGGGGGAACAGTTGGACTCAATATGCTTCAAGGTCTTTTCCGACCAAAATGTTTCCATGATTAAGAGAGATTTGCTTTTTGCATCAGGCAGGACAGAGAGACTGAGGTCTGGACCCTCAGCCGCATCCCATGCTGGTGTCTGCTGCAGCCAGTTCCTATTGGTCACCTTCCAACACCTCACAAGTTTCCCTCCCCTTTACTAACGAGCCTTCCTTCTGGAGGCTGTTTTACTATCACAGGGGAATCATCTCTGCTGTGTTTGTTCCAAACAACAACAACACGTGTTAATATTTGATGCTCTTCAACTCCATGTACAGACTCGTGTCTTTATGGTCTCCTGGTGACAGGCAGCTGCTGTTACATTACTCACACCTCCTTCTTGTGAATCTTCACATATAAATAAATCCAGCAAAGTAAATGAGAACCTAGGAGAAAATATTTAAGATATCAACTAATCCAGCCCCTAAACCCCCTCTATCTGCACAGAACAACGTACCCAGTGTTCCTGCTGGGCTGCCACTGGTTGGTGTCAAGGGATCTCCATCTCCACTGTGACCTCTGGGGAGTTTAACTCTGAGTCAGAGGCTTTTTTTAATTATTATTTCTAGGACTTCCAAGTCTGGGATTGATTATATTAATGGTTGAGGCTAAATCACTTGGGCATCTGCTCAGGGATGAGTTGACCCTCTCATGAGTGGAGTTGATGCTGTGAGAAGGTCTAAAAGGGACTTGTTGGTGAGGTGGAAGAACAGGGAGCAAAAATGGCCAGTCACTGGGAAGGCCACATTATCTGGATTACTGGAAGAAAGATCATAATCTGCAGAAATTAATGTATTAAAAAAGAAGACAAACCCCAGCAGTTCCTCCCTTTTCAGCTGCTATTGTTCTTATCTTTTCTGAGCCGTTAAATTATTACCAGCTAGAATGATGTGCTCCAGCTTGGCTTTCCAGATGCCACTTTAAACAGCTGATGTCAGAAAATTCACCTGAGTTCTTGGGTATCATTTTCTCTTTGCACTGCTCGCCCACCAGTGTGCTGGAGCCCAGTTAGCCCCTGGCTCCTGCCCGAGGTGAGGTTACTGCGTGGATCACTTGGGGATCTCTGGGATTACCCTCACTGTCTGCTGAAGAGCTACAGCCCCACCCTGCTCAACAAAGTCAGTTTTCTTGGGCTTCCACCTTCAGCTCCTGCCTCCAAGCCCAGGTCCAGCAGCTTGACCCTTGCTCCTGAAGGAAAATTCCCCTGGGGGTTATAGAGCCAGGGTGGGTGTCCTGTCTGCTCGCCACACCTTGTCCCCAGAGAGTGCCAGCAGGATAGGCAGTGTCTGCAGCCAGTGCTCCCCGGGAGCTCTGACCCATAGGTGGTCACCCCTGGGTCCTCAGCTCCTGAGCTCAGCTTTAGCAGCCCCTCCTGGGTACTCTCGGGTGAGCTGCAGACAGCAGGTTTGGTACAGCACGGGGGATGTCTATGAACCCGAAGCTTCCAGAGAAGCTGGGAGGGCAGGGTGCTATTAAGGAGTGATTTTTAACAAGCCTTTTCTGTCAAGCTTAGTATTTCTAGTGGGCTTACCCTGACTTTCAGATCCTGACTCTACCAAAAATGCCTAATACCTTCAAGTCTCCATGTGCCTCAGCTTGATGCCTTACAGCCCCCTTCCACTGGAGACCAGTCTGTTCATTCTGCCATTCATTCTTCAAACCCAACTAACACACAAGAACTGGGAGACCAGCAAGAGCTTAAATCCACCATCTTTCATGAGAAATGATTGATAATGGTTGGACTTCACAGAATCACAGAATTTCTGAGGCTGGAATGGACCATCAGGTCCAGCCTAGGACCCAACACCATGACATCAGCCAGACCTGATGATCTTAAAGGTCTCTTCCAACCAAAACAATTCTAAGATAAAACACTGTGGGCATGGAGAACTTTCCTGAAAGAGGGCATGCTTCTCCTTAAAAAGCAGGCAGCCTGTGGGACTAACTTGATGAGTTCCTCACGTGTGTCCAGGACTTCTCAGTGAGCAGCACAGTCGAAGTCAGTGTGACCTGCACTTAAATAACCAGACTGTGCCCTCAAAAAACAAGCTGTGGTTCTTCACCCCCTCTGGCAGGTGTAACTAAGACTGGTGGAGCGAGTGCAGCCATGCGTTTGGTGTCAAGAGTTTATTTGTTCATCAGTGCATCCAGATTTGGTGCTGGGTCTCATTTAAAGTGTTGCTTAATGAAGTGACAGCTGTTCTTCTGATGAGCAGATGTTGCACATGCTTCTGCCAGTGTGTTGCAGCTTCAGCTACCAGTGCCTGCAGTGGTTCCTGCTCCCTTTTGAAAACTAGGAAAAAACAAAGTATGATAGAATTGTTCAGGTTGGGAAAGACTTTGAAGTGTAAGTCATCCAGTTCAACCATTCCCCCAGCACTGCCAGGGCCCCCCTGACCCCTGGCCCTCAGCACCACAGCTCCACGGGGGGCTTGGAAACCCCTCCAGGGGTCACAGGGACTCCCCCCTGCCCTGGGCAGCTTGGCACAGCCCTGGACAATCCTCAAGGGGAAGGAAACTTTCCTCATGTCCAACCTCAACCTCCCCTGGGGCAGCTGGAGGCCGGTTCCTCTTGTGCTGTCCCTTGTCCCTTGGGAGCAGAGCCCGACCCCCCTGGCTCCAGCCTCCTGCCAGGAGCTGTCGATGATGAGAAGGTCTCCCCTGAGCAGAGGACTGACTTTGACTGAAATCCCCTTTCACTGAGTGCAGGACTGGAGACTTCAGTTTGTGACATTATCCAAACACGTAAGGGCAAGAGATTTTTCTTCCCTTGGCTGTTGTTTCTTCTGTGGGTGAGCAGCCTGGTACATCAGGTCAGCTTTGTCTCTGATATACCTGTCTTTGAAGGTGATGCTCACATTTTGCTGTTGTAGAAGCAAGAACACTTTAGTCCTGGCAGAGATTAACTCCACGCTGAGTGCACGAATACCTGGCCACCTACAGCATCTGTTACCACACATGCTCTGCTCTTATGCCAAGGGGAATATGTCCAAAAGAAAAGAGATTAAGAGGAAAGGCACAAAGTTGACCCATTGGATTTAGGGACATTAACAACCTGTGGCTTGCACATATCTTGACCATTGTGGTGTCAAGCAAAAATTAACTTTCAAGAGGTGAAAGCCTCACAGATACAATAGTGCCATGGTTGCAGCCTCCACCTTCTTGATTGCATGGGCCCTTCTTGATTCCTCCTGCCACAGCAAAGACCTCCTGGTGCCAAGTACAGCAAGGGGCTCCCTGGGAAACCAGTACTGACACCACTCTCAGAGCACACTGAGCCATCTCCAAACAGGTTTTAGCAGCTGGGCACTGGAAAGGGACATGCCACGGGACCAGCCAGCTATTTGCAGACTGTTGCCAGTTGCTCTGCAGATGAGTTGGGATGAGGGATTTAGGCCAGCAGCCAGGAGCAATGCAGACAAGTAGTCACAGAGGAATAAAGAGAGAGAGGCTGCTCTTCTTAATGAGCATAATAAAACAATAAAAATGCAATTATCCAGTAAAACTATTGTCATTTCGGGGTTGGAAGATAATGTACTAGGCAACAGAAGTCATTTTAGCCTGTGTTTTCAGACATCTCTTAGCCTCTGACATTACCATTATGTTCTACTCTCCCATTCCTGCCTCTCTTCATTTTTATGGGTACTGAACATTGCATCAGAACACTGTCAGATCCTGAAATTCTGTGCACACACACAATCCCAGAATCCCAGCATGGTGGGGGCTGGAAGGGCCCTCTGGAGATGCTCTGGTGCCACCCCCCTGCTCCACCCAGCAGGGGCACCCAGAGCAGGGGGCCCAGCAGTGCAGGGTCCAGGGGGGTTGGGAATCTCTCCAGAGCAGGAGACTCCACAGCCTCTCTGGGCAGCCTGGCACAGGCTCCCACCCCCTCACACCAAGGAACTTACTCCTCCTGCTCAGGGGGAACCTCCTGGGCTCCACTTGGTGCCCCTTGTCCTGGCACTGGGCACCACTGACCAGCATCTGGCTCCATCCCCTTGTCCCCTAAGCCTGCCCTCCCTCTCCCTCCCTGGTTTCTGTCACTTGGGGAAGGAGTCAGTGGACTGTCAGAACAAAAAGGTGAAATACACCTGAGCTGTTTGTGTGCATTTATTAACTCACTTTAATGTGACCCCCTGGCCTTAGGCAGTTAGTTCTTATGTATTTTTACCCCTTGTTGTTTTAAACTTTTTAAGCTGCGTTGGACTCCCTTGAGTGAAGTGGTGTCAGCTTTGGCTTGGTCTAAAATCATCACCAGGGAGCCTGATCAAACTTCTTGCCTCTGTGTTCCTATTTAACTTGGAGCTCTACCTGCCTGTCAATATTACACCAGAATAAAATCCTGCTGTAGCTTTTGGGCTGTTGAGGTTGCATAATAATCACCACCACCATCATCATCATCATCATCATCTGGCCTTTAGTAAAGCCCATCCTTCAATTTTTAATTGACTCAGGTCCTTTCCTTAGCAGTGGCTCATCTCAAGCTCGGGATGCAGTCGCTGCTTTTCTAAAGGTTAATCTACATCTGTAATGAGTGGCACAGATTAAACACCAGTGACATTCTGTTTTCCCATCTTGTATAGATAAAATATTTACACACTAACGGGGATCAATTTAGAAAGCAGGTGCAGCTTGGCTGTTTGCATCTTTTAATCAGCAACCTTAATTAGCAAGTTGTTTGCTAATGATTAATCACCTGCACAAATACCTGGTGAATGTGTTGAGTTTGGAGTTACAGGCATCTTGGTTGCTGGGGTTTTCACCTTAGGATGAAAAATGACAGGAGATGATGATGGCCGTGTCCTTTCTAGGGCTTGAGCTGGGAAAATGCAGCTGCAGGTGTTTGCCAAATGCAGAGTGGGAAACCCAGCACTGGGCTAACTGGGGAGAGGCTCAGGGAGACCTTCCAGTGTCTGAAGGGGGTCTGCTGGAAAACTGGAGAGGGACTTTTGACAAGGGCTTGTAGTGACAAGATGAGGGTGATGGCTTCAGATGGGAAGAGGGAAGATTGAGATTAGAAAGGAGGAAGAAATTCTTGACTCTGAGGGTGGTGAGACCCTGGCCCAGGCTGCCCAGGGAAGCTGTGGCTGCTCCATCCCTGGATGTGTTCCAGACCAGGCTGGATGGGGCTCTGAGCACCCTGCTCTAGTGGGAGGTGTCCCTGCCCATGGCAGGGGCACTGGAACTGGATGAGCTTTCAGGTCCCTTCCAAACCATCCTACACACATCTGCAGAAACATTCTCTATCAACCTTTAAGGCTTTTGCTACCACCCTTGCCAGCTGGGGCTGATCATCTCCTACACCTGGTGGTAGCCCTGCTCCAGATAAATCAGGCTGAGGAGGGAGGGAGATACCTGTTGGATCTGGAGGAGGTGTCTGGCTCTGGTCTCTGCTGCTGCCTTTCAAAATCACTGCTGTTAAAGGTTTGGTTTGCTTCTGTTTTTCTGGGAAGCCTGGAGAATGCTGAGAGAGGGGAAAATCATTAGGTTGGGATGAGAGGGAGCTATCAGGAGATGAAATGGAAAGAAGGAGCTGAGTGTTTAAGGGGGAAAAGTGCATGTTGATATTTCAACTTTTGGGGCATGCCCAATTCATTCTATTAGCCACTGAGTCCCAAAATAATGCTGTCCAGGGGCTCAGCCTTTGTTTTTGTGGTTTTAACTCTGTGTCCACCAAGGTATGATGCCTGTTGGAGTTGGGATTGCCTAATAAGGATGAGAGTTATAGTCTGAAGTATTATTTTTTCTTGTGACTAGTTCAGTTTGAATTTGGTGACCTTTTCTGGCTCTGGGGGGGGGTTCTTTTGGCCTCAGTATTGTTGTGTCTTTGTTGTACAGAACTGAGCCTTTTTTGCATGAAATGAGATTGTGTTGGTGTCTTGAAAGCTGCTAAAAATAGCAATATTGGCATATCCTTGCTCTAAAAACAAGGGTGTTTTACCTTTTTTTTCTTTTTCAGCATTGAGGTGGGCAGCTGGGGCCTCTCTTTTTCCCCTTTCACAGAGAAAACCTACACGTTTTTCTCCCGGTGACAAACTCTGTGCTGTGCAGCTCCTAATGATTTATTGTTGTTATGCAACAGCCTCCTTTCTGGTAACAAAGGCAGAGGTTGGCAATCGTCTCTGCCCCAGTGGTGTCATTAAGTTTTAATTCCCTGCTTTGTGCTGTGAAGCACTTCGGGGCTTCATTTATTCCTCTGAAGATCTTTTTGACAGAGATAAAGGTGGAGAAGCCTGTGTCCTCCTAGACAGGCTTCAGGGATGCTCCACGTAAAGCTCCCAAGCTGTTGGCGACCAGAATATTTGTAGCAGTCTGTTCCCTCTTCTTATTGCAGCTCGTGAATCTTGCAGCTGACCTGTTGAGTGATGAGGAGGTGGTGGGATGACTTGTATCTGTTATTCTGGTTGCTATTACCCTGCCTCCTGCCAAGTGAGTTATAATGCCAAAGCACCGAGGAAATAAGATTTAAGGGAGGCTTTGTGAAACGAGGGCAATATTTCAGGGAATTTAATTAGGAAATATTTGGAAGAACAAGACACCTTCATAACCATCTTCAGCCCAAGTGAGAGTATCAGGATCCCTTCGAAGGGGAGGAACTGATGGCTCTGCAGTGCAGTTCTCTTGCTGATCACGGCCCACCTCTGGGGAGATAAGAGCTTGGCATTTAACTTGGCACAGCAGGGGCACACGGCCTGAACGTAACGTGTGAGGAGCTCACTGCTCATCTAGAGCTGGGCTCTAGTGCCAGAATAACAGCTGCTGCTCTGTAAACCAAGCTTTTTCTTGTTCACCAGCTTGGTGGACAGGTAGCAGCTGAACTTGTGAAATATTGAGTAATTACTGGACCTCTGAGGGTGGTGAGACCCTGGCCCAGGTCGCCCAGGGAAGCTGTGGCTGCTCCATCCCTGGGTGTGTTCCAGACCAGGCTGGATGGGGCTCTGAGCACCCTGCTCTAGTGGGAGGTGTCCCTGCCCATGGCAGGGGGGCTGGAACTGGGTGATCCTTAAGGTCCCTTCCAACCCATTCTCTGTTTGTATGAAATGCAACGTTTGAGTCCAAGCTCCACTGGAGACAAGGCTAAGCTGGCACTCCTGGGGGTGGGTGAGGAGGAAGCAGGTGTTACTGCTGGTTATTTTTTCATTATTTTGTTGTTGACACATCTTGGCTAACTGCAGCTAATCTGGTATTTCCAGACTCATGGAAACTAGGTCTCCTGTGCCCCTGCCCTATCAACTAGGCAATTACCCATGTTGTGTACCCAACACCTGAGACTACTGGCTGTTATAACCAGCATGAAACTACCCATTTATCTTTAACAGCACTTTGCAGCCTGGTTTCCAGTGCTAGGTGCAGGAGTATGTGGGTTACAAGTGGCATTCAACCCAGTCTTGCAATCTCTTTTCCTCCCTGCCCCAGTGAGGAATGCTTCTGTGTGTCCCCAGGGTTAAGTGGTCTCCACTGAGATGTGCTTGACCAAATAATTCTTCTAGTCCAAAAGTGTGTTTGGGAGGTAGCTTTCTGTGGTGAGCAAGAGATTTGGGCTCTTGGCAGAGTGGAGAAGGCTGTTTGCCAGGTGGGTCATGCAGGTACCATCTGGTGTGACCTCTTCCTGGAAAGCTCTGGGTGAGAAGAGGTCACTCTTGCTCTTGTGCAAGCTCAGTTTGGTGAGAGGAGTAGTTGCACCCTTATAACCATTGTCAGGTTTTTGCCTAGAGTTGTGGCTGATGGGCAGCTGCTTGAAACCATCTCAAGTTAGAGCAACCAGAGAGGGCATAATAGGGTGGAAGGTGGCTCTGAGGATGTGTGCAGAGAAGACCAAGCGTGTCTGTGTGCCATCATTCTTCCTGCACCTCTGCCCCTTCCAAAGCAAAGCTCCATCATGGAGCTGGTTTCACTCTTGGAGAAGTGGTGTGGTGATGGACCCAACATCAGCATTCCCACTGGGCTCTGTTTCCTGCAGGCCTCCCTGTCTTAAACAAACTGACAACGTTGGCGAGCAGAGCGCTGATGCTGCGGCTGCAGGCTGTGTCCTAGCCAGCCTGGCTCGCTGCTCCAAGTGAAGATGCAGGTCCCGGATAAGCAAGGCTTTGGTCCCTCAATCTGAGCTATCTACAGGAGAGGATTGGGGGTTTTGGGAGAGTTTTCTTCCTTGAATGAAAAGTCCCTGACAGCTTTGTGGGTGCACAAAAGGGAGAAAATCCTTCCCGTGACCTCCAGTTCCCAGCATTTCGCAGCACCCTCAGCTATTGTGAGCTGTGTTGTTCCTTAGCCATGCGGTGATCTCTGGGGGTGAGGATTTGGGCTGTTCTGGGAGGTCGTGTGTGGCTGTTAATCAGCTCTATAGCAAAGACCCACGTGGTATCTACGCTGTGCTCCTTGGTTTTCCTGTATGGTTTTACCCCCCACTCATTTAGAGTAATTTAAAGCTTGATGCCTGGCAATTGAGTGTAGCTTATGAGGCAAGATATACTTTTTTACCAAAAAAAAGACACATTAAACCCTTCAGTGGAAGTGCACTTAAAGATAGATCCCTTGATACGAGGTTTCCCCTCTCTCTCTGCCATTTAGCAGTCAATGAAATATCACTTGGTCTTTCTGCTGCTGACTTTCTCCACTGCCTCTGTACCAGACTGAGTCTGGAGAATGAGATTTGATGGTCCAGAAGCTAAAACTGGGGGTTAATTCAGCACATGAGTCTCCAAAAATGGGGTGTACTTGTGCAAGAGGTTGCTAAGAAGGATAAAATATTTTTTAGGAAAAAAACCACGAAGTTGTCATGAAAAATAGGAACCTTCTGAGAGTGCTGCTGGTTTTCAGGTGCAGAAATGTTATGTCAGTAGTGGTGTGTCCAAGTAATAAGTGCTTAGCTTGTTTTATTAGCTACCAGTTTAACTCTACAGGGCAGATGTGTTTCTGGATGGCAAAGATGATTTTTTTTTCCCCCATTATATGAAACTTGTCAAAATGTTCATGTCTCTTCCTCCTCTGTACTTGAAGAGATGGAGATGTGTCAAAGGTTCCTATCCTGGAACAGTAGAGACATGCAGGCTGGTGGTGAGAGTGTGAAACCAGGGGAGCTTTATGTTGGAGCTGAGGAACAATTTCTTCCCCTTGAGGGTTGTCCCAGGGCAGGGGGGAGTCCCCGTGACCCCTGGAGGGGTTTCCAAGCCCCCATGGAGCTGTGGTGCTGAGGGCCAGGGGTCGGGGTGCCCTGGCAGTGCTGGGGGAAGGGTTGGACTGGATGATCTCTAAGTTCTCTTCCAACCCAAAAGGACTTTGATTTTATTTTGCTTGCGCTCTCAGTCAAGATCAACTCTCTTCTGCAGGGCCCTGGGCAGTGTTCTGCTTTTCTCTAACCACTTTTTAGAAATGCTGGCCTACTTCATTCTTCATTCAACAGCTCAAGTGCTGTTGTTGGTTGTCAGGTACGTGTAAATGAGATGATTAATTATAACCAACTCCTCTGTCAATAAGAGTTCAAAGCCAGGCTGGGTGGGACTTGGAGCAACCTGCAAGGGGGATTAGAGCAAGATGATCTTTAAGGTCCCTTCCAACCCATTCTCTGATTCTACACAAATGTGTTTCCCTTGGGCTCTTCCTAATGGCAGCAGCACCTGCTTGGCTGCAGCACACGAGGGCTTCCAGTGGGAGAGCTGAGGCTGCAAACACAACAGTGCTGCGTTGCTGCTCCTCTCTGTGTGGAGCAGGAGGTCTGCTGAGATTTCCTCACGGGAGGAGGACTCAGGCCCTAGCTGAGCAGGGCTTTTAAAAACACCAGCAAGCCACCAATGCTTCCAGACTTCCTTTTTCTGGTGAGGAAAGGCTAATCTGGATTCTGAGATTCCCTGCACCTCCACACAGCCTTTAGGTTAAATATTTTTATGCCTGATCCTGCAAAGCTTTTGGCTGTTTCCCATCAGGACAAGTTCAGTGCCTGGGGCACAGAGTAACCAGTTGGGATATCACAGGGAGTGTCGACTTCAGATGGGGATGGAACAGATCAAGGCTTTGCTTGGAACATGGGTTTTGTGCAAATGCTCCTCAGACCAAAAAGACCTCCTTGGACCTTTGTTTATGACACAGAGAAAACGGAAGAAATCTCCAGGCTAGATGATGGGGAAATGTGTTTGTGCAGATCTTAAATGAATCTGCAGAGCTGCAATTGAAGTGCTTCACAAACATTAAGTGTTTTCAGGGCTTAATGAGGAAGAAAACATCAAAGGAAATGGCCATCTCCAGAGTTAATTGGCATTGCTTCTCTCCAGTGTATCTTGACCATTATCCCTTTAGCAGCAGGAAGAACATCGTCATCCAGCTTGTGTATTTTCCCTTAAAAACTTAGGGATTCCTGCTTTTTACCGTGAGGGAGAACACAGACAGTTTAATGCTGAATGGCAAAGTAACCTGAGGCTGTGGGTGCTGGTTTCATCGGGGGCTGCCTGCAGTGGAACTGGAGGGACCTTCAGTGATGGATCCCACCAACAGCAGAGCTCAGAAAGGAGCTACCTTGGCTTCAGCACAACCTGTTCTTGGGGTGTTCCAAACAGGGGATCCTTTTCCTCTGAGTGGGTATAGCCCCCGGGGAGCTGGTGGTGTTCTGATGGAAATGCAGAAGCAGATTTGGAGGGTTGGGTGAGGAACATCCTCTTTGTTGCTGCTTGAATGCTTGAGTCACGTGTAAGCGTGCAGGGCTCCTGTGCTTCTCTAGATCCAGCACAGCCACTGCTCTTCCAGGGGCAGATGGGAACAGAGGAATTGGAAGGGAAGCTGTCAGTTTTGGTTTGATCCAAGCATTGGCTAAACTTCAGAAATGGGAAGTAATAATAATCTTGAGCTTGAGTCTATTTGGATGTCAAAGCTGGTCAATGAACTTCTCTTCAGCCCGTGTGGAGAACGGGCTAGAGGGAGAATTGTTCTTCTTTTTAATGAAGGCAAAAATATCACAAAAGCCTCGTGATGTAAAGTTGTGCTGAGAATTTATGGGTCCATTTGGCAAACAGACAACTGGTCGTTCTTCTAGGTACACTTTTGAGTGAAGTGAAGGCAACACCCTGGCAGCTCAAATATGCAGAGGAAAGCTGCCTGCTGTAAATTCCTGTCTTATTTTGCCTTTGTCGCTCGGGGGGACGGTGTGAGCAGATTATCATTGTTTTAATGGCATCTGGGTAACTTCTTCAGGCTGGGGCTGATGTGAATCCCATTAAAGTTGCTGGGAATCATTGGATTCACTTCATGGCATTTCTTCTCCTCCTCCCCCAGCCCTGTAAAAGGTCAGCACTTTTACTGTTTATTAGTAATTATTCTTGCTCACTGTGCCCCTGGGTCTGCTGTTTGAGTTACTCTCTGTATGGCTGAGGAACAGGGCTTGGGTGAGAGGCAGCACTTTACTGCACCCAGGAGGGTGCTGGAGGGGCTGGGAGGTGGGTGGCTGGAAGAACCCCCTTGCCCACGCTGCCCGTGTGCAGTTCTGCGTGGATGGATGGACCAAAGTAGTGGCTTTTAAGCATAAAGATGTGGACAGATCATCTTCTGTAGCTCTGCTGAAGGGGAGGAAGCAGAACCTCTCTGCTCCAGCTGAGATCTGCGGCACCGTCTTTGCCACTGACGTTCATTGCTGCAGATGGGGGATCTCTATTTGCTTCCAATTAAAAAAATTCTGTCGCCTCTTCAATTTATGAAGCTCCTTCCTGCCCAGAAACACAAGTGTCAAGTTAGTGTGTGCTGTCAGAGCTCTTGAGAAAGAAGCTTGAGAGGGGGGTGCTTGCGTTTGGTCTCAGTGGAAATGATTTAAAACCCGCAAGCATCTTAACTGCAGAGAGCTCTCCAACTGCCTCTCCCTCTCCTGAGTAAATCCACTGCAAAAGGTCTGCAGATGATGAGCTGATGGGCAGAAAACTCTGCCTGATGTTCTGCTGTTGTCATAAACCCTGCAGCTTGATGGGCAGCAGGGCTGGGGGTCTGTCTGCCTTCTGCTCTTCTCGGGGTCACCTGCAGACGGGGCCTCTTGTATCTCAGGATGCTCTCAGAGGTGGATGTCCCAGAAGTAACGTGGTGGTGTGGAATGGCAGTCACTGGTGGTGTGGAATGGCAGTCACTGGAGGCATGGAAAAGTTGCACAGCTGATCTTCACAGTGCTCTTCCCTAAGGCAAGGAAAAAGAAAATGTTTCTTCTGGGTAGGGTATGGGGGGGGGTGAATGGTTGACTGATGGCTTCTGCTCCACCCACATCACTAACTTTATTTACTTCCTTACTTTCCACCCAAGGAAAAGCTGCTGTTGTTGGTATCTGAGCCACTTACACAGATATCATGCCTGACACTAAGCTAAAATCCTCTCTCAAGCTGTTGCTAACCCCTGTTGGGTTGCTACCCATCTTGGTCTAGGGAAAACGGGGGCAGAGTGAGACTGAGATGTTTGCCTGAAGTCATGAACCAAGGTGGTGGAGGAGAACTCCCCTCATTTGTTTTATTTATTGAACTAAATGTTTTCCTGACTTCCTGAGAAGCTCCTGCTGCACAGAAGTCACTTGTCAGTGTTATTTTCCTTGTGTCCCACAGAGGAGGAGCTCACAGCCATAGCAAGGGCAAAGACTGAAACACAAAGCAATCGGGTTCCAAACCAAGGAACAGAAGAATGAATGGTGGGAGCAGGTGGCAGGAGCTGTTGGGTGGGTGTTAAAGGCTCTGAGAAGGGTTTGTTTCTACAGATATGGTTAAAACGTGGGTTTGGCTGAAGGACAACGATGTGGCTTTGCAGTGACTACCTGGATTTTACAGCCTTCTTTCCCTCTCTCTAAAAATGAAACCAGAACCATCTAACTACCTCTAAAGAGTGTCAAAAATGTGATTCTTGTTCAGGTAAACAGACTTCATCTTCAGAACAGGGCTGCTGCTAAATTATACTTGAGGCATCAGCTACACTCCTATGGGAACCCATGACGAGCTGCAGAAGTCCCACTCCTGGCAAAAGCAGCATCAATGGGGGATTCAGGGGGAAGCTGGGAGGAGGGGAGAAGATGAATGACCTGCTGAGACTGAAGGCTGGCCAGAATCCTGCCGGGGGGTGACTGGATGGAGGCACTGGTGAGCTGGAGTGCGCTTTGCTGGACCCCCCCATGAGCTCATTAACTGTTCTCACTATTCCCTCTGACCCCACTGGTGGCTTATTGCCCATTTCTGGTCTCCCTGGTGCACCCTCAAGATGCTTAAATAACCTTCAGAGGTTTTTGTAGCTTCTTTGGTACTTTACTGGCTGGTGGCTCAGCAAAATGGGCACTTTGAGTCCCCCAAAGCTGCTCTCTTGGTGCCAGCAGAGATCACTGCAGCCCCCCTGGGGATGTGCTTTGGCTTGATGTGCAGGTTGCCTGAGCAAGGGAGAGACCACGGCCAAGCAGATGAATGGAGGGCACACAAGATACAATCCATCCAATAAATGTCAGGCACACGACAAAGGGGAGGGAAGGCTGCTTATTTCAGAACCAGAGCTCTGAGTGACCTTTGAATGTTCGTGGCAGTCGGAAGAAAAACAAGAGGAAGATGTGAAGGGTTTGCTTTAGCTAACTTGGAGCCGCAGAGGACAGCAAAGTGCTGGAGTTGTGCAGAATAAAATCCTCCTTCCAAGCAAAAGTTAGCAACTGGTGATGGGGCTTTTGCACTGGAATGTTTCATTTAGTCCAAGGTGCTAGAGGCTGCTGCTTGGTTGCAAGCAGGAGGAGGAGGAACCGAGTAGATCACAGAAAAGATCAGCTCCTGAGCATGAGCTTCCCTTCAGTAAAAGCTGGGTATGTCAAATCCCCTCTCATCTATTTCACCCTGCTTGAGTTATCCCAAATGATCATTGCTTTATTGCTTGGCAATGAAGCCTCTGCCTTCAGCTGCTTTCATTCCAAGCACGAGCTCTCCCCTGCTGCCAGCCAAATTGTTTTAAGATACAGATGTAAAAATTCCAGCCAGGTTTGGTTCCCATGTTCAGTGTAACTCATGCCCTCAGTTGTGTCCTCAGTGAATTTACAGTGATTTTTTTGAGGGTTGAATGTCTTGCCTGGAGTCATCTTGGACTGGTTCTGGCTGAGTGGGGCCAGAATGGAGCTTTAAGGGATCCTTTGCTTCCCAGCCCACTGCCAACCAGTGGGCTTTGCTGGGTTGGTGTGAACGTGTCTCCCTTTGGTTAGCCAGGAAAACCAGGGTGCAGAGAGTGATTAGTGTTGGAAAGGTGAGATAAGGCTGAGCAGGGTCACCCAGTGAATAGTTAATAGCACAAAGGTGGTTCTTCAGGCAGCAACAACAAAAAATATTCACAGCCCATGGTGCTCCATGCACAGTTTTGCCTTGTGCAAGCAGAAGGGGTGGTGACTGTTCTAAGCAACAGACCTGTTGATAAAAAGGTATTAAAACTGCTTGTGGTGTTCACCCAGCTCTTCTGGTGCTCTGCTGTCAACTGCTGCAGCCTGGGAGTGCCTGAGTGAACATCATTCCATCAGCAACTGGCTGGTGAACTTGTCTTTTATTACTTGGGATACTGCTGTCTCAGACTGGTTTGGGTGGGAAAGGACCTTGCAAGTTCATCTAGTGCAGGGAGCAGGGCCATCTGCAGCCAGAGCAGGGTGCTCAGAGCCCCGGCCACCTCCCCTGCAATGGGGACAGGGATGGGGCAGCCACCACCTCTCTGGGCAGCCTGGGACAGGCTCCCACCACCTTCTGGGTAAAAAATAAAGAGAAAACAACCCAAACACCAACCCTTCCTTCTCTGCAGTCTGAGTCTTCCTCTTTTAACTGAAAGCCATCAATCACCCCTTGTCCTGCAGCACTGGAGGAATATGTACAAATGTTTATGACAGCGTGGCTCTTGACAAGGAAGAATGTAGAGAGAAAAACCTGTCCTCCCTCAAGGATTCAGTTGAACAGCCACAAAGCAGGGATGGTTTATCTGCTGCTCTGCCACTACATCGTGCCCAGGCTGTGACTGTCTTCCTTGGCATCACACTGGTGCTGTGAACTGTCGTGGGGGGGCAGCTGCATTAGCCTGATGAGCAGGAGGGGACTTGTCTCCTAATGTCATCCCAGGGTGCCTCTACAGCCTCTGTTTTTAGTGCAGTGAGTGGGGCTTATCTTGTTCACAGGATGAGTAAATAAAATATGCTTCAGAATCTTTGAAGAACAAAAGCATGCTTGGGTGGGGTGAAGTAAAATGATGAAGTTTCTCTTGTAGAGATGAATGTGTAGCTTTGGGGAGCGGTGTCTGTGTCCCAGAGCAGTTAGCACCTGCTGCAATAATTCTTCTCCAGTCATAAAGCGACAGGCTTGCTGGGGTTTGTCTTGGTAGGAGTCCAAAAAAGAAGACAATTGGGCTTTAGGCATCAGATTCATCACCAAGGCTGGGAATGAAGGGAAGTTGGTGCAGCCCTGGAGCTTTACTCCAGATAACAGCAGGAGAAAGTCTTGCAGCTGCCAGTCTTGTTCCCACCAGACAGGGAAAATGAATCTGTGGTGTTGGTCCTGGCTCAGGGGAGCATCCTGGGCTGCATCCTGATCTTTTCAGGTCACTGTTCTGGAAGAGCTGCAGAACGAAGTGTGGTTCTCTGTGTTGGGTCACTTAAGTCTTGTTCTTTCATGCTGTTTACTTGAAATAAAGCAGGAAAATCTCTGTTCTTAGTGAGCCTCTACAGCCTAGTGGTTCCAGCCTCCTGAAAGCTCATTCTGCCTTGAGGGCTGGTGTCCCTTGTGCTAGGTGAGTGTTTCTGTTCTTCAGATCTCACAGGTGCCCCTCACTGTAGAACAATGCACAATAGCTCTGGACCTGAATAAAAGAAATTCCTTTTTTTCCCCTAGAAATAGATGAATGGGAAGAAATGGAGCATAAAATATTGCACAGCAGGTGGCAATGGTGAAATGAGGAAAAAAGAAACAGAAAATAGCTGTAGAGTTGCTACTTTTTTTTTTCTTCCCCAGAAGGGAAAATGATTCACCAGGTAATTTGAGATGGATGTTCTGAGCCTTAGCAGTGTCAATTTTCCATGACTGAGGGGACACAGTGCTTCATCTGCCTACTCGGGCTGTCTGGGTAACAAGCATCTCTTATATTTATATTTTAATGAGCTCCTGTAAGTCATACCAGGGCTCCAGACAAGCTGAAAGCGTGAGAATAATCCCAGCAGCTTTGCTTTCCCCTCTAAACTCTGCTCAAAGCTGGAGAGGGGAAGTGGTAAAGCTGGCAAACTGCTGATGGATGTGGCTGTGCAGGGAGTGGGAGTCCAGGTTCTGCCCCTGGGAGCACTGCAGCCCAACTGGCAGCACATCAGAGGATGGGCTGGAGGGGACCTCAAAGATCACCCAGTTCCAACACCCTGCCATGGCAGGGACACCTCCCACTAGAGCAGGGTGCTCAGAGCCCCATCCAGCCTGGGATGGAGCAGCCACATCTTGTAATTAGTTCTCTCTAGTGGGAGTCTCCTTGGCTCAATGTTCCTGCTGTCTGCTCAGTGGTGGTACAGCTCTTGGGTGTCTCTTCCCAGGGATTAGCACCAAGGGATTTGTCACTTGGAGGAGCACAGAGAGAACTCATACTGAGCATCTGGATGTAGGTGAGGAAGATGAGGTTAATCTGCCAACAAATACTAGGACAGAGTGCGAACATTGGGAAGCAAATTGATCCTTGCATGAATTAACCCCAATGTGTAGGCTCTTCCTGAGGTAATTTGGCTTTGACTCTGAAATCTGTGGGCCACCAGCTTTAGCCCAAACCTGCCAGGTTCTCAAGTTTGGGTTACTTTGTGGGTGACTTCAGAATCCCCCTCGAGTGCCGGGCGTTAATGTCTGCAAGGGAGATGTTACTCAAAGCAACTGCTGCTTTCTGCTCTTCTGTTCTCCTGTAATAACCCAAGTTTTGTGTGATGCCTGAAGCTGTCAGTTAATTGGACCTGGAAAGACCCCCTGGTAAATGGACCATGGAAACAAACTCTGTGTACCAAATGCATTTTTTCTCTGTTAAAAACCTGGAGGAAAGTCATGTTCTGCAATTCCCTCTTCACATCTCTGTTCCAGGGCTGGGCAGCACTCTTGTATCTTCTCAGGAATCCATTTGGCACTCCTTGTGAGCAATAAAGTCCAGTCTGAATCGAAGGGAAAAAGCAAACACGGACAAGAACAGCCTGTTGTGCTGATGTCAGCCTAGAGCTGGGCATAAGAATTCTGGCTGAAACAGGTTTTTATTAGAATTTGACCAGTCAACATAAACATGCTGCAGCAGTCTTGGGTTTGAAGGCCTTGCTGAAAGCACAAAGCTTTGGGCTGGGGGTGAACCTGGCTGTGGAGTACCTGGGGCATTATGGGCTTGGGTTATGTAGGCTGGCAGAGAAAACATCTCTGGAAGATCCCAGAAACAAGCTCACTGGTGTAAATCTGCTTTGGCACCCCGCCTGTGTGCGTTGGGACAATGAGAGGATGATTTATGGTGTGCTTTGAGAAAGTCCTGTGGCTAAGAAAATGCATTTGTAGCCTTGTTTGAGTCTTTTCACAGTTTTATATTTGATAGTGTCTAATGACAGTAAGTTTTTCACAAGTTAATTGAATTCTTAAGCAGTTTCTTTGTGTGGGTTTTATTTTTTCCCAGGCAAAACACCTAATCTCATACATCCTCCTGAAGCTTGAAAGCTTTGAAATGTACTTGAGTCCACTGTGGAATTTATTTTATGACAATAGAGATGAAAAATAAATACCAAGAACAAGTCATGCATTTTTCATTTAGAGTCTGAGGGCGGAGAGCAGAGGAGTCTAAATATTTAAGATAAGCCCTCTGGTAGCCAGAGGAGCCCAGTGCAGGTGGGGGTGTGCTGGGTGAGAGCTGAAACCTCACAGTGCCCCATGGATCTCTGCTGGTTTCCCTTGAGGCAGAGGGTCCTGCAAGGCTGGAGCTCCCCTGCCCTGAGGATGTGCCTTGTGTGCCACATGGAGCCGTTGGGATCGGCCGGGGGATCCTGACTCCAGCTGGGGTGGCTTTTTGCAGGTGTGGGGATGGGCAGAGCCCTGTCTGAGGGCTGTGAGTTGTGTTGGACCCTCAAATAACTTTGGTTATTTACTGTGTAGGTGAAATTCTCATTGCAAGGGCAATTCCCTGTTGGCACCAAAAATGCCGTGGAGTTTTCTGGGGGGGCATCAGCATTGAAGTGACTCAAGTGTGTAATCCAGGATGGGGGGAAAGTGAACCACTGATCCTCAAACTGCTCTGGAAGACAAAAGAGCATCATGTCTCCAGTCCTGTCACAGCCTCCCTGAAAGCATTTCTCCTGCAATACACTAGGAGACACACAAAGTGTGTCGGGCAGGACCCCCTGGATTGCTCCTGACACTAGCTCAGATCATCCTCTCTGAATCTGTTGTCTTCCTCCTACATCACTGCCCATGCATCGCTTGGCCAGTGGAACTGGTACCATTGATCCCGAGTTGATGTTAAAGAAAGGCCATGGCAGGAGTAACAAATTTTGCAGAGGTAAGAGAGGTGTGGCTTTCAGCATAGTGAATCTGTATTTTCATTCCCAGATGCAGGTTTGTGGGTTTTTTTTCCACTGCTCAAATCCTTTGGTTTTGGTGAGCTTGCTGCCTTTGGCCAGTAACGGTGACCAGCAGGTTGAGGGAGGTTCTTCTACCCCCTCTGCTCTGCCCTGGTGGGACCACCTCTGGAATATTGTGTCCAATGCTGGGGTCCCCAGGTCAAGAG
>VWZY01003627.1:161174-171929 GCA_013399075.1 Chloroceryle aenea | reverse complement strand
TCTGAAGTGCTATGAATAAGCACTTTTTGAGAATAAGTCTGCTAAATGGGGCTGCGTATTTAAAACTGAGAAGGAGACTCCCCANGTTGGAAGGGACCTCGAAAGATCATCTAGTCCAACCCCCCCTGCCAGAGCAGGGCCACCTAGAGTACATCACATAGGAACATGTCCAGGCGGGTTTTGAATGTCTCCAGTGAAGGAGACCTCTCATCCTATCATAGGTCCCAACTGAAAAGAGACTGGCCCCTTCTACTTGACACCCACCCTCCAGATATTTGTAAACATTAATAGGATCCCCTCTCAGTCCTTTTCCAGGCTAAACAGTCCTAGGTCTCTCAGCCTTTCCTCATTAAGAGAGATACTTCAGTCCCTTCATCATCTTCATATTACACTGATAATTTGTCAGGTTTTCAAACCCAACCATTCACTTTGATCAGAACAACTTTCTACATAAAGTAAATGAACTAGACAGACAAAATACTCTTCTAGTGAGACACAATCTTTATACTAAACAAATTTCCAAGTATGTGTAAGAGTAAAGATATTCTTCATGTAGCTTATACACGCTCAATTCAACTGGACTGATTCCAGAATAAACAGAAACTGCACATAAGCAGGCATACATTTCAGCTGCAAGTTCAAACACTGTTGTATTGACCATCTACTTATTTGCGTCATGGACACCAAAGTTGCCAATAATTGAACACTGTCAGGAAAGAATCACAATAGGCGCGCTTGTATTTTATGCAGAGGGAGAATTTTAACAATTTATCACAAAACACAACCTTCAAAATTCAAATGATCAATTTCAAATAAGAGCCAAAGAATTAAAGGAAGTCTCATTACTAGAACTCAGTATTGTATTTTCTCAGTTTACAGAATTGTTCATACAACTGCTTTTACTTAAACTTGAACTTTCAAATATATTTTACATTTTAAGTCAGTTTTTAAACTACAAGTGTAAAACAAATACATCTCTTTAAAGAAGACTATATATTAGAGTAGGCATAACCTAGGCTGGTACAGGAGTCATTAGAAAGGCTTAACTTAATAGAAAGTGCTGTAATATTATAGATTCTGATTAGTGCTATCAAATGCTATTTCCAGAGAAAAGGGAGGAAAAAAAAAATCTTAAAAATCAGAACTGCAAAATAATTAACAGAAGGAAAAAAAACCATGACCACCCAAACGCCAAAAATTACAACATAACTAGACCCAAATATCAAGCTTCTTACAAACAGGGAGTGTAAGGCTGCAGTCTATTCCCCTTCTGTGCAGAGACAGAAATATGCAGTTATAAGCGAAAATAAATACTGAAAATCCAAACAAATACATCCATTTTTTTCTCCAAAATACAGTATCACAACTGAAAACACCAAACAGCAACAATCCCAGAAAAAAAGAGAGAGAGTTTTGCTATTGTTGCTGAACTCTGAAATTCATACATAAAAAAATGAAACGTGAGCATTAGGCACAAAACCTCCTTAACTTTAGGAGGTAAGTTTCAGAGAAAGGAAAATCTCTTTCTCCAGACAAGTATTTATATAAAATGCTTTGCTGTAACACAAACTTTGGGTGTTTCCACAAGAGAAAATGGTCATCTGACTGTTTCATAATCACTTTAAACCAGCAAAAATACAATAATTCTGAAAAGATTTTGCTTCTCCTTTCCTTTGAATGCTTGCTCCGCCCAATGCACTAGCACAAACGTTTACAGACAAATAAAGCTGAAGTTTAATTTACAAACCTTAAATACTAGCTCAAACTGCATCTCCTCCCTGATTCACTTCAAAACCCCATGAAACCTTGTGCCACAATCCAATACAAAACACTGAGACAGGAGGAGGCAGCCAAGGATGAGAGAGAAGCATCAGATCAAAAGTCTACTCTGAGAGCTCACCAGGAAATCTCCAAAGCAGACTCTCCCTTTAGGTAAGACATGAAAGACTACTTGAAAACAGACTATGCCATTGCAAAAGCAGTCCAAGCCATAAAGCTTTGATTCCATTTAGCAGATTTCCTTCTGGGACATGCAAGCACCTCACAGTTGCAACCAACTATGCAAGCAATAGTTCAGGTTGCAATCAATTTATCCTTTTGGTCATACTTAGTGTTTTAGACACTGGAAAAAAGCATCCAACATTTGTAGTATTCTCAAGGTTAAATGATGGAACAATCATTATCCCTGTGAAATTCAAGAGATCTACATTCAAGCAAGCTAATAACAAATGCTGGGGAATGACCCAACTTGTGTCTTTGTTTTCTTTATTTGAAGAATCAGGAAGAGTTCTTAGCCTTGACCACAGGAAAAGCGAAGATATCAATCCAAATTAATTGAGAGTTAATTTCAGGGATCAGCAAACAAGAAGAATCATAGAACAGAGGAAATAACCCATCAGTAAGGCAAACTATGCAAAACACCTGTATTGTGCTTGAAAAATGTTAGTATTTTAATATGAGAAGTGGTAAGAGTTTAGTGTCATGAAAGAAATTTTTAAAACAACACTGAAAAAGAAGTCTGTAATCCTCACACACTCCTCCTAAAAAGTTATTCAGCAGAAAGTTTTACAACTACATTAATATACTGAGAAGTTACTCATCTTTGACTATCTGTAACTTATTTCATAAAACTAATACAATTTGTATATACTCAAATACATATAATAACCTATTATAAACCAATCTTGAGGTTTACACCTTACTAAACTCATTTAATGTTTAAGCATTCTTTTCTAATAGCTGGCAAAGCAATTAAGTGTTAGAGGAACCCTAGTTAAATACTGTTTAATACAATCACAACACAACTATTTTACTTTTGAAGATCACGTCCCTGAAATAACCACAATACTTCCTAAGTATTACAAAAAATCCAGCTTTTTTTTTTAGAGTACCTGTGTACTGGGTAGTCTTCTAGTAGCACTCTGTCACGTTGTACGTACTATCAGGTAAGCAAGCAACTAAGATGCTCATACTACATAACATGGGATCATCACTACTCATGAACAAATAATCCAAAACATCAAGGTTTTCTGATTGCTTGACATATCTTACAGTTTAATAATAAAAATTAAATTATTTATGATTATGTAACATGTTTATATAATTCACAAATTCTAGAAATACCCCCTCCCAAAAAAAAACAACAACCCACCAACTGTAGTAACAAAACCAACCAACCAACCACACCACCACAACACCACATAAAAATCAACTTGGGGAAAGCAGACAAAATGAAGGTCTAAGCAAGTCTAAATGTATTCCCCCTGAGCATATAGAGTTTTCATTTTCAGACTAAATAGCCTCTACCATAAATAGTTTCATTTAAAAATGAGTGACGGTTACATAAGCATAAAGCAGTCATCCTAACCATTTTTACTGAGGGAAATACAAACAAGTGGAAAAAAAAAAAAAGTAGTATATAAATATGCTCAGTTCAGAAAGCAGAATTTGGGAACTAATTCTAGACATCAGCAGCCTTTACTATCAACTACCACTAACAAAGCTTAAACCCAAATATTCTGTGAATGGAAAAAAGGATACAGTAGACCAATGATTATGTTCAGGCAAATTTATTCAGAGTAGCCCCAAAGCAGAAATCTGCCCCTGTCATGAGCACACAACTCTTACCATAAGACACATACACATCTGTATTTTCTGCAAGAGGTACTGAAATGCTAATGTCTTAACTTTTTTTTTTCCTCTTCCAAATCAAAAACTATAAATCAAAGAAAAATATTTAAACCATTCTCTTCCCCCCACCTTTTCTAGCACTTTAAGTAGTTATGAAACCCTTACCTTTCATACCTTTTAAAAAAACAAGAGACAGTCAGAGAATTTTTTATACTTCTTTAAAGAAAGATGGACTAAATAGTGACCTATGATGCAGATTTTAACAGGATCAATGTGGGGAAAAACAGAAAAGGACATGACTGGTTTTGTTTTGTGGTTTTACCAAATCTTAACTCACAGAAGAATAGAGTCAAACTTCTCTTGATCCTTTCCTGCCAGTTCTCTTACTACTTCCTCTTTATCCAGTTCTTCATGTTCTGTCAAGTCCAATCCCCAATAGACATTGCTTCAGTGAGTTCAAGATTGGCAATGAAAAGTTTTCTCCACCTCTCCCAAATACTAGAAGAGTAGGCAGAATTTTCTCTTTGAGAAGACAAGGAATCCTTAAATGGTGAGAGAAGCACAGGCACTACAATCATCTTTTCTGTTGTTTCTAGGAGGAGAATTCTTCATCAGACTGAAGACACCTGTCTGCCAATGCTTGACCTCTCATCAACCAACGTACGTAAGAACAAACTGCACCAGGATTTCTAAAAAGGCTAAGCCCAGAACTGTACAAATAAGAACCAAACAGTACAAGCCTCCGTGTCCTGATCATATCTTGGGTAACATATGGTCTTAGGAGACTTGTCATGCATTTTTATTGCAGCTCTTACAGAAAGTGGTCTCAGTTAGGGAAAAGCAGCTTTCAAGTGACTGGGTGTTCCTCCACAAATAGCAGTACTGTTTGTCACAGTACCAGCAATGTGTGTGCTGTTGGTAGTAGTGCCTTGCTGAGTAACAACAGGAAAGATCAGTGAACATTCTTTATTGTCATTTACTATAGGGAGATGTCATCATGGTACTAAAACCATCAAGACCTGCTCCACAGAGCTGTTGAGAGCAAGTTTCTTTCTTGTCTTTGGAAAAGTTGTAGTTGTCATCTACAGAAGCCACTAATTTATCTGTCTCACAGCATTCTTCCTCCTCAATGAAGGAACTCTTATTTCAACACTTTGCTGACTTTTTGACTCTTTTTTTTCTATTTTTTTTTAAATACAGTAGAAGATCATTTCTAAAGACAGATCAAAAAAAAGCTGATCTTACTTGGGTCTCTCAGGCCTAAGGCTATCTTCAGCCTCATTTACCTCCACTCCCAAATCTGGAAAAGAATTGACACTTAGAACATTTACTTGACTTGGAACTTACTTCAAAGCAAAAGAAGTATTCACTGTATCTAGAGAAAGTGCTTTAAAAGCAAATAAGCAGATTTCATTCAAGAGAGACTATATTCTGACATTTCTAAACTTAATTCCATTGCAACATATATGGCAGAAACTGCCTTCCTCTTTTGTCCCATCTTACTGTAAACTGGCTATTCCAAGAAAACAATAGCGAAAGGATATGCTTGTTACTGAAAGTCTGAATGAGCTGAAACCAACACAGAAGGAAGATAAGATGTGAACAGGGACTTATCTCATTGACACTACCTGCTACTGAAACTGGCATACATTGAACACCTTCAGTATAAAGTACAAAACTGCATGTATCATCCTGAACAATTATTTTAAAAGCTCATAAAGTCACAACACATGAAGCATTTTCAGGACAAAGTGAGATCTGTTTTGAAATACTTGTATAAAACACTGATGCTCATGAAGGAGGAACAGCGAGCAAACTTTTATAACCACATTTTCACAGTGATGTCCTAACAGCAGGAAACGAAGCAAAGACATGGACTAAAATAACTATTACCCCATGTTGTCCACTTGAAACTTGCTAATTAATTGCAAAACCCATGCTTATCTACAAAAGCACTGTCAGAAATGTCTAATTTAAAATATAATTTCATATAAGTGTTCTGAATTTAGTTACAACACTTACTCGGCAATTCCAAGATCACTAAAGTCACATCTGTACACTGCCACATCACCTAGCAGCTAGAACTTGATTTGTACCAAGAAAGAACATAGAGTGGCATGTCAGTAGAACTAGACAGAAAATAAAAAGTTTTTACCACCTTCAATTCAGCAGTGGGAAGAAAGATGATATTTGATGCAGAAATGATTACTAGCAAGTAAATTAACAGGTTTTGAGAAAATACGGCTCAAGAGAGCGAATTATACCAAAGTAACACTTTGCCTTACCTTACCATGTCATTTCTCATCTGACATTAATAATTCTCACTGTAACCTCGCTATTCTATCAAGAGCATCTTAAGAATTTCAGGAAAGAAACACACGTGTATTTCAGTGGCAATGCTCCACAAATGATTTAACTCCCAGCTTACTCCTTCTGCATACTGATTTTCAAGAACATCAACTTGAAAGACAGTTTTTACATTCCTTTCCTAACTCGTACAATATCCAGGTAAAAGGGATAGAGGGGGGAAACAAACAAATCAAACAAAGAAACAAACAAAAAACAAACAAAACCAACCCAAATGAAACAAAAAAACACAAACACAAAAAACAATCCCTCCTACCTCCTCTGAGCTATTGTTGATCCCATGCCCAATGCCAAAAAAAAAATATATAGAAAAAAACAAATCTTCAATTCTTTTAAGTGCTAGAACTAAATGTCTACGATTTGAGTTAACACAAAGTATCCAAACTCTCCACAGAAAAAGAAGAATTATATTTGGGGATTTATACCAATGTGACAAATGCTATGACATCCACAGAATGAAGCAACCCTTCCCCCACCTATTTTCAGTAAGTTGTGACATTGTAAACCAGAATTGGTTTAGAATTGCTCAGACAGATGAGAATTCAGGACAAGTTACCTTAGAATATAAGCAAGGAAGGGAAAAATGAAGGCTTAAACTGCAACAAGATTAAAATACCAACACTGCTGTGGATCTTGTTACCAAATCTGATAAGAAACAGTCAACACTGAACACACTTTATAAAAGCGTCCAATTCTTTTCTGCCACAACAACCAGGATAAATCCTGGCAGTATTAGATTATTTTTCTGTAAGTATCACTAGATCAACCATGATTTCACAGAAATTGATCCACTTCTCAAATTAACATATACTTCAGTGGATATTAACTTAATTTGAACACAAGTATTTCATCAACATGTATTGCGTGTGGAACATGACCGACTGAACGCAATTGCTGAAAGGTGTTTATAAGAAAACATCCTGAATTATCCACCAGCAAGCCCACATGCAGCTAGGAAGTTATCTATACTTAAGCTGTGACAGTCAGGTTAACACCTGACTAACACCACTATAGAATGACCTTTATCTCCACTCTGTATCTTTACTGTTTGCTTACAAAGCCATCCTGCTATATACAACCCTCTGAAAAGAGCAAGAGAAGTAATTTTCCTTACAGTAGAACTATGTTAGGACAACACTTGGTAATATAATAAAGATGCTTTTAAAATACTACTACTTTAACTTCTATGCCTGAATAGAATAAAGCACACCTGGAATTCAAGAACTAATGCTTCTTAAAACACAAAAATGCATATAACCTTAACAGAGATGAATTTTTTTCACTTTTATACTATACTGCCATCTTAGCTATTATGAAACAGTACTTGAAGAGGGAGAAGCAGTCAATGTAGTAATCAAAGGGATGTAAGAATATTGAAATTTTAGTTTCCACTCTGACATTAAACTAAGATACAGAGTGTGATCCATCTAGTATGATTAATCTTCAAAAATAGAAAAAGAACAAGAAAAACACCAAATGTTAAGAACTCCCTGCCCATCTTGATCTGTAGGGCTTATTAGCAACAAGTAACTTTATCTCACCTTCATATTACACACCCAATTTTGTCAGATGTATTTCAGCTTCTCATGTCAATAAAAAAGCTTCTCATGTCAATAAAAAAGTTGCAGTGATGTTCTTCCTGGTAGCTGTGTCCAAGTCTCCTGGATATTGATACCACCATTCCAAGTTTTAAGCACAGTCTGGCACAGAACAGAAGTCACTGATCAACTATCCAGCTCAAACAGAGCAAGAGATACTCAGAATGGATACTCAGCACCACATAACCATCTGTACTACCAAGTCAGAATTAGATCACTGGTCTGAAGCTGGAGAATAATTTTGCATAGTATTACTAGAACATTCACAATTTTAAAGCTTTTCAAAGCACAACCTTGACTGATACTTTAAGGTTTGGCAGAGTACAAGAACCTATTCTAGACACGTTTCCAACCAACACCTTCAACATTTGCATACATGAGTCTAAACAAGTATTTCAAAATTCTGATATCTCCACTTAGAACGAATGCTTCAGACATGCGAATTGGCACAATGACACCACATGTTCAATCTAACGATTCTTGGTCTTTCACAAGAACAAGACAGCTAATATCACCCTTCAGACAATTATTTTAGTCTGTTATGCCCATACAGAAATAAAAATCTACAGAAAGTTTACATTATAGATAACTAAAGGAAAGCTCCAACCACCACTATAAACAAACAAACAAGCCCACCAAAAAAACCCACAAACAAACAAACCCAAAACAAAACAAAAACCAAACACAAAAACAAACAAATACCACACCAAAACACCATGAAAAATAATACCAGAAAAGTTTGGCAGGGATTTAGAAGTAACACCCTAGTATTAGTTTACTGCACTAGGCAGCACCACTGATTTCCAGTTTAGCTTTATTTTTCTGTTTGAGTAAACACAGTAACAGGGACAGGAAAAAAAATATTGCGAAACCACAAGTCATAGAATATTTCTACCTTGTAAATTGAAACATTTGCAGTCAAAGGTGCTCATGAAAATGTTTGGGGCTTTGTATAAATTGTCTCTTAAGTTTCACTCTCTATTTGTCACCTGCCTCTTAAATATACCATATAACAACCCTTTACCTGCAAATACCTTTACTTACATTTACGTGTGCACACGTAGGTCAATGCACACCAGGCACTGCACCTACCTCAGCTCACAGCAGTGGCAAGTGCAGCATCATAAAGACACTCCTAGAGCAAAACAGCTCATACCACAGTTGAGTGACTAAGCATACATGATAGAATTAATGTTACCCAAAATTTACTAGATTGGATCATTTACCCAATGTTTGAATTATCACTAAAATCTCTTTGGTGTCAAAGAAGTAAATCCAAGACTTTTGCTTGCACTGTTAGTGATTTTGCTAGAAAACTGCAGCTGTAGAAGATCTGAATGATCATCCTACTTAAAGATGCTGCTCTTTGAAAAATAACTCAATAAAAGATTTTCTTAAGTTTCATATTTATAATGTACTGTAGTACATAAAGAAACATGTAATTCTGACCCTAAACAAGAGTACTTTTACAGGTAGTACTTTGGGGCTCCTTATGCTATTTAAAAATACATACAAAATGAATCATCACAGGTTCAAAGTCAAGAGAAAGCACCTATGGACCAGTGCAACCAACAGCTTAACTTCATTTAAGCAATATGTAACTTTTGTGAGGGGACAGAGAAGAGACAAGCTATTACCAGGTAACCTTAAGAATCATAGGAATGTATTCTCTTGGACAACTTCAAAGGAATCCTCTACCAGTAGGATTAGCATCTACCATTACTCCTCTGCAACTCAATGGACACATATCAACACAGACATATCACCTCAGCTGGGCAAAACGAAACACATTTTCACAACCAACACCTATTCAACACATCCTGTCTCCCTCAAGATGATGACTAATGGAAGAAAAGGAGCCTTGATGAGATTCAGGAAGCACGAAGAAAGAAATGACACAGATCTCACAATACCCTCTTTAACTTTATCTGCAATCACTTACAGTAAAGGTTATGACCCAAAGCAGACAAAAATACATCATAAAAGTATAGTTTCACAAGAAGCATCCATCACACTTAGACAGCTCACTGTACCTAAACCAAAAGATTTAAGGTTAAAGGTAGACTTAAATGATGATTTTATTACCATTTACTAATGTGTGTAACATTTTATGGATGAACTGAGATAGTCTACATACACATTAATAAAGGATGTTAGGGCATTCTTCAGATTGCTGCTATCAACTGCTATCATTCACAAGACAGGACAAATGTTGTGAAATACTTTATTTTTAAGAATGCTGTTCCTCTCTCACTAGTAAGAGGAAATGAATTTAACATTTCTTCTTTTTACATGAAATATGTTCCCTGAAAATATACTTGAAACAGAGCAGAAGAAAATATTGTTCTTCTCACAGATCTGGAAAACAAAGCTATCAGAGCAGACACTGAGCACAAAGGCTTTACCTGTAAGTTTTAAGAGTTCTACACTAAAGACCTTTGAGAACTGAACTAGTCGAGTGGACCTGTTTAAGAACATAACCTATGAACAATTAATACTCAATTTTGTAAAAGTCAACACCAGCACTAAAAATAACAGATGTCTATCAATACATCAGGGGGACAGGTTGACCTATCCACACTCAATGTTTATTTGGAATGGAAGAACAGGGGAAAAGGAAAGCTACTGTACACTATCAAGCTGGGAAGAAAAATAATCTTGAAAGGTAGTTATCATAAAAATAATTATAAATTAGATAAAAAGAAAGCTATTTGTAATGCTTTCATTTGTTTAGCTAATATTTCCCGCATTCATCAGCTATAAAAGTACAATAACATCTTCAAGGTATTTACCACTGAAACCTTCAAAGAGAGTTTTATGCATATTTACCCAAACACAGAGCCTTGCTTTAAGTCTTTCCATTACTTCTCAGTATGGCATACCTGGGCTATTACACCTTTTTAATGATGGGGATTCCCTACCAAACTCCAAAGTATAGTTTCTCTCAACCCACTGAAGCAACTGCCTTTCCTCTCATTTTCTCCTTGATAAAACAAGGGAAAGAACAGCCAATATCCCATTACAAGTCACGTTTGAACAAGGCGAAAACACACCAACTGCTTTGTCAAACACTAACACTGGAACAGTATCAGGCCACCAATAAGAGCAGCATCTTTCCATCCTATTCACCTATATCAAAAAACAAACCAAAAGAAAACTC
>VWZY01003627.1:136437-160012 GCA_013399075.1 Chloroceryle aenea | reverse complement strand
AGGGAGCGTTGGGCCGCGCCGGACAGCGGGTGGGAAGTAGCAACGTTGTGTAAGGGCTTCTCCTTTGACAGAAACCTTTCTGAGCATGGTTAGGCGGTTAGGGAAACTTTCGGGCGTATGTTTCTGAGTATTGACAGTATTGAAGTGTGGGAGCACAAAGTTTACAGCACAGTGTTTATGTAGCAGGGGATATCGGTTGTGCTTCTACCCTATGCTCTTATCATTCTGTGCTGTTCCAAGTAAGGTTTTCGTGTCCCTCTGTTTTCAGGACAGTTCCTCAGGCAGCTGTGATGATAGGGATTTTTTTTAAGCCTTTACTTTCATTGACATCAATGGCGGCTGATATCTTCCTGTTGAGCAGAGCCTTGCAGATGGCTTAGTGGGTGTACTTTGCTTTTTCATCTACCCCCTGGGCCTTAGCATGAGATTACGTTCTTCTGCTTGTGTGCCTGTGTAAGCTCATCTAAAGCATCTCTTTCCAAATAATACAGACCGTGATTTGTGTTTCTCATTTCTTTTTTTGTGTTCAAATATTTCTCTGTGTTTTGCTAGCATCTATCTTTCTTAGATCTTTTTTTTTTTTCCTTCTTAGCCCTGTTCATCAGAGCCGCAGAAACACCATTGCAGAGGAATTAATCAAAGCAGATGTTTGTGCCTGTAATGGCCTTCTGTCTCTATCTGGTAGAGATCTGGGAAGTGCAGGGTGGAGGGGTGACAGGAGAGAGCGTGTACTTTATGTTGCCATTACTGACTATTCATCTTCCATATGTAGAATTCTTGGCTCCCGTGTCAGAGTTTGCATGAAGTTAATTAAGGAATTCCTGTATTCTAATTCCTAAATTGGAAACAAGCCAAGCCTGACTAGCATTTCCAGAGAGGCAGAAGTAAGCAGTATCTCAGTGCCACAGTACTGTTATCTACTAGAGAATGTTTCTTATCCTGTGATTGGAATTAATATCAAGATGCTGCACTGCACATTCCTCAGTAAAAGTCTATAATTTACAAATAAAAATACATGTATTTGGACCCCGTGAGTAGTTCAGTAGCTCTCTCTAGTCTCAAAATGCGAGAAGCAGTCCTTTGTAGAGCTCATGTTGTTATGCACATGAGAGTCTCTTTGCCCTGGATTACGTGTACTGGCTCTGGCTTGTTCAGCATTTTTGTGTTGTCCAGCTACTGTCTTAATTCATCCTGTCATTTGTTGCTTCCAGATCTTTCAAATGAAACCTTTCCTCTACTGTTTCTCACTGTCTGTCTGTAAATCCCCTGTACTACCACTCTAGTGTGTCTTGGCTAACCAGTGTAGCATCACATAACTGAGCTCCATGGCTCCATTTTGGTTCAGCAGCAACCAAGCCTTTATTTTTATTGGGAACTAATGCTTTTCCTCCACAGTCCTCTACAATGGACTGTAACGAAAGACCGTTAGAAATTGCTTGATTTATCTGCATGCATCCCACTTTCAAAGCAGGAGTGTTCCAACAGAAGTTGCAAAGACTTCTTATTTTCCCTTCTGCCCTTAGCTAGTCATAGCTTTGAGAGCAGGATTGTGCTGCTGGCAGTTGGTCTTGAAACTTCACCATTAATCATTGCAGAGCCAGTGCTCTGCTCAAGAATTTAGGAAAAAATCCTTATGGGTATTAGGTGCATCACTGCCCCAGAAATCAAAAATTCTGTATATTTTAACTTCGCTGAACACATCTCTGAAAGGAGTTCATTTTATTGCTGATCCAATTCTTCTGTCTCCTCTTATCCATATGACAAGTACAACAATTGATTATACAGAAAAGTAATATTAGGAAAGTATTTAATGTATTTTTAGCTCCTTCTAATGGGATTTAGCAGCTGGAAACAAGGAGAGCTGGCGCTCTGTAATCAGGGCAGTTCTTAGGCAGCTGTGTGAGAACCAGTGTATCAGGCAGGGCTCTGAAATGCATCTCTTTTTTTTTTCTGTATTTTAAAAAATGCAATTAAAAAGTTGAAATCTAGACTCAGTACTTGCAGCTAAGACAGTAACTCAAAGTAGAATGGAAGTCATTGCTAAATGCAGTTTTGTACTAACTTGTGGGATTTTTTTCCCCCCCAATTTAATGCTTATGGCAGTTATTACTACACATCTTTGAAAGGCCTCAGTTTGGCATTTAAATTCCATGCTGCATTTTTTTTTTAAGCAGACTGAAAATACAGTTATTTCTGCTCTCCTTTTCTCTTTATGAACAGCAATCTAAGAGACCCATTTGCCTGTTTTGGAAGAAAGCAATTTTCTGAATGTTTGTGTCTAAGAATTTCAGCCAGAAAAGTATCTTGAAAAAATGGCCCTCTAGTATCCCTTGTGTTCCTGTGTACTGAACTGGTTCCATTTACAAATCAAAAGTGTAATTTTTCAACGAAAGCACTGTGGACTGAGTCTGTAATCTAAAAAAGTCAAACTGATTTTGTTCTCCCTGTTATACTGTGGTTAGTAACATGTGTTTTGTCACTGAAACATCCCAACCAGTTTTATGTGATAAAGGCGAATACAGTATAAATTCATTTGTATTAGGTTAAGTTACAAGAAGTAGTATTTTTTTTGTTGTTCTTTGTGTATTTGAAGTAATTAACATCATTATAAAAATGCCAGGGGTGTGTGCCCAGAGTGAGGAGGTACCATTTTTTCATAAAATTTTCCATAGGGAATGAAATTATCTTTGGATGAAGTCTAAGCAGAGCTATCTATAGGCTTGTGGTACTACTTCATGTTAGTGTCAGATCCTGCTGACTCCTGTGACAATTTACTGGTGTGCAGCAATTTGCAGACCTAAGGCTCTAGGTGGTTATTTAGGTGGAAGTTTGTAGAACAGGAGCTCACAATGGAGGACATTCTTTCTGTAACCATTTTAATTCTGCCTACAGAATTGAATAGAAACTTTTAGTCCTGATACATCAGTTTAAACTTCTTAAACCATCTAGCTGTTCTTCAGTACTCCTGTGTCATTGGTTTATAAGACCACCTCACTACTGTGTTGTTTGTTACATCTTAAGGAATATATCCTTGTCCTTTCCTCATATCAGGGTGAATTCTATGTCCTAAAAAGAATTTCTAGAGCACAATCAATCTGCTAGATTCCAAATTAGTCAAAATCCTTTGGATTTACACATCATCCTTTGTACTTTTCCTTTTGCAGTAAAGCTATTTTACCTAGGTAATCTGGTAATTTTTGCATTTCAGTTGGTGATTCTTAAGAGTATAAAATGTTTCTTGTTTTAACAGGGCTCATGGATCAAGAAGTTGAGTTCAAAATGCAAATGCATTGGAACTTAAGAGTAAACACAGCAATACTAAAATAGGGAAGTCAAACCTCTGAGCACATGGAAAAGATTCATAAGAACACTTGAAAATGTTATGACTTTGTCTTCATGTGGAATCTTTTTCTGCCTCATGAAGTGCGGATGTATGCACCTGTCAGTTATATTTTCTAAAGGGCTACCCAACACAGTTTGAAGGACCCGCTGGTGTGGGGATAGGTGTGCCTGTAAGTCTGGTGAACAAGAAGGCCTTGGCCCTTGCTGTTAACTTTTTCTGTGTCTGATGTTCCTCGCTTTAGACGTGCACTGCTATGGTCACAGCTGTATATACACCAGAATGTTCCAAGGTGTGCCTTTGTATTCTCGCGTTCTGTGAGTGAGTCTCGCAAGTGGGGACAGAACTCTTGCTGTTTGGGGGATGGGCTTTGGACACAGAGTACAATGAAGGCCCTGGGAAGGGCAATAGAGCTGGTGTGCACCTTGCAATTGGCTTTCACTTGAAGAAAAGCTGTATAGCAGCAATTCCCAGTTTTCTCTTTCAATTTCCGTGATTAAATTTTCTGCTTTACAAATTTCCAGCTTGTGACTTGGAAGAACTAGATTCTACAGAAATACAGGTTCTCCATAAGCATATTTCATAAGCAACTTATGAAAGGTTTCAAGTGTTGTTTTGCAGACTCTTAACTGCTGCAGTTCTGGCATTGTTACTAGAGCTACTTGGTGCTAAAAGACTCATGAATCAAATCTGGAAAGGCCTATGTAGTGTGAGAGAAGTGAAGAGATGTTTACAGGTTGCCTTTGTGAACATGCATTTTTCTTGTTAGCGTTCAAAGGCTTTTATAACACAACTCAAAGAGAATGTTTTGCTTTTTTTCCTAATGTGACGTGAAGGCCATATTTATCTTTTGGATGATAAAAATAATAGATTCCCCTTCAAGTATGTTTCATTACAATTAACTTCAGTGCTGTGGTCAGTTCCAGTTTCTAAATACCTAGACTTTCCATGTGGTAAAAAGAATTTAAATGAATTACATCATTTGCTTCTTCTGTACTAGTGTTTTTGTGTGGGACTACAGTATTCTATAAAATTAGCTGCCCTTTTTTTTCTTAGGTGTGGCTATGCATCCACAGTGGACAGAGTGACTCTGGTGTAAGTCCATTTTGCCATTTATGACCTACATGTATTATATAGACATACCTAGCTAGATTGGCAAGTATGTATGAGACTTGTAAAATTGCTGGTAAAGGATTTGTAAGTCCTTAGATATAAAGGAGGTACATTTGTAAAGTAACAATAAAAGATTGCATGTGCTTTTCTTAACTTAAGATGATTTGGTGGTTTGCAGTTCATTTAAGATGACAGTAACATTTTTGCCACAGTTCCTATAATTGGATCTAGTAGTATCAGGCTGGTATTTCCATTTCCCATCTTTTTACTGAGGTGTGACATTCAAGAGGTAGCTGGTATTTTTGAATTGTAGTGACTGCTTGTCTAAACTCATCATCACATACTGTCAGTGGCCCAGTCATTGCTCAGTGCCAGCTTATCCAGAGAACAAGAATATGGGCAGATAAGATTAACACATCACATCAGATATAGTTGCTAGAAAGAGCAGTCAGAATGATTTAGTCAGAAAAACTCAATCTGTAGAAATAAAATACCCATCCTTATGAGAAAACATAAGAGTTCTGGGCAGTATATAGAAAGCACTACTGCCTGAGTATCACATATTTCTTACTCTTTCCTGCTCATATCTGTTGGACAAGAGGGACATAAAGGTTGTTAGAGCTGTGTCGTTTGTTGCAGAGGAGAGGAGTGGTGTCGTGTAAATACTTCCTTTTGATGTCTGTTGTTATATTCCTGGAAAGATACACAAGTATAGAAAACTATGCTCAAACCATGCTCTGTAATACTACTGAAAGTTAAAACTGGGCTGCAGGGCTATGAATAAAAACTGAACACTTAGATGAGGTTTGAAGGCTTTCGTACTCATTAGCTAAAATACAATGGATTGCATTCTGTGATTGTTCTGATTGTATTCTACTGCCTGCTATGGTAGGTTTAGTTTCAATTGTACTAAAGTATTTGGGGCAGCAGTAAGACTGCTTTAGTGAGGCATAAAATGTGGAAAACACTGTTAGTGTTCACTCTGTTAGTGCTTCCAGTACCCTTACAGAGTAAATGATGGGGCATAACCAAACCAAGTTTTATCTGTCTAGTATGCAGTTTGAGACTCATAAAAACACAGCACTGTAGGTTTTAATGAGGCTTCATAAACTGAGGCTTCACAAACTGCATACAGCAGTTTTCTTCACGTTTGTACAGTCAGTGATGAAGTGTGTGCTCTTGAGTCTGTATTACTCCTGTTTGTTCTTTCTAGCTAGATAAAAGTTCACGCGAGTGTGGCCAGATACACTACAGCCACTACAGCAGGGGGGACAGCTGCACAGAGGCTGCAGTGGTGTCATAGTACATAGACTGGGTTAGTAGCCAGAGTTTAACATAATTTACGACCTGCATATGTTGTCAGGTAGTAATAGAGGATTTTGTCTCAGGTCACTGGATGAAGCATATAACTTCGTGGACTTTGAAAAGGAAGATTTAAGGTGTCCCCCCCCCCCGAAATTGTTAAAGATGTCTTGATCACTGGCTTCCAGTTTATGATTATTTTGGTACTACTGCATAACACCTTGCAGTCAGAGTAGTTCTGTAAGCCAGGGGCACCACCTGCAGTGTTAGGGTGACATTCTTGAAGAATACTGGTGGTTCAGGGGGAGTTGAGGCCAAAATGTTTTTTGAATCCCAGCTTGTGCTGCAGTACTCAACTCTGAAGACATCTGTGACCGTGTTCCTGGTTCCACCCATCCCAGACAACGATCAATACAGTATTACACTCCCAGCTGCCTCTGACCTCTGTGAATACTGTAAAGGTCTAGCAATAATCTATGGTCAGAGCATGAGATCAGTCCTGATGGTTCTCAAAGACTGCACGTTATGACCCTGGTGCTTGTAATACTTTGTGCTTCTGCAGCCATGGCACTATGGACTATTGTATGCAGCAACACAATTTTGCAGTCACTTACAAACATGTCTCATGTAGAGCTGGGGGCACTTAGCCCCTGTTTGTCCAGAGTCATATGTGGTGTTGGAGTTGTCAGAAAACTTGCTTGATGAGGTTTTTTTTGGTTTCCAGATGGGACTTATTTTGTCCGCAACTAGCTGAAAAACATTGTCACGTCTACTTGATCCTGTGGTCAATCTTAGCATGTGCTTCCAAAACTTTCAATGTGTTTTACCCCAAGTGAAATGCGAAGACAGCTGATGCAACAAACCATCTCCACTTTTCCTTACATCTGTCTCTCAGCTGTGGTCCTTCTGCTATCTGCTTCGTATTCCTTGGTAGTAACTTTAAAGCAATTAATGAATCAAGCCACAGAGCATCAAATATTTATGATTCTGGTTTGACCCACTGGTTGCTTGGGAAAAGCTAGTTATCAGTACCTGATATAAAAAAACATATGAAAACTGGCAGCAAACACTGCTGTCACCAGGTGGAATTAGGTCAGTGTTGAATTAGACCATATGATATGCAGCCTTCCACTAGAGAAATGGAATGTCCTCTCCAAGCAATGTATTTTCCTTTGTGTCAAAGGCTGTGCCCATACAATAGTAAACAAAATAAATATAAGTTTAAAAGAATGAAAATGTTCATTATTACATTGAAGTTAATGGGGAAGAGAAAGTGAATAGTCAGTATTACAGAGAAATAATAACAAGAAACGAGGTGAAACAGTAAACAAATGAGAGTAAATATTTCACTTGTCATTAATGATAATGTCACTATAACAAATGATATTTTTCATTGATCAAGAAAACAGATTTATGTTTTGTTCATGCACACTTTGAATTGTATGTAAAGTGAGGTAGCTACTCTTTTCCAAACACGTATAGCTGTGCAATTTGTGTTGCCACAAGGGAGCCACAGAATTCTCTCTTGCACTAAGGAAAACACAAAAGCATGTTCTTGACATGGATTACATTTTTCACGTTAGACAGCGGCTGATGTCCCCTACTATTGCATATTGTGCTTTAAATAATCTGCATGTATGGAGAGCTACTGTTTTGTTTTATCATAGAATCATAGGAGTGTTTGGGTTGGAAGGGACCTCTAGAGGTCATCGAGTCCAACCCCCTGCTGAGACCAGGGACATCCTTAACCAGAGCAGGTTGCTCAGAGCTCTGTCAAGCCCCACCTTGAATGTCTCCAGGGATGGGGCCTCAACCACCTCCCTGGGCAACCTGTTCCAGTGCTCCACCACCCTCAGGGGTGGTAGAATGTTATCTTGTCCCCAAGAAAATGTCTTATTTCAGAATCTATGTATGGCTTTGAAAATGTACCATTCAGATTTACAGTAATTAGAAAGTACAGTGAAGTTTAAAGAAATAGCTGCTTTTTAAAATTATCTTTTAAAACCTCAGAGGGTCTGCTGCTTGTTAACATTCAAGTCATGGCAAAATTATTTGCGCTTACTTTGGCACAGAAGCTAATCCTTACGCATCGTTTGCATGGGAAGGCAGCCAGATTCAAAGCATAGACAAAACTGCTAGTATCCCTGGAGTGGAGGGCTTGCAGGACTCCTGGCACTGTGCCTTTCTTAGCAGCACCATAAATCTTCTGGGACCCATCAACATACGCGAGGCTGAGGCTGATTTTCTTACCTCTTCTATTTCCTATCTCACTGCAGTCTTTCAAACAGAAGATGTGGCTGCCAAGGTGCACAGAGGGAGCTGGTATCCTTCCAGGAGTGAGTTTGTGCTATTGAATTCCATCAGCCCTTGCAGCTTCACTCGGACAAAAACGTTACTCAAGTCAATAAGCTTGCAAGGACTTGCAGAATCTGCATGATTTGTTGTTTGGTTTGGTTTAAGGATGAGAGTGTGTTTAGGACAGTAATCAAATGGGACTAGCATTGATTATTATTATTTTTCAAGTAACTACAGAAAAAATAGTGTACAGAAATTAACCATCACAGCTGGTTTTATTTTTAGATTTTTAAGGAGCACCTAGCCTGGCAGGAAGATTCCCCCCTGAGTTGGTGTGCACAGGTTCAGACCATTAATATCTGAGAAGAGAATCAAGAGGAAGACATGCATGTTTAATTCTCTTTTCACCTAAGCATATCTTTCTTCCAATAGGTAATTTTATTTTATTTTATTTTTCTGGTCTTCCATCAGTTATGACAATGTGCAGATTTGCATTGCTGTGTCACTTTTAGTCGTTAGTGACAGGATCCTGGGACATCAGAGAAACCTGTACAGTCAATCTATATTTCCATTTCAGTCCTGTCAGTTGTCAATGTAAGCTGAGTCTTATCTAGATTTCACTATGACAGGCTAATATCTCAGAAACCAAGTGGCCACCCAGAATCTCTTACGTGAGCAATACACTTACTAAAGATTTTTCATAGGCCAAAACAGCAGTTGCTTTCCAGGTCAAGGTTACCAGAGGTTAAATGGTTTGAGGTTTGATTCCATGTAGCTAAGAACTGGAAAAGCCTATAATTAGGTCTGTTTAGATCACTGTCCTTTTGCCACCATGCACACGCTGTCATAACCTGGAGTCCTAAAGGAAATTAAGGCTTTGTCAGCTCAGTTTCGGTGTTTACGGGATAAGATTTGTAATTGTAACTGAAATGGTAGTTTCAGTCTAATAACTTCTTTTCACTTATACAGTTTTCTCCAAACTATTCAGGTTTTTCTTGAATTTCATCTTCATCTTTCTTACCTTTGACCATTTGTTTTCCATGTGTTACATTTGTTTACCACTTGTTACACTATTGCCATGGTATATAAATCCCCACTCCTGTGCAAACTTGTTCCTGCACAGTTCTTCTTGGCTTCTGCAAGGCCTTAGCATCTTCCTAAATTTTGTTAGATCCTAATTCTGTTTGTTCTGCAACTGTTTCTATAATACAATGGTTTATTAATTTTGATGTCTAGCTGTGGAAGTGTCCCTACACTGATGTGTGATTGCATGTAAGCACTTGTTATGTGGTACCACATCTCATAACTTGTAAAGACTAGGGTCAGAGTTTTGTAGGGAACACTTTGGGCTGGAATAGTAGCATTTCATAGTGATTTAACACTGGCAAAAATAAGTACACAGTATGTTTGTTGTCTGTTTTTAATGTGAAAAGTACCTGCTTGAGTTACATCTCTGCATCTTCAGTGACACCAGCGCACTCATAATACACGTCATAAAAGTAATCAACTTGCCCTAGGAATTGTGAGGCAGTTTAAATTTTTTCTTATATGTGATTTTGCCAGTACAATTAAGATATAGTTGTATTGAGACATTTGTTCTCCAGGGTACCAAACACTTCTGTTTTGCTCTCCCAAGTTTTAATTTAAAACAGACAATTCAGTTCATGTACTGCTATTGCTTCCTGAACAATAAACAGCAGAAATGTAGCTCCTAAGAGATCTCCTATTCATTCAACCTCCCCAAAGTATTTTAAGTAGATAAGTAATGCTGGGTAATGAGAATTGTCTTTAGTCTGTATAATTGTACAGCCTATAATTTTTCATAGTAATGTGTTTCATTGTATCTAAAGTTGTCCAACATGTATCTTGGTAACAATATACAAATTACCACCTTCCTTAAGTTGCCTTTGTTTTGTGAGATGCTCAATTAGTCACAAGGCAAAACTGACAGCTTCAGGCAGATTCACAAAAATGTGAGTACTCAGCTCACTGAACTCCATTACAGTACTTGGAAAGCACGCTGTCCTTAAGGCTACACCTCCAGTGCAGCAACAGAGCCCTCTATTTATAGATAGCAAGCAATTCCATGATCATTTCTTCCTAGTAAAAGGAAGCAAGCATCTGTGAAGACAGGGATCTGTTAGCCATGTGTATCTTTCCCCACAGCTTCACAGAACGCACAGAATATTGACATTTCTCTTCTCCCCATCATGGGCTTCTGTACATTCTCTAAAAAAACACCTGCATCTTGCTGCCCCTAGCACGCTGTGGTAGTTTTATTACTGAGGTGCTGCATGAATCTAAACCAGAGGGCAGATTTGGCTCAGCAAAACTGACCTAGAAGTAAAGAGCAGCCACAAAAGCTTAAGGGTTTAAAGTCGTAACTGTATAAAACCCAGAGTCCATGTAAGTAAAAACTAAAGCTCAGCTGAGCTTGGCACTATCGCAAGTATCAGAGTATATGAGTGTTGTGCCATTCCTTTGCCCAGTGGTTATTTTTTCTCTGCTTTAGGAAATCTGTGATTTTTTTTTTTTCTCCTCTGCGAGATTCTGTAGTGGAGCAATTGGATCCTTCTGAAGTATCATCATTACACATAATTACATCTCTAAGTTTCTCTGTCAAATTACTTCATACACACACATGTTCTTTCTAATCCACTATTTCTCAATGACCAAAATCTTGAAGTATCAGCTAAGGAGGTGTTGAGCAGAATTGAGAGGAACAGTAGCCAAAAAATTATCCAGGCTTCCAGTGAAAAGGAAGAGGCTGAAATACCAGCTTCTAGTATTTTGTGAGAGGGATGTCTCTCTTGGAGATTTTAAATGTTTGTAAGGAGGAACGTTTTGGGTTTGTTTGTTTGTCATCTCCAAGAATTTCTTGGCAACTGGGTTTCCTACTTTTGATTTCTAACAGTTTAGACTATTCTGACAAAGTCTGGAGACATAATTAAAAATGAAAGTTTCTTTCATGTAGCTCATTTTGTCCACAAGAAAGGGGTCAAGGACTGTAAGCCCTAAGGCTACCTAGGATGAGTTTTACAAAAAATCTGTGCCATGGACAAGAAGCAGGATTAGTGCATAGTTTCTCTGGCTTTCCCTTCCTTTTGGGAAGGGATATGTGAAATTCTCAGGTAATGGAGATCCAACAAAAGGGGAGCACATTAGCAGAAAGATAAATGTAAACAGCTGAAAAGTGCATTTTCCCAACCCAGGTTGTGTGACTGCTAAATCAGAGAACTGGCTTTGTATGAGATCTCTGATATAGAGAGAATTTAATGGAACATTTTTGCTGTTGGGTGCTGATAATACTTCTGACAGAGTACAAAATCAAATTCAGAACATGTTTTGGTGCAACATCACACCCACCAGAATAAACAAATCTTCCAACACAACGTATCTGAGTGGCACCGTGACTTGCACATGCACGGCTGTCAACATATTTGAGTCAAATGTCCTTCTCAGTTACCCAGATGAACTTGGAGATTCATCACCACTTTCATATATATATTTCCGGATTTTTTCCTGTCAGCAGCCTCTCCTAGGTCCAGAAGTGTACACTATGATTGCTTCTTGGTGTAGGGAGACTGTAGGTTGTGGATGTGTGATAGTTTTTAGTGACTGGATCTGCAGCCATCAGCTGACTCTGATTTTTTCATTGATATCCCAGTCTGCTGTGCATGGCATCACATCCATATGACTAATCTGGAACAGAGGTGGCTCCTCTGCTATCATTAACTTTGGGTCATCATGATGCTTCAGTGAACTGCCAAGCTCTCTGGCAGTAATGAGATAAATATAACCAACTGAAGTAATAACGTGAGTGTAAGCAGCAACTTTATCTTGCCATTTCCACTTGGGAAAAGGAATGTCTGTGCTGAGCAACTATCACAGCAGTTGCTGATATTAGCCTGAGCTGTTGATGTTGACAAGGTTTCCAAAGGAGACTTACAATGTCCCAGTGGATTCACGTTTTATATACGTCAGCTTGCAAACGGTTGGAACTTCCTTTTGGCATTACAAGGGATCAGCAGTAAAGAAGCTGCATAAGCAAAATTCTCTATTGCTGTAATTGATGCAATTTATTTCTCAGAGAACCTGGCCCAAAGCACACATTTAATACTTTCAGTGCTAAAGGGTTTTTTTTATTTATATTAGTGAAACATCTTTCTGGATTGATATTGATAAAGGTATACAGAAGATACAGAATCAGGTTCCTGGAAGTGACCATCAAGGAACTTGATGTGGTGGAAGACGAGCTCAATCCTTCTTTCATTTACACTTTTGGACAACAAATCAAAATAATTTAGTTTGTCAGGAAAACGTGATACCTAATAATATATATAGCCTTCAACACCCACTGTGGAAAATCTTTGCTAGCAAGCAGTCCACCTGTATACTGAGAGCAGAGGGGGGAAGACTAACCAAAACCCCTTAGTTCTAACAAAGTAATGCAGGAAACAGGCATGCTGAGTGAAGGAGTAGATTCCAGTCTGTCCTGCCATTGTACACCTTAAGGAACACTATCTGATAGCAAAGCATGTCCACTAGATCTCTAAGAGACCAACAGATATAGGACAACAAATTAGCCTTAATGTGTGTTAATAGTACATCTGAAGCCAGATGAATCTGACTTTTGAACATACTTCCTCCGAGAGTGCAGTTGCAGATAGTATCAGTGTATCTGTGTTTCTCATGTTTCATTCAACAATGAGAACTTCATTTTATGCTTACTACCACTGTGCATTAATCTACTTTGCAGTTTTATGTCAAACACCTTTTTGCAATCCAAGTAGATTATGTACTTTAATCACTTTGTCCAGTCTGTGTTTCTTGTGATCTCATCTCTTATTAATATCTTTAGGATCTTGTCTACCACCAAGGTCAAACGGGTCTATAATTTCCTAGCTCCACCCCAGGCCTTTTTAAAGAGGGTTATGTTTACATAACTGTGACCCTTCAGTAGCTGCCTCCTTTTCAGAAGGCTGTGAAGAATCTTTAATCTGGCTTCTATGGTTCTGAAATTTAAAGTTTTCTAGAAATCCTGAAAATGATGATTTTTTTTTTGTTGCTCCAGTTTGTCCCAGTGTGTTATACTGTATCTCTGGACTCCTCATTGCTAGAATTTTTCCACATCTATTGTCATCTTGCCCTCTTCCTACAGAGAAAGTAGCTCACTTAATTTTTCATTTGTCTCCCAATAGCATAAGGTTTCTCATCTTTAATCAAAGCCTTCATCTTTTGGGTTTTTTTTGTTTTTTTTTTTCACGGTTGATAATATTGTGACTCTTTTACCATCAAAGTGTGGGCAGCATCAGGATTGCTTGGGCTATACAAATATTCTTCATCAGATTCTACTTCCACAGGTGAAAATTCAAAATAAATCCTAGGAAAGCAGTAAGAGCTTTTCCTAATCCATTGAGATTGGAATCATACCTACATGTTATCCTCATTTTATCCTGACTTGTCTGTATATACCTCTAGGGATAGAGAGAAGTTCCTTAGTGGCAGGACCGTTTTATTTTGTAACCTTGAACAACTGCAAGCATAAGTAAAATTGAAGAGAAACAACAGCACAGTAAAGAACAGTATCCAGATTACAGGCTAAAGCTGATTGCAGTGAGGAAAAGTCATCAGACAAATAATGTTTTAGTACATTCTTTAGGTATGTACTTAGTCCGGGTTGAAATAATTACATTTGCATGGATGAAAATGAACTGTAGAAAGTTAATTGAATGTATAACAACCTCACCAGTAGCTTCAATAGAAGTTCAGATAACCAAAAAGACCTATCAGCTGCAAAGACAGTACCTGTCATAGTCAGAACTGATGCTTTTGGTTAGACTTCAGTAATGAGTCACAGAAAGAAATTTTGACTTTGTATTGTCAATTGTATGTGTGACATGAGAGTAAACAGGAGATTTCCCTGGAAATTGTAGTTAGGAGTCTTTCAAGAGAACTGAAAATACATCAAAAATAAAGCCTGACATTTTTCTACCCTGATTATTTACGTCAGTGTTATGACTAGATATATTTTTACTTTGTTTTGATCTAGATTCTCTGAGAGAGATTGCTGATTCATTTTGTATGCAAAGCAGTGCAGATAAGGGCATAGTACATGCCACTTATGTGGTGTCAGCATTCTCAGCATGTAGCATGGCTTCAAAGGCATGTCACAAAATAAGATCATGTTTAAAGTACTGTTGTCTTTGCTGGTGCTTATGAAATTTGCCACTTGTGTTACAGCTTTGTTTTTAGAGCCCAGCCTCTTTATGAGGGAGTTTACATACATGGCTTGCTCAACGTATGGCAGTTGAAAAACTGTGGGGTTTTGCCAGCAGTAATTGGCAGTATGGTATGGGAGGGGGCATGAGTGGTGTTCTGTGTCCTTCCAGTGAGAGGGAAAGGTTTGGCCAGGAGTGTGTACCTCCAGTGCACAGCTACTGTCACGGGCAGGGTTTGACTTCTGCACACATGCGATCTGTTGGAGGAGCACAGACTTCAAAGCTGGAGCAGGAGCAGGATCCACTTGACAAAGTGTGGCTAGAGTGTCTTCAGCAGGCTTCAAACCTAGTGAGGACAGCTTGAAACTGGATAACTTGGGGAAAGCTTATCATAACCTAGAGAGAAGTGAAGACACAGGGAGCAGCAGGGAAGTGACAGCACCATGGGGAGGGTCTTTTACTTCTCTATGAATGCAGTATGGCAGCATCCATTTCAAGTGCCTGTACATAGATACATGTTGCAGGGGAAACAGAGGACAAATCAGAAGTTTGTGCAGAGCTGTACCTTTGTTGGGACATACATGGTGAGCTAGGTCATATGACTGGAGTGCTGCACAGGTGGGTACAGGCTCTTCAGGAAAGACAAGCCAGGACGGCAGTGAGGAAGGTTTGTGCTCTGTGCAAATGGGTGGCAGGGTGATTAGCCACTTGAGAGTGTGTGGATAATGATCAGAGGATGTCGTCAAGCACTGGAACAGGTCACCAGAGGGGTGGCAGGGTCGCCATCCAAGGGAGTACTTACTCAAAACTCCATTGGGCACAAAAACCTTTTTGCACCTGCTTCAAGGAAGGGCTTGGAACAGATAACCTCCAGAGACCCCATTTTACAGTGAAGTGGACAGCAACTATACAGTGTTTAACTTCATGGTAATCCTATGTTTAAACTGCTTTCAGAGAGCCCACACATTCACTTAAGCTGAAGTATGAGCAAGAGTGTGCCAAAGCTAAAACCAGAAAGCCCATATCTAGTTTGTATTCCCTGTTAAATAAAAAAGTAGCTGTATTTTGTTGTTGTTGTTGTTTTCTTTGCAAAAATACAAATGACCACCTGAGAGAAAGGGCATGATCAGTACTATTCACTTGGAAAGCAGAAAGAGCAGAGTAAATTCTTCATGATCAAGCACAACATAATAAAGGCAATGAATTCCTGGAGCTGTTCTGACATCAGAGCCAGCAGAGGGCAGAAGAAACTGCAGAAGAAACTGGACAATCTCACGTTCAATTTTATACTAAAGAAAACCTACAGAAGAAAAGCAGCAGCCTGGATATTACAGTTAAAGCCAGGTTAATTTTAATTTTTAATAATCTTGAAGCCATTTTCAACAAAGCAGCATTACACGAATTACCTGTTGGTGAGTAGAGGTGTTTGGAACATCACAGAGCATTAGCAGTGAGGATATGAGGCTATGTTAATCTAATGCTAATTATGGAAAGAATATGATTATTTGTTATAATGACAGAGAAGAGAATATTGTGGTAGGAAGAAGAACAGACTGTTCTGGAAATTAATGTTTGTTAGCATGGAATTTTGGATGAACCCTTTTGAATAACAAGAACATTATTTTGCAGTTTGTAATAGGTGTACAGAGGTTCCTAGTGACACTTTATTCAAATAACCCCTCCTTGAAAATACAAGGATTATTCCCTAATTTAAAACAATATAGGTGTATCCAACACTAATGCATGTTCAGAAATTGCATACACAATAAGTGAATGACATTTGGGAAAAGTAAAAACCTAGAATTAACATGGGATACAGAGAAGATTGTCAGCATAATGTCTTTAAATGTTTCCTTTGTCATATAGAGGAACTGAAATTAGTAGCAACAGTTTTTATCTGTAGATGAAACCTTGAATTAAGTTAAAATTAGAAGGCAAGTACAGATAAATGATGCTTTTTTCATGCTACTGTCAGAATCATTAGCAATATTTTGAAGTGCCTCCTATAATTGTCAGAACATAAATAAATCCATTAAGGTTACCCTGAAGTAAACACTAAAAGTATTTTTGTGGGTAAAATTCTATTACTATACCAAAGAAGGACCCTTGCATAGAGGGGTTTTAAAGGGATAGGAATGGGAATAGGGTCCACCTGCTGTTCCTGTGTGTACTTGCATAGTAATTTGAACAGCTGCTTTATCCAGCTGTAGGAAATTCATGCAAATTCTCACCCAAATCTCACCTAGTCTGCTATCTGAAGAGGTTATTGTTTATAACCCACACAAGCAGAGTCCTGGTAATGACGCATAAGACTGTTCACGCAGCTCAAAGACATGGAAACCAGTCAGCTGAAATCATTCAAGCAGACTACACTTCTTCCCTCAAGCAAAACCACAAATCAGAGCACAAGGAGAAAAAAGCAACAGACGCTCACTGAGATGAAAATGGGCTGTTTGCAGAGAGTTTCCAATCCATACCATTCCAGGAGTATACAGCTCACTCGTGGCTTAGCTGACCTTATGTCTTTTGAATATCACATCAATTATCATAAAGCCCAAATGCTTTTTCTGTAGGATCAGGCAGGTGAATTTACCCTTCCACCAAAGGCAGTGCCACATCTCTCTTCCAAACTAAGAAAAATGCTGAATATTGAGATAAGAAGCAAGGATATAGGTGAAAAAAACACTAAGGCATCCCAGCTGTGGGGTTTCTGAAATGTGCATTTGCTTTGGTTTTCTTTTTTTTTTATATATTAAGAATGTGTAATGCCTAGGGTGGAGGCAGAGGTTAAGAGCAACTAAACCAAATTTAGCACAAGAAAGGCTATTTATTCCTAAAGAAGCTGTCCAGGTCCTCTGAATTTAGGAGGAGGATTTCTGTCTGCAGGATTTTGATTCTGTTTTAAAAGGCAGGAGATGGCAGTTCACTATTTTTTCTAACTGCTTGAGTTCAGTGATAACTAGTTTGGCAAGTGACCTTGTTACTTATAAAAGCAAGATCCAGTTCAAAAATGCTGCCAAAAAACAGTTAATTCAGTTTGATTGAAGTCTTTTCACCTCACCTACTGGTACCTCACACTGCTTTGAATATTCATTCCCTTAATTTTCAGCCCTGAGTAAATAAATACCTCGGTTTTCACTCTCTGTAATTTATGTAATTACTTTTGTCATTTGCATAAGATTTAAACAGATAAAGGGATTGAAGAGATGAGAGGGTTTTTCTTAAGTAAACAAAAAGTAGAACTGTGGTTTTTGGTAAAAGTGTACAACAAACTTTCTTTGTCACACTTGAGGGCAGCTGCTACAGAACTTGTCACTAGATGCTTGCAAGCAGACCTAGCAAGTGAGACACAAGTGGCAGAAATAGAAGAATGCAGAATTATTTTTTCCCCGGAAGACAGAGCACACATTAGTTCAAAGATGATTATGCTTTAGTTTTTTCTGAAGAGGACCTGAAAGATAAATAGAAAGCAGGGTTTTTGAGGAAGCATTTGCTCCATAATTACAGATCACAAGACTTGCGTGGTAGGTATTGATAAAGCATATGGTTTACAAATGTTTTACACTGGACTGGTGCCTTTTGCATCGGATGCTGATTTTGCATACTTCTAGGTCCATCTAAACCAAGTTTTATATCATTTTAGCTATTAATATTATAAAAACTGAAATAGTTATACTAGATAGCCTCCAGTGTGAATACTGTTATAAAATGAGTAATGGTGATTAGATTTGCATAAACTTTTCTTTCTTGGAAGAATATTGCTAATTCAGCACAGCTAAACTAGTCTGAGCTTCCCATGTGGAAAACAACCTTTGAGAAAGTGCAACGAGGTCCCTGAGGTGGTGGTATCTTCAATCCTTCTACAGCCCCCATCAGGGACCGCTATTTTCCTGCTAATCCTCACTCAGTGTTTTGTCTGCACTTCCTCGATTTACCATAAAACCTGTTGGCCACACTGACCTAAGTAATCTTGGCAAGGAATCCAATATGCAACTTGTTTTATCCAGATCTTAGTCATAACAAAGCTGGTTGGGAAACAGTAAACAGTTGTGCTGCCTCTCTTATAGCATCTTTCATCAAAATCGTCTGATGGGTCTGTAGTCAGACACAGACAGAAGGCTAAACTGTGGCTCATCAATGATGCTGATACAGGCAACATAAGGTAAAGAAGAATAGGGAAAAGGATGAAACTAAGGGAAAGAAGTGGGAATGAAGAAGAGGAATGGATGCTGAGGTGAGTTCAGTTTGGTGAGTTAATGCGAGTATTTTTACCAAAGCTATAAGCCTATATCATGTATCAGAGTTAGTGAATTTGTTAACTTGTCTGCCTAGCCCATAAAATTGATTGTATTCTGAAACTGATATGTAATCAAGGTTTGCTACCAGTGCCTCATCATGTTTCCTTTTAGGTCCCAAGACTTTGTTTCTCAGCAAATGGTCACTTTAAATTTGTAAAAGCCTTAGTAATTCATAGGATAAAAGACTGTAGGGGTTAGGAAAACGTGTACTAGGGCGTTTAATTTCTTCCTAGTTAAATGAATAGTAATGTCAGGGCACTTCAGATTATTCAGAGGCTAAAAGTGCAGAAAATGAGAAGTCATCACTTCAGTTGAAAGGATTTTTAATCATGCAAGAGATGCACAGGTACAAAGTCTATGGCAGTCTTTTGTCTCAGTCTCTCAGAAAAAGCATATTAAAAGTGAATACTGGTCATGACAGAAAAGTGGGCAGGTTAATCCTTTTTATCTGTAATTTCTATTCTCTGCTTCTGACATAGGCAAATACTGCTGCTGATGCTGCAGCTCTGAGTTTACTAGGCAACGTAATACCAGCCGGTTAACCCACAAGACCCACAGGCATGGATTATGCAGCTTTTTAGAAATTCTCCAACTGAAAGGTTTTCTGGAGGTGGTCTTCTATGAAATTACATTGTCTCCCTCTAGTGACTGCTTCTGCTCTTGTCTCAGGTTGAACGTGAAGTTTTCAGGGACTGGGCATCTTCTAAAGTTTGTATTGCAGTCCACACCAAAGCCTGAATTTGCATGGATGCATCAGTTATTGGCACATCAGGGGCAATAATTTAGTCCGTAATAATTTTAATATATATAATAATAATGTATCTTAATAATATGTAACATATATACAGATGTATAGCTGATATCGTATAACTTAATAATAATACAAAAAATAATAATAAAACCCCACTGGTGTTTGGTTTAAAAATGCACGTGTAGCATGTAATTACACTTTTTTATTTCTTAACAGAGAACAAGTTTGATGCAGTAGGAGTATAGCATATATATTTCAGTGTGGACTGAACAAAGTTAAATGATTTAACAGTTGTGAATTGCATTAGCACTAGCTGAGATTCACAGCTGAGAAAGGTTTTAGTAGATTGTAGGACAGAAAGTAGAATGGCTGAGAAAAATAATGTTCTGTTCTGTTGCTTAGTCTGGCAATATCAAAACCAATATAATAGAAAGTGTAGATCATACACAACCATAAGAAAGTCACCAGTAAAGCATCACAGTTTTGAATTTTTGCAGATGTAATCACTTTCTGTAAGATAAATGAGTGTGCTCATGATTCAAACAGGTGGAAGCAGGAAAGCAGAGCACCATTTTGATGGTGATAGACACAGTGGAGGTTTATTTCAAAGGTGGGAAATACTGAGATAAAGGTTTGGTCATTCTCTAGTGTCCACCATGGTCATTGCTACGCATGTGTTTAGTTAATGGGCAGGTAGTGGAAAATACACTCTTTGCATTGATTTGGGACTGACCCAACATGGAATCAGTGTGCAGGTTGCTCTCAAGGTCACAGAAAGACAGAATAGTGACATTGTGTTTGTTTGGCTTACATGGACATAACCGTATGAAAGTGAGGAATCATGGATGAAAACAAAGAGATGAAAAGGGAACAGAACCTCAGGCATGCTCCTATGTTAGAAAGACAACTTTGAGGGTGCTCCAGCCTTATAGCAGTAGTTGGAGTGGAGAAGACACTCAGCTGTAACTTTAGTAACACGGTGGAGGCTGCATTGGTAACTCCCTGTGCATTTACCCATTTTTAACCTGAGTTAGGTGTGGTAACTGAAGACACAGACCCTATCTCGGCTGAGACAGAATCACTTTATTGTTCGAATGAGCTCCCTGAATACTGACACAGCGAGCATCAGAACCCATCGGCCTTAGGTTCATGGCTTAAAATAATATCAACATTCGTGCCTAGCCAGGCTCGTACACAGCTCCTGCTCGTCCACGATGTTTGGCAGTCATGAGCTTCTGCTTTCTTTCTATGCAAGTGACCATGACCTTCAGCCAGCCTGATATACTTCAGAGCTAACAGCACAAACGAGTAGCAAAGGGGTCCATGGAACACACTGGTTCTGCACAACATGTGATAGAAGCTGTACTGGTTGGATTGCCTCCCACAGTTAGGCACTCAAAACCTATGTAGCTCTGAGGAGCAAAAGCATTGTGCAGTGTTCATGAGCTGACCTTTTTGAGTTTCAGTGTGTGAGAAAACAAACTAGAAAATGAAGAATGAGGCAGGAAGCACTGGGTTATCCAGTTGTGTATTGTTGTGATCTCCGCTGAGAGATTACTTCAGTGTATTGGAAAAAGAAGAAAAGTAAATGTCAGATTTTGAGAAAGAATGTCCTTGCCCTATCTTTAGCAAAAGTTAATTTTAGTGAAAGGAGTCATGACCTGAAAGGCAATAGAATCGACTGATAGTCCAGTTTATCTGAGGTCTCATTGACCAAATCCTCCTTTCAGTCACAGTGGCCATAAGCCTACAGTCTCTCAGTGCTAGCTACATGCTGCAGACATGAAACCTGTCCCGATGACAGCCTTAGCTCTTCATACAGCTTTTATACTATGTTTTCAGAAGCATATGGATCTTGAATCACAAAATGGAAAGAAATTAAAGAAAAAGGAATTTGGCTTGTGTTATCTAATACTGTCTTCATTTTACCCTTTTTTGGTTCTTTTTTTGTTTTGTTTTTTTTTTTTTTTCTATTTGGCTGTCTTTCACGTGGTAGCACCTGAAAACTGTATTCAGAGGCAGATTTTGTGGAAAAAGACGATGATGATACTGACCTCAGTTATGAAGTCCTTTGATCTGGCAATGTTAAATGCTATAAAAGAATGAGATGTTACTAATTGAAGCAAGAAAGCATTTTACCTTGGCATACCAAGGTCTTAAGCCTCACTGTGTCCTAATTTGCAGCTGGCAACCTGAATGACTGATCCAGGCTCTTTGGAGCTCATAGTTAATTACAAGGCAGATTAGGGGTTCTGCTGAGGCAGGTTGTCGCTTCCAATATACAGAGACTTAATTCTTCATAGGCAAACCTCTGTCTTTACTAGCACAGGAATCTTCCTCCTGTTTAGGGAGAAATGAAAATCCTTCATCTTTTCTCTGTAATCATGATCTTACCAGAATAATAGTGTCTTTTTCCTTCATAAGAGCACCTCCACTGATGATGAATACTTCATCTCTCAGTGACATCTGTTCAGCTAGAAGAGGAATCATGAAGCTGGTCTCCAGCATCCACAAGTGCTTGCAGAATACCAGCTTCAAAAGGCACATGCAACACTTTCCAGCTCCCACTGATTTGCAGAGAATCCAAGTTGCCCCATTTGCCAGCAGGTCTGATTTAAAGAAGCACTTGTCCAGAACTGACTCAAGAGGGCACCTTGCCAAAATGGAGACAACTAGCTTATTGACAGAGATCGGTAGGATTTCAGAGGTGAAGATGATGGTGATGGCAAGAGGTAAAATTGCTCAACAGTTTCAAGTACCCTCTCTCAGTTGGGCACTTTGTTCTTGTCTTTCCCCTGGCCTTCTGCAGGTCTGGGTCCTCATCATTTTTGTTTCCAATGAGTAACCTTTGCTTTTGCCTTAATCCTCAAGTGGCAGCAGAGGCACCAAGGGCACAGCTCAACAGCTGGAGGGAAGAAGAGCGCTGAAGCATTTCTTGTGGCTCTCTGGGGTAGCCAGAGGAAGCGACTGCTCCATAAACTGCCTCAGTTCCCATCACCCAGTGGGAAAGCGCAGTCAGTTCCTCACTGAGGGCAGTGAGTAGTTAAGCAACAGAGCTGCAAGGTGATGAAGTTCATTTATAGTGTTTAAAAAATTCACTGTTAAACCCCTCTAATGAGTCTATAAACAACCACAAACAAACTCTTCTTTTTTAATGCTCATCGTTTATCATGCTTGAATGGAGAGATAGATAGACAGATTTTCCTGGCAGTGATCAGAACATACTGCTGCCACCAGGCATGACCCTCTCTGTCATACTTCATTTTCTTACTACCAACACTTTCCTCAATTCCCTGAAACAGCTGGATCATTGTGACGTAAACTTAATCAACAGCAAGAGACAACTCAAAGCAAGCCTCCAGCCTGGAAAACTTTGGTGCAAATGTTAAAGCTTACTAAATCATGAGCATCTGAAACCAAAACATTTAAGTCTGGCAGCTTTAGTGACAGGAAGAACTACCAGGGGCAACAATGACAGTGGGTTTCAGTGCCTAGCTCATACTTAAAAATGGCAACTGGAATGACCTTGTGCTAAAAAAGAAATCAATTGGCCTTTTCATTACAGCACTTGGGAAAGCAGCCGGCATGGAATGAAATGGGAAAGAGCAAAGGAGGATGTTAAGCCTGACAGCTCAGTGCTGTTTCTCTGGTTTTGGATCCCTGGTGGGAGATCTTTTCATGGTGAAGAGTTTCCTTTTAAAAATAAAAATATTTTAAAAGGAGGAGAAGTGGGGTTGGTAGGACATTTTGTATCAGATTGTGTGTTCCTGGATGTGCAGGTTAAACCAGATGCAGACAACTGATTAGAAAGACTCCTGGACAAAACTGTTATCATCTGATCAAAAGGACAATACATTAAGCTTCCTCAGGCAGCTACAGTAAATATTACATTATGCATAGATTAATGTGCTAATGATTTATGCTCCTGCCCTGTACCTGTAAGTCATTTTCTCTGGGATTAACTCTAATTTCCAAGGACTCAGCACATTGAAGCACTCTTTTCTTTACTAGTTTGACATTTTTTTGTCTCTTTCTTTCATACCAACCTCTTTCCCCACATTTAAAAAGTCAATATTCAGTTTGTCACCATTCATATGTTTAAAACTTAGTGCTTTGCAAAGCATAGGATTTGAAGTAAAGCTCAATACCACCAAAACAGGGATATTAGTTTCTCTCTGTAATAGTAGCAGCTATTTCTAGCTCTAGAAATGTTAGTGGAGATCTTAACCTCAGCACATTATCATGCACAAAAAAA
>VWZY01003627.1:99992-126070 GCA_013399075.1 Chloroceryle aenea | reverse complement strand
GTCCTAGAGGGAAAAGGGGTCCAGGAAGGCTGGACTTTTTTCAAGGAGGAGCTCTTAAAGGCACAGGAGCAGCCTGGCCCCATGTGTTGTAAGACAAACTGGTGGGGAAAACATCAGACCTGGATGAACAGGGAGCTTTTGCTGGGACTTAGGAGAAAGAGGAGAGTCTACCTCCTTTAGAAGAAGGGGCAGGCTACTCAGGAGGAGTATAGGTATTAAGTTAGGTCATGTAGAGGGGCAAAAGCTCAGCTAGAACTCAGCCTGGTCACCACTGCAAGAGATAATAAAAAGTGTTTTTACAAACAAACAAAAAAAAGAACCCGGAGAATCTTCACCCTTTATTGGATGTGAGGGAGAACATTGTTATCAAGGATGAGGAAAAGGCAGAGGTACTTAATGCCTTCTTTGCCTCAGTCTTTAATAGTCAGACCAGTTATCCTCACGGTTTTCAGTCCCTTGAGCTGAAAGATAGGGATGGAGATCAGAATAATCCCCTCACAATCCAGGAAATAGTAGTGAAAGACCTGCTAGGCCCACTGGACACCCATAAATCTATGGGGCCAGATGGGATCCACCCAAGGGTGCTGAGGGAGCTGGCAGAGGAACTTGCACCCCTTTTGGGGTGCAGATAAGGGCCCTTTGCCAAATCCATTAGCAGAATTGGATTAATGCATATGGGACGCAGGATGCCTCTTTTGGGAAAGACAACTTTTAAATATCTGTCTACCAAGATACGCTTCCCAGCTGTTAATCTGGATATTAAAGAACACCATAGGCATGACAGGGATTCTCTCAGACTTTTTGATTTCTGCCCTGGGACTTGCTATGTACTATTGCTACACATAGCACTACTCAAGTAGTTGGAAGAGACCAGAAAGAATGCAGTTCCTATGATTTCTATTCCTTCCTTTCAGCCTTTTACAACCAGTTTGTCTGGTGTATGATCAGCACACACCACAGGAGATGGGCCATTATTGATCTGCCTCTCCATCTCTTGTGTTCTGTTTTTCATCTGTTGGATGTTTGGTGTTGGGCTGTTGCTCATGAAGTAGAGGTCCCTGTGTTTCACTTGTCTCTCCCATCACAGCAGCCATCCCATTGGGGATGTATAATAGTTTCTCACTCTCTGCTGATAAAGGAAGGGAGCAGAGAAGGAATGCATATTCCAACAGTGTCTGGAGATTATATGTATATATATCTTTCAAGAAACAGCCAATGAACCCAGTGACTTCGTTGCACCAACCTAGCAGATGCTTCCTTAGGTCATGCGAAAGGGTACTTGGAAGTCAGCACAAGCACCAAAAATAGAGAGAGGAGCCTTTTGTGTTTAGAGAAGAACAGAAGTCATGCTGAACACGTTCAGACTTTTTTCTCTCAGTATTGTTGTCTCCTCTGCATAAAATACTCTTTTCTGGTATCAGCTGGAAAGCCCTTCTTTTTACTTTTTAAATAAAAGTTGAATGAGGCTGCTGCTAATGAGAGCTCTGTCAAAAACTTTCAGTTATTATCACAGCATCCCTTGATGTTTGTGGGGAAATGGAGCACTGGGCTATTAATTGACCTCCTGATAGCAAAGAGTATCTCTCTAGCAGAATGAGGATTAAAACTGAGAAGCTCTTGGCATCCCGTGCTATGGGAAAAAAAACTCTGAAGGTTATGGGAAGGTCCAAAAAAAATGATTCAGGATGATCCAAAAAAAATGATTCAGGATGATCCAAAAAAAAATTCCTCTTCAGGGATGTGCAAGCAGCTGTATTAGCAAAACACTTTCATTCCCAATCCTAAATTTATCCGGAAGTCAAAATGAGTTGTCCTTCACATAAAAAAAGAATAAGACCTGGATAAAGAAGGAAGTACTGCTTCTTGCTATCTATAAATGTGGGTACTGTCAATTTAATTGTAGTCTGTAGACTAATGTATACCATATTGATGAGAAATACAGTATAGTGGGGGGGCTGTTTTCAGGAAGGTTTGTGTTTTTAAAAAATAGCCAAAGAAACCAACCCAGACAGAAGCTCAGAGAACCTGGTAATTCACTGGGGAGTTCATGAACCGTGGCACTGCACCAGCACTGCCATCAATAGTGACAGTGGCTGCCACCCTGACAACCCTCAGTCATCCCTGGAAGGAGTGAATTATCTGAGGAGGAGTAAAATTTCTTACATGGGAGAACAGGAGAAGCACTCCTGTGAAAAAAATAGAAGCCCGAGAGAGTAAAACTTACCTTGCAGAGTTAGATGAAATACCTGTGCCTAAAAAAGTATGTGTCAGAGTCTATAAAAACATGCAACCAAATAGCTGTTGACTTGCTTTATCTAGAAAGGTCAACTTTATTTCATCTATTGCACATAGTTAAGGGCTTACATACACTGTAATCTGCATATAAATCCTGGGACAAATAACAATTTATACCTCATCTCTGCCCTGCATTTCTGGAGGTGTTAGGTGGGAGCAGGTAGTAAAGTAGCATTTCTCCTCTTGAAGGAAAACCCATAGTCAGTGCACAGTTGTGCTGCTGGCACAATTACACTGATCGTTGTGAGTTGGGCAGGAATCTGTAAGAAAGCCCCTCTCTGCAGTTCCCCTCAAATCTCATTTAACTGTAATGAACCGTCCTGTAGCCTTAACTTCTTTCACCAATATAAATGGTTATTTTATTTTTTGTGGGGACAGTGTGAAGTAGGAAGATAGAAATTAAAGTCAAGAGCAATGTGGTCAGAGATATCCAGAACTAAGTATATTGGTGAAAAAGGGCCTATGCAAATGAACAAGCCTGCTTGCAATTGCACTTGGGTAAAATCATAAATGTGTAACTTTTTAATAGGGTGCTCTGGCACCACACGCTTACTTCTGTATTAACTCTTTACAGTTTTGTGTACAAACAACAGGGAAGATTTTTGGCATATGTAAGCTCTTCACACAGATTAATGACAGAGTCCAGGCAAGGTCCACCTGCCTGATTCACTGTACATCAAAATTGAAACATGACAGGGAGCTATGAAAATACACCACAGGCCTTGAAGAAGTAGAAGAAGGAAAATTGCATGGTGTGAATTAGACTCTCCTCACAGCTGGGAAAGGGTTGAGCATTCAGCTGTATCCTGCAAAAATGAACCTTTACCACTGGTGTGTTTTCTTCCAGGGCAAAAGCAGTCCTAGTGTCTTCACTACCTCACCACTGGGCACTAAAACATAGTCTCAGGATACAGGCACTGCATTTGACCTGACTGTGACTCAAGAGCTGGGAATGGGCTGCATCAATCAGGTTTGTAGTATTTTGGGTGAAGGATAAAAGTGTCAAATAGTCCAATTCACATAGTCCTCTCCCAAACTTTCAGAAGTTTGTGAGCTGTTTGAGTTTCATGAATAACACCCTTGGATTGGCAGTCTCTAGGAGGGGGAAATGGTTTTCCTTGTTGCTTTAATTATCTGTAGCTTTCACCTACAAGACCTGATTCCTCTGTCACTGAAGCTGATGGGAATGGTGTTTCCACAAGCTGTCTGGGAAATAGACTGTCTCATTCATTTCTGTGACTTGGGCTTCTGTAAAAGACATTCAAAGATTCTATGTGTGACCTGCTAACGTGACCATCATTTCAACAGGACTAGCTGGTTACATGTTTGTTAGCAAATTAAATGTGCCAAGGACCACCCTCTGGCAATGAAGACAGCACAGAAGAGTCTGTGTCCACACCGCTGGACTTTCCTAGCCTCCCAAGCAGAGTAGTGATATACAAACTGTGTCATAGGGGTGGTCTCTGACCTGTGCTAACTTGTTGCCTGAAGATACAGGATATGGAGAGTACAAATTACCTGCTCCAAAGGAGTCCCAGAGACTGCTGTAGTACTTTAAAAGCATACCCGATTAAGTTGCAATGCCCAGGAATTTCTTATGGTGTTAAATAGTACAGATATAACTTCTGACTGCTTAAGTTGAGAACCAAGCATAAGTATTGAACACAAGCTTAAATTATGACATTTTTTACCTTATACTGATGGAAAGCTAAGATGTTTCACCTCAGCTTTTTGAAGTCCTATCTTGAAAGAAAGCTTAGCCTATGTTAATCAAAGGCTCCCTGTTTACTGTATTTCACTGTAAATCAGCTTGCTAAGCTTTTAATAAAAGAAAGGTAACTGTGCTTTTTGCCATTCTTTAGTTCTGTTTAACCTGGAATGTCACACAGGATAGAAAACTGTAAATTTTTCCATGATGAACATAAATACTGTGGCTGACAAATTCAATCTGTTAATTCATGCAGAGTGTTGCAGGAAAGGATTTGGCGATGATAAGGGTGTTTACAGTTCTGCTGGAGATGTAGGAACCACAAAGGCAGCTGAAACAAATACTGGAAAAAAACACCCCTAACAGACTGTAAAAAAGCCCAGCAATTTGTTAAGAGTAAATTTCTATAAATATCTTGAGAGTTATCTTGTCAATACTCATTTAAATAGCAAAGCTGAAGTCATTTAGACTTTTTGAATAAGATAAAATTTTGTTTGACACAGCCAATGACTGTAACCAGACATGATATATTTTTCTGTGTCACCTCTGGTTCAGTGACACATGGGGGCATTTGTGAAACAGCAGATGATTAGAGAAGCTAGGAGCACTAGAAAAGACAGTAGGATAATGCCAGATTAGTGATCCCAAGCTACATGACAGAATGAGTGCAATTTTGAAAGCTTCATCATCAGCCAGAATAGAAACACAACTTTTAGTATTTTAGTAATAGTGTTATTAACAAACTATCTCTAACCCATGCCAAAGTACTTAATGTGCTATAATAGCATCAATTAAAATACAATAATGGACTTAATAATGTGCCTATAATGAAAAAAATATAATTCATGTGGATTATCTCTTCATACCCAAGAGAAAAATTCCAATGAAAGACACTATAATGAACATAATGCTAAACATCTTTAATGTACTATGAGTTAGAAATATTAACAAGATAAAAAAATAGTGTGGCAGTCATTGGCCTAGGTTAGTTTCAGCTGCACTTCTGAGCAATGATCCTCTCAGATTTGGTAGTGCCAAAGACAGGTCATCTCAGCGGCTTCTTCCAGCACCTGCCTCTGCCACATCAATCAGTGCTGGCATAACAGTGACAATAGTAGGCATTCTGGGTAGTCCAGGGACCCTGACCCACTACTGGCACTCCAGGATGAGGTTGGTGACTGCTTTCTTCACATGACCACTCCGGTTTTTCTGTAACCCCAGCTCTTTAGACACTAAGCTCATTTTGCCTAGCCTTGGCCACAAAGCTTGTCTTTCTGATGGATACATGTCTTCATGAGGGGGGCTATAAGAGGTAGTCGTCAAACAGCACATTTGGGGTCCAGAAATGTCCTGTTTGACAAGATAAGGCTTTCTGCGTGTTAACTGGGCACAGAGCTGTGCTGTTGGCTGGGGATACTCTGTGTACCTTTGAGTTCTCTATTTGGAAATGCCCCAGTCTGCACTGTACAACACCAGAGTACTCTTGTCTAGATGTTTATTAGCCCTCTCATGGACTACAGATATCTTACTCATTAGTCCCTTATCTCATAAAACACATGCAAGATGCCTGTTTGTTAGACATCATTCTGTTCTTCCATATTTACTTTTCCTTACTGGCCTTTCCTAAGCATTTTTGAAAATCCAGCTGCAAACATATGCGTTGCACAGGACTACTTAATTCAGTTTTTACCCTGGTCCAGTTTTTACCATGACCCAGCCATGACAGGGCCTGTTGGCTACTGCCCACAGCCAGCTACACGACTGAGGATCAGTCCAGTGACAACAACAAGAGAGGCAGCCTTTTCTGCAGGAAGGCAGGAGAGGACATTGTGATTTTGGGATCCTGGCAAGGTCTACTCTTCACTATCTACCTCAGGGCCACTTGAGGTAGGTCTCATGCAACATATTAAAGATTTTGCCAGCAGTTCCTAGTTTCTGCTGAAAGGTAACTAACAGGGCTGAGGTGTACACACCACAGCAAGAGACTTCCTGAAATTCTGTCTGGAAAAGAAGAACGTGTTCAAAACTGCATTTAATGGTGAACTTAATGATAATATAGCTTTATTTTGTCGTTACTGAGAGACAAATTTAGATTTATATTCAAGAACCAATCTCTTAAGTTACAATAACATACAGCAAAATGTTAAACCCTTTTCCTCAGCCTGCTTATTCAAGAGTATAAATTCTTATTTGTATCTTATTGATTCCAAGACAAAGTAACATCAGAATTCATGAATAATAACAGGCAGTTAAGTATTTAATCAAGTAAGAAATAAGCAAATCTACTAAAAAAATGTTTTCTTCTCAGAATTAAGGCTTTTTGAAAAGGCATTCTGCTCACTGAAAAACAGCAGAGCAGAATGAACCATGCAATGTGCTGAACAAGTAAATACATAGCACAGAAAGCAGAAAAAGTGGATGATAATTAGAGTTCATGCATTTATTAGCTATGCTATCTCTCTTAAAATAGACTACTGCACTATCGTTGCTCTTCTGTTGCATGTACTTGTCTCCATTTACCTTTCCAAGTGATGTAATTTAGCCCTTTATACCCTTTGTACAACCTTAGCTGATAATTCACCGTTTTGCTTATTATCAATAATGTCAAATTAGTATAAACAAATAATTGAATAGACTTAACACATTTTACAGTAAAAATTTCCTGTGAAAGATGCATTTAACAAAGTTATATGGATTCTCAAATACAAAGGTGCAAACTAAGAAGACCTCAGAGTGACAGGAGAATAAAAGTTGCACAAAAAACTGCACTGACAAGGAAAATCCCCATGTGCTTTTATGCTGTTCCAGAAGCAGAACAATCCCCGATCATTCTGTCTCAGCCCAGAAACCTCTAGATTCGTTTCACATCAGGATTTGCTTGATTTAAATAGATTTAATGCATAAGCTTGTTTTCTGAATTTATGGTAAAAACAACCTCCCCTCCCAATCAAACAACTAAGATCATTACACATGAAAATGGACAACTGTGTTTGATATAATTAACACTCATTGCCAGGAGCCCCAGCTTTGGTGAAATAATGAAGTAGGTAAGATCTAAACGATACCAAACAGACACTGTAATTGGTGAGTTATTGAACTCAAAAATCAAATGGCTAGGCATAAAATACACTCTAGAAATTACAGGAAGGAAAGTGAAGAAATGAGAACGCAGTACTGTTTGCTGGGTGAAGGCACAAAAACTATTAGAAAGGAACAGAGTTTGAAATGATCAGGCTTCAGATCACACCTTTGGAGATGTGGAGTCCTCTCCATGTGGTAAAACCTCATCTCTCTCCCACTCTGCTGAGCACCATGCTGAGGTCGCTCAGCACATCACCATGTCAAACCCCATCAGGTATCAAGGAGGTGATAGGAGTTATGCTTAAATGAAGCAACAAATTGTCCAAGGACATGAGACGGGGAAGCTAGCTGGGTCTGATCATGTTCTCAAAGACATGGTGCTGTGAAGGAGAGAATAGATAAAATGAGAGGTAACCAGTTATTGAAGTACCTGTGGCCACATGTGCATTGTAACCCAAGGTATAACTAACTCAGACAAGATAATTGCTGCAGCTCTCTGCTTCCCCTTCTCCTCTTCCCTGGCTGCTTCACTGTCAGATGATTTGGGAATTCAGAAATCTCAGCAGCTAATCTATACCATCAGATTTCTGTCATCCTGCAGTTTCTTTTTTTAATGAATATTGAATGTATACTGACCCTGAGATGATGATGGTGCAGAATATTTTCAGATTCTTGAAGGTCACAATAAATTTTGGGAAGCATTGTCAGCATAAAAAGGCTTTGATGTTCTTTCACCTAAAGCTAGATATAAATGTGCTATGACCTTTATTGGACTCCTATCAATGTTTGTGAACAATGTATAGCTCAAATGGTGAAGAGACGAGCATCATTTGCTCTGTTTTCTCCTGTGTTACAGCTTGTTGGCCAATACTTGTATAGCTGACACTGGGCAGAAGGCCTCTGTAAACAGGCTGTCAAGTTTAATTGGACTACCTGGTAAATACATTGTTAATAAAAAAGGATGTGCTTTTGCATATTCTCCTTGGGCTTACCGAGGGCAGCTCAGTACTTCCCAGGATGAGACCCAAGACACCCGCTGTAGCTTCTATCAAATACAATGGTAATTTCATCACCGATGTTATTACCAGCAAGACTAAGCCTTAAAACTTGTGTAAGGCTTTTGAACCTCTTTTGATCTATGCATGAGATAACAGCGAGGCTCTCCAGTGCTGTGAAGTGCCTATTGTAAGCAGGAAACTGTAATAGGCAACACAGACTGTGACAGTGCAGCCAAATGAGCCCCGTCCCCAGTGTTTGTTTTCTCAGAGCCCTGGAGATGGGAAGTTACAGGCAAATCGTGAGTTCATTGAAAATCAAAGGTGCTCCTGATGTGCGTGATTGCTGAGAAAGGTGCTGGGGAGTGTTCCCTGGGCAGAGAACAAGGTTGGTGTGTGAGCACATGTGCCTATGTGATAATATGCCCATTGTGATTTTAAAGAAAATTAAATGAATTCTAACAGCTTTCTTAATGCTGCAGGGCAGCAAGATGTGGTTGTTTGTTAGTAGGTAAAATATTTTGCTGATGACTGAAGCGGGAATTTTTAGACTTATTTAATGATAAAAAATGTGTTATCGAGTCAAATATGCTGATACTATTTCTCTGAGCTATCCTGTCTGCTTGGTCTGATAGTCTGACCGCACATACATGAGTGATGTCAGCCAGGAGAAAAAAAGGAGTGTCAGCATCCTGGTAATGACAAATAGTATTTACTCCAGAAAGGAAGGGGTTTTGAGAGGAAAAGGAATAATTTCAGATTTATGTAAGGCAGCTGGGAAGAGGGAGTCCCCCTCTTCTGGATTCAGTCACACAGCCCCACATCAGCTGTGGGGCCCTCTTGATCAAACCTGCCCGAGGCTGTTCATTTCACAGCCCTCTGGTTCAGATAAGGTAAGCAATCAGAAAAGCATCCTATTTCTACCCTTAAAATTGCATTTTGTGTTGCTTTTTCTTCAAGCATTTCTTTGAAAAACTGCATTAAAAAAAAAAAAAAGCGCTGATTTTGCAGTCTGCTTTGTTTTACCATTACACCTGTCTGGAACTGGAGACAGCCTGAAACAAGTTACAATGAACAAAGTCAGAGGATTTTGTCTCCCTTTGTCCAGCTACCAAGGGCTTGCAGATACCCCTGGGGTGTTCAGGGGAAGTGTTCCGAGACACCAGGACTGGAAAATTTCCAGATGTACTGCAAAGGGCCAGAGAAGGAGGACTGTGAGTGAGAGACACACCACTGCTTTCAGCAAGCCTCAAGTCTCATGCTGGGACTGGGGCTCCAGGCTCGGCTGTGTTGTACTGCCTCTCTTCCTGGTAAGGGAGCAATGTGCTCCTTATTTCCAGTCTCTTGCTCAGAGAGAAACACTTATCAGTAGTAATAACACAAACAAAGTCAACCTGGTTTTACCATTCAAACATACCTAGAAATAATTACATCAATCAACTTAATACTTGAGGAGGAAAAATGTTCTGGTTTACCCGATGAAAAACACTTTGTAGCTTAATTGGCATGGAGAATTGGCCATTCTCCTGTCAAGTAATAAAACTAAATACAGCAGTGTCTTTTTAAGAATGCATCTTTGCTAGTAAAAAGTATCTACTTAAGTTAGAACAGCTCATATTCAGGCATCTGCAGTTTACAGTGACATGTGGAATCTTTCAAGCCCTTACTTCTGGACAGGTCACTTTTATCTGACTGCAGCTGTAGAGGTAAGTAAGATACTTGACAACTTTATGCCTTCTTAAGTTACTCTCTGAATGCTGGAGCCACTTGCCTGTACCTTGCAAGCATCAAACATCTTCCCTTCATCATCTGACAGCGAGATGAATCTACCTGCTGACGTGATTACTGCTCTCTGGCCAAGAATACACTCATATACTGAGCACATCATGTTCAAAACTGACTAAGCCTCGAAATAAATCTCTCCTCTCTTTACATCTCCCATACTGGAGTTTGGGAAAAAATAGACAGAATGGCATGCTGAAGTAAAATAATACAATTAAATTACCATGTAGCAAACAGGAAGAAACTAAAATAGCAACATAGTCCTGTCTCATTCTTGAGCTGGAGCACAGCCAGTTTACAGTCAGCTTTCTTCTGGTGCACTCTTACTGCAAGTAAAAATCTGTTATCCAAGGGCACCTTGGAAAACCACCTGTAACAGATTCCAAAGTCATAGATGCAAGAGGAGTTATTACATGGAAAGGCTGACCTTCCATATATGCTACAGCCCAAATGTTTTTTGAGGATGCCTTTGCCACCAGTGGAAACATATTTCAATAATCATGCTTGAAGGACATATTTTCATGATCAGTTTAGTTTATTATTCTTAGTAATATGAATAATAATACTTATAACTTGTGCACAAGCAAAGGTATATTCTTTGTTATATACAACAAAAAAGGAGGCACCATCTCCTGCAGTGCAAAGTTCAACAGGACTCAAATCCACTGAATTCTTGAAAATTTTGGACACGGAGATTGCATGCAGCAGTTGCCAAGATGTCTCAGTGGGATACCTCTTCAGAGAAATCTCCTTTTTCTGGAGGCCAGAGTTGATTCCTCCCTCTCTCCTTGGGTGTCTGCTTTGCTCAACCACCCATTACAAAAGCTGAACCAGAATTCAGGCACTTCCCCACCCTAATGAACTGTTCTGCCTGCACTGCCAGACAGATAAAAAAGGGGGAAAAAAAAAAAAAAGACACCAGCCCTTCCCGAACCCCTAGCTCGCTTTCAAAGGAGTATTAACAGAACCAATTAGCTGTTTCTGATTTGCTGAATTCGATCCAATAAATGTGGCCAGTTGGTTAATACCTTTGTTCCAGGATCAGATAAGCATCCATCATCCAAACTAGGTGCTATTAGACAGCTCATTATATCTGAGCGGCGACTATCGATTAGCAAAACCCTGGGCCCAGAGTTTGCAAAACTCTAAAATTTATCACCTGGCTTTCAGAGGCACCAGATATTCAGCGCTGTTCGCCTCAGGGAAATCTGGCAGTGGCTTAGCACTTCTGAAATTCAGTCCGTTTACTTATCTGGGTGAGTGTGGATTTATAAATCTATACTTCCTTTTCAAATTGCAGGGGTTTATATGCTTGCTAAATCCATGCCATTTCATGAAAATAAGAGATTGAAATCATAAGGTAGGATAATGCACCTTAGAGAGCTGTGCTCTACATATTTTGCTTCGGGCTGTGCTAGTCCTGGTCCCCCAGCAGCCACCTCTACAAAGCCTGTCTGTCAAAACAGGGCAGAAGAAGCCATCTGCACCAGAGAAGTTGTCTGGACCTGCTGGTGCCTGCTCTCCTTTTCCTCTCCCCTTGGTGAATGCATTTTAGGGAGGACTGTGGGTCCAGCTGAGGCACAGACCACCATGCAGTGCGAGAGGAGGGCACTTTCCCTCCATCTGAGCCCTCAGGTCAAGTTGTGACCTGAGTCCTCCCAAAAATTACCAAAAATGCTTCCTCTCCCCCAAAGGAAAGCAAAGCAAACCATGTGTTTTCTTCACTGAAGAATAGAAAAGGAGTCTGTATCAGAATAACTTAATTATTTTTACTCATAATATCTGATAAAGAGTGTGCCTGTCTCTCGGCCAAGTATTATTTACCACTGACAGAAAAAGAAAAATTGCACTAACTCTAGTGGTAACAGCACTTGTTTTATCATTCCGTTAGGACAGCAATATTGCAGCAGTGCTACCAGCCATGGTTTTGTCCTCTGATCTCAAATCGCTCTGCTTTCAGAAAGCTCTGCCAGAACTGGCACTGTCAAAACCAACTCCATGTTACAGGGTTTTTCCCCTTTTCTGTGACCTTGGTGGTAATTAAGTGTCTAGTTCTCACAGGGAAAAATTATGAAGCATGAATTGGACCTGCTGGCATGGCTGATGATTTATGGGTCAAGTCTCTAGCTGTTACAGACAAAATTTTTAGGTCTCTGATTAAGAAGCCCTGCTGATTTAAGGATCTCACAAGAAACGTGTGCATAATGAATTATCTACGGATGATAATTCAAATTGTTCCTTGATGATTCACATCACCTTCCTTTATTAAATTACCATTTTAGAAGTCTAACAAGGGCAGTGCAGTCTGACAGGTGGTGACATTACAGTGTATGTAGCAGGTCAGCCAAGCAGCATGCTGCGACTTTGGGTAAGTGGTGTTTGGCCCCAGTTGGAGATGCCAGTAGAAAGCAAAGGCTGAAGGAGATACAAGAGGCAAACTGGTGTCATTACAGGATAAATATTCCTCAACATCCAGCTGCCTCTCGTGCGTCTGAAACTGTATTATTTTTTTTTCCTCACTTGGGTGAAAGTTTACAGTGAGCTGCCTGTAGTAAAGCCCTGCTCGAGTATTAGTTGCCATATTAGTATTAGATATTAATAATAGGTATTGGTATTAGTAGCAGTATTGTCAGTGACAAAATGGCACTGTTTGTTCTTGTGCTTAGGAGACACTGAGGGCTACAAGGCATCACCAAAACCTATACATACATGGGTAATATGTTACAAAAAGATGTAAAAGTGAGTGCCAGACTGAACAATGGTGTTTTGTTTTGGTTTGGTTTTTTTTCTGGATTTAGCAAGGGCTTACTGGATCTCAAACCAGCACACTTGGGAACCTGGAAATACCCTGTGCCCTCTGGAAAGGGTGTGTATCAAATCAGTGCTGCAGACATGTCTTTTATGGTCTGATGGTAGAAGGAACCATAGTGAGCTTGAGGAGAGGAAACTAGGAAATGAAAATGCACTGATTCTGACATTGCTTTAGTGTCATATTTTTGTTTTAGGAAATGCATGATCACGATCTCTGTTTCTGTATCTGATATAGCTCAGGAAAGTATTAGAAAATGCAATTAGCCACTCTTAGTCCATACCAGTAAGTGAAGCCCAGTAAGAAGGCTTCACTTATTTTTGTATGCTTCATAAGCTGATATGAACAAGGTCTCAGGAGGAGCTCTGTACCTCAGCCTTCTCCAGCAGTGCCATTTTCTGATGCCTGGGTGTTAACCAGAATGCGCAGAGCAGCTGGCAGGGCAGGGTCTGGACCACAGTGTTTGTGTCATTGCAGCTCCGGTGATGCCAATAGGGGTTAAGGATCTGATCCTAGTCACCAGGTGAGCACCAGACCTGGTGGGGACCAAATAAGAACCCAAGGGAAATCAGAAAATGGTGTCTGCATTTTGAAGCTGCTGTATAAGTGGTATAGGCAAAAGGCACTGTTCCATATCTGCAGTAGTTTCACAAGGAGATTGTGCTGTTCCTGTGAAACATTAGCTCTGCAATTGCTTAAACCCCGGGGTTTTGTATTATCAAGCCAATACATATGCTACAAATGAACAAAACTATATTCTGGACTTCAATAATTTTCACATTCCATTGCCTGTAATGAGTGTCTTCCTGGCAATAACTTAGTAAGCCCAACAAAACAAGGCTTCAGTGAACATGCTTAAAATGTAATTAATATACAGAAAAAACAGACCATAACAGCTTGTAGAAGGAAAATTACTTTCAGCAGGAGGATTTCTGTATTTTCCAGAGGGAAATCCTGGGAGACTTAAGTATACATGCTTATGCAGTGCATATACAGTAGAATCCAGTGTGTTCTGGACACCCAGTGTTTTGCCGAGCTTCCTGAAATGCTACTCAGCACACAGAGCACAGCCTGATGCTAGGCACACAGGAGCCAATGAACCTTTGCTGCACAGCACATGTGCTCTGTCTCAGGGTCTGTCAAGTCTTGGGCCAGAACTGCTGTGCCAGGTGAGCCTTCAGATGGCCTGAAATCCTGGATGACTGCCTCAAGCAGCTTTTTTTATGGTGGGTTAAAGTTTCTGTCTGGAAAAAAAGGCACTGTTGGTGCAGTGGGTGTTGTGGCTGCTAGAGATGCTTGAGGACATACAGTCCAAAACAGTGTGGGCAGCAGAATCAAGCCACAGTTATGCCTGTATTCAGAGGATGCTGAAAGGTGTTTGTGAATTGCTTTATTTAATAATTTATGGATTTTCTTAATTTATGAATGTTTGCTTTACATCCCATACAAAACTGCCGTTGAACCAAAAAAGCATATCAGAGTATCTCTGTGATGGGGGGTGCAGATAATTTGTTTAAGAGACTGGTTTGTCCATAACCAGAAACCTCTTCTAACACTAACTCCTTCAGTCACAGCAACAAAGTGGAATTTCTCACCATCCAATCTCATTATGTTACCCTTCCCTTGATCCTAATTATTCTACTAAATTCTTACCTCAGAAATCTTCTCCAGCAAGCCTTAACCTCTCTTCAAGTATCATTTTCCTTTCAAAAGCCTCTCCAATTTAATTCTAAACCCCACTCCTTCCCTAAGCTGCTTTATCCCTCCTGACCTCTTAATGTCTTTCCAGTCTCCCCCCATTTGCATCTCTTACTGTTACTCAGGGTATTTCTGTGTATATGTGTGCGTGTGTATGCATGAATAGAGTTGCCATGATCTTCCTCTAATTTTTCCATTAACTTTTAGGAGCCCTGGAGTTAAGTCTGTGATATGACAAAGACAAACTACATATGTGATTTCAAAAGCTCCCTGAAAGCACTCCAAGGAGTCAGTTGTGTAAGGTCATGGAGGTGGCACTTGCTAAAGACAAAAAGACCATGTTTTTTTTTCAGATGGTTTTGTTGCAGATAAGCTGATGGGCTAATATCAGAGCAGGCACTATCAACAGGTTTTATGACAAAGCCATCCAGAGAAAAAGAGCCACTGGGAAATGTCCATGAGTGCCAGAGAAAGCAGGTAATTGCATGAATTAGAGAAGCAACTTCAGTTCTGGATGGGGACAGACAGGTGGAGGAGTTGAGGTGCAAAGACCCAGGCACAGACAGAGCTGTGTCTGCATGGTACAGGGAGAGGGTTGAAATCATGTCAAGTGGGACTGTGACTCCAGGTAGCTAGCTGGAAAAAATGAAGTGTGGTAATTCAAATCATTAAGATAGCACATCCTGAAGTGTGTTTAAAGGATGAATTGTAACACAGTTCTTTGCTTACTTAAAAAAAAAATTTAAAATGTTGTTCTTCAGTGTAATCCTAGTGGCTGCAGAAATATTTGCCTTGTCACAGGGACCTTTTACATGAAAAAAAAAAGTGTGTATCTGATAAATCCTAATATTTAATGCTCTTATTTTTCTTAATTTCTAGGGGTGAAATTAACACAAAACTGTCTCATAACTAATTGTATCTCTCTATGAATTTGAACTGTTTTTCAGTTTCTTCTCTAAATTTCTCACATGGATCCTTTAGTATCTAGTTCTTTTCTTAAGGTCTATCTTAAAGATGTGGTATTCTTACAATCCAACTGCCAGTATTTCTCTAATAGGTCTCAACTTCTCAGCAGTGGTATCATCTTCTAGCTATAACACTTTACTTTTTTGCTCTTGAAATCTGTTTGTTGTGAAAATTATTCAGTTATGAATTGATCTTCTCTCCTTTTTCTAGTGATATGTGAAGGAGAAAATTATTTTTTGGAGTTGAAAGAATGAAAATAAAAGGTAAGAGCTAAAAAATTCATGTTAACTTAGTAAAAAATTTAAATGCTGGAACCCAGGCTAAGAGGTGAAAAGTTATTTACTAACTCTTCATTTTAATATCTGCCAAAGATTAAAATGGATAATGAAATGAAGTTTCAGAGCAGAATGAGCAATTCCCCATCACTGTAAGTGTTCAAGGTCAGGTTGGATGGGGTTTGAGCGACCTGATCTAGCATAAGGTGTCCCACTCAACAAATCAGAGTGTAAGGTGTACACTCAACAAACTGTAGAGTCACACTGAGGTTTTCATAAGTTATTCCTTTTCAAGTACAGTTCTATTTGTCTGTGAATTCCTGGAAAATTTACTTCAGTGTAATCAGATTATCTGACACAGGTCCTTTCAGTTCTGCACTGTTGTATTTCCACATTTAAATGCACTGCCTCATTTAATATGTATTTCTTTTTCCACTTTCTTACTTATTTTTCACATTCTCCTTCACTGCATATTTCCATGTATTTGCAGATGAAAAATTAGCCCTGAAGACCACATTGTTCTCCTTGTCAGAAGATTTATACTGCTCCTGTTTGCTCTCCTGTCCTTTCTCTGCTCCTTTCTCAACCTCTGCCTCTTGTCTGTGAGCATCAGGATGAGGCCAGCCTACCTTTCAGCTCATTTCTGCCTTCTGCTTATATTCTCTCTCCTCACAACTCTTTTATCCTTCCTCTTTTGCTTGAAAAATCTTTACTTGAACTCATCCCAGGTGTGCGCATGCCTGCCTGCATAACACACTAGTGGCACATGATGGCAACTGCTGAAGGTGGTGGTATCTCATCTCAACATGCCACCTTCCCTTCCATTCCTGAACCATTTTGTTTATCATAGGGCCAGGGAAAGGTTCTTGACACCTTTGACCACCTGTCCTGGTCACTGAGTGTGTGTGAAACAGGAGTTGTAGGATGAAAGACAGAGTGTATTGAGATTGCATGTGACTTATGGGCTGTTTTGGGGTGAGGGGGGAACCCAAGGTGGGGAAGGGATCAAGACAGTTTGGGGAGGAATGAGTGTGGAAAAACAGAGCAGAAAAGGGATAAAAGAGAGTGGTTGTCTACATAAGTAGCCAGTCACTGCACTTGTATGGCCCTGCCAGGCACCTGGTCAGCACAGGCTGTCCCTGTTTTCTCATGAAACTACATTTCTGACCGTTTTCCTCTGGGCATGTGGGGGGTGGGGGTGGCAGCAGCTGGAGTGGGACTCACAAATCTTAGTGCCCATGCTTTTGTGGGTCACTGCTGAAGTGCTGAAGGTGCGTGTGTCAGCATGTCTTGCCAGCGAGCATAAGGCTGGACTGGACAAAGAGTAGGGTGAGTGTGCTGGAAGCCAGGGTGAGACCAGAGGGTTTGCCAGTTGGCTACTGGAGGGACCAGGAGATTGAAGCTAATGTCTGGGGTAACTGTAGGGTCTGGAGGTCGCCTATTTGTGTGTGTGTGGACATGCCTACCAGCAGCACCTGCTCAGATGGATCCAGGAGCAGGCATCAGCGCCTTACAGGTAGGGGTGCACAGGGACTGAGCACTGTTGTTACTCTGTCCCCTTTGAATGTCTGCCAGCCTGATGGGACCAGAGCTGGGCTGATGCAGAGAGCTTTCAGAGCTCCACGTACGCTGTCTAAACTGGAGGAAGACTTTGATGCGGACTGTCAAACCTCAAATAAATCCTGCTTCAGCTCACCAGGAAAACGTAGTTCTGCACTGTAAAGCTGTAATCCCTCTTGAAACCTCTTCACAACACAGAAAAAAAGAGAAGCTGTAAAGTAAGTCAGCCCGCTACCACTCAGTGTTTTGTATTGTCTTTCTTTGTAGAAAAAAGTGTTTGCAATCAATAGCTTTGAATTCTATTTCTAAGTCCCTTTAAATGACAAATAAGGAAGATCACATTTTTGGTTGAAAACCATGAGAACAAAGTCATTAACAGTTCATAATGCTCAATCTCAATGCTTATCATTTTAGTACAGTATGTCTGGGTGCTGGTTCTACTAACTTATGTAATCAGACATTTCACAGGCACAGCAGAATGGGGAGGTATTTCCCCTGGAGGGAGCTGGAAAAAAACAGGTATCACATGTCAGTTTTGAGAATTTGTCATGCGAAAAGGCCACCAGAATTTGGACCCTTAATAAAGGAATGAGAAAATAAAACTAAATGCATTTAGAATAATTCTGCTGTAGTAAAAGGCATGTTGAAAACTCTTGGGGTATAAACCTCTAAGTCTTCCCATCCAGGACTGAGCTATTCCAAGCCTCTGTGAAGAAGGATGGGGAGGCTCTAGCAGAATGGTGTCAGAGCAAAAGCAAAGACCTTATCTCTTTTTACTCAAGCCCTGCCAGATTATAGGGAAAAAAGGAACTCAGGGTGCTGTAGCTTCATTTTTGATAGCTGCTGGCCCTACGCATCCTCAGCCAGGGATGATGAGCCTCCCTGGCTGCTCCCTCCTGCCTACCTGAGCAGCAGCTGCAGTCAGTAGTGGTCAGAGGTATGCTGCAAGTTCCCAGGACATCTTCTCCTCTTTTTGTTTCATCCCTTGCATCTCCATTATCTCTCTACCCCCAGCAGAGCGTGTAGGTCTCTTTTCGTTCCCTGGGCAACCTTTTTGTCTCTTTCTTTTCTCTGCCTGTCCTGTTGTGCTAATACACTGACGTATAGCAGAGAAATTTGGGGTCTGGAAATGGTCTCCCCAAGCAAATATCTTTCCCTCTGGCCCTCTCTGTCCCTTTGTGCACTAGTGTATGAAGCTGAATGTAACATCAGAAACAGTGACTTTGTTCATGTAACATTTCCCTCCCTCTCCCTCCTCTGCCCTTATTTTGCATGCACTTGACCAGTGTCATAGCCTCAATCTGATTACAGATTCGAGTGGCTCTGTCAAAACCAGCAGACAGGGTTGAATTAAAGGCTCATATCAATGCAAAGTGAAAAAGGAAGCATCTTTTGTTTTAGTAGGAGACAGCTTGATACACAATGATGAAAAAGTAGTGTAGATTAATGACAAGGACAAGGAGATGGCAGCAGAAGTGTTCTTCATAAGGCTAACACACTTCTGTAGCTTTTATGCATTTCTGCAGTATATGCTGGAATAATAGAAAGGAGCAGCTGCTGGCAAAGGCATAGATGAATTACAAACCATTGGTAATACCTGTATTAAGTACAGGTCTGAAACATACTCAGATGCTGTCCTGTGAGATATTAACTGGTACTGTTAATGCATTAAGCCATGGTTAGTCACTGCTCTATCACAAACACACTGCTCCATCTGGGGCAGTTGCTTTGCATGAGGCTTTCAAGGACAGTAAGGATCTGAAAAACTTCAGACAGGTCTAGACAGCTGGATGTAGATGGATGTGTGCTCACTCTGGCTGTGCTCAAACTTGTTTGGGCAGAGCAACAGCAAGCCCAGAGCCATAAATCCTCATTAGGATGATGCTACAGCAGAGGGAATATACAACTGGACAGTGTAAGTGCATGAATACCTGACTACACTGTGTGTGCAGCTGTGTTGTTAAACATTTTAAAAGTAGACCTTGGAAGAAATGAGTTTCCTGATCTCTGTGTGAGGGTATCTATATATTTATTTGTGTGTATGCATGTATATAGGTACAATATATAGATGAAGTATGTATATATACAATATATATGAAGTATGTAAAAATATGATAAAAATTTTAACATAGCAAAAAATATTCTGCTTCAGAACAGCCCTTCTAAAGGTTGGGATTTTTTGTTGTTTTGTTTTTTTCTCAAAAGAAGCAAACAGTGAGTAAGATATCCCTTTCACACCTCAGAGCACTGCAGAAGTGCTAGCTTGCAAATACTTCTTTTTCTTTGTGGATTTGGATTGACTATTGTAGCTCACCTTTTCTCTCCTTCCCAGCTGGGTCCTGTGCACAGACCCTTTGGCTGATGGAGGGACTAGTAGTGGCTTGTCTTCCTGTCCAGGTTGGAGCAATAGTTCCAACCCGGACTTGACAAACCATCACAATCGATCCTCACACTGATTAAGACAAGAAATTCCCAGAAGGTCATACTGTGAATTTGATTTTCAGCCAGCCTAATGGCACTTAAATGTCTAATTCATATCTACTTTTAGGTTACCACAGATTTTTGAGAGACATCAGAGCCACATCACAGAGATACCACTCTGTACTTTTGAACATGTTACCTTCAGCCTGCTTTGTGTCCCTGCCTCCTCCATTCACAAGCAGAGAAAAAGCATTTCAGTTTTTCACAGAAGATGTCGGGATTTCAAATCATATGAGGTGAGATACAGCCTATGGGGACAACATCTGCTCACACCCTCTACTGACCTGAATGGGAGAAAATGAACTGGGGAAGGAGGATAATAAAAACAAGGTTTGTTTTGCCATCACAAACCAGAAATGGGAGACAAATGTGTGGCCACTCCACATTGTAATGGCAGTAGGAGCAGCTGTATTCACTGGGAGAAAGGGTGCAGAGGATGCAGGGGAGGCAGGAGTCATGGAAATTTTGTCCCTCTGCTCTGCCTGGCCCCAAAACCCCGGAGAAGAAGGCAGCAGCATCCAAAGGAAGCAGGCAGAAGCCTGGAATGTGTCCTTGGCTGGCTTAGGTATAAACCCTATTGGCATCAATCAAAAACATGACATAGCATTCAAAGAACTCTCCTTTGGGAGTTTTGAAATAAAGCGAAATGGCTTTACATGGCCAAGATGTCTGCAAGCTTACATATGGTTGAAGCATAGCTTTTTAAAATTAAAAAAGTTGTTCCTTCTTTTCTTTCTTTTTCTTCTGCCATTCAACCCTCATCTTCTTTCACTCTCCTTTCTTCTTCATATCTTTTTTCTTTCTTATTCCTCCTGGGTCCCCTACAAACGTAATAAGCCAAGAGGATATCAACATCAAGTGCTGGTTCTCTGTAAGGGGACTGCCTTTTATCACGGCTCACTGTGTGCTAGCCGGTAGGTGGAGCACAGCCACTGTTTAAGTACCGGTGGGCTTCAGAAATATTTTTTCCCCTTCGCTTGCTCCTGTAATACAATCTATCATTTCTACCGCAGTGAATCAGTAGTTGCAAGGTAGTGCAACACTATACAAAGCAGCTAATCTTGTTTGAACCTCAGATTGTAACAACGTGACTGATGTCAAACCATGTGGGGCTGATCTGGATGAGAGAGAAAAATCTAAAAAAGAGCAGACTTCTTAACAGTTTCCAGTTCTGGACCCTGTTCTTTTTCTACTTGTTCTTGTGGTTTAATTATTTGTTTGTTCGATTGCTTTTTTCCGTAAGAAAAGTCTGTTCCACAAGTGAGCTCCAGCCTGGGGACCAACCCCCCAGCTTTCCTGCCTTTCCATGCCAGGCTCCAGCTTCACACTGGTTTTGTGCTGCTGGAGCAGTGGCTAAGGGCTCACCATCAGGCCCTGTATTAAGCACAGGGGACCTCCTTTTCATGCCAACACCAGGAGTATGGTAAATCTTAGGACACCCACCATTTCTGTCTGATGGTTCACTTTTTGTTTGTCTCTAGTGTATTTTTCATGAGTCTGGAAAAAAAAAAAACAAAAGAAAAGAAAAAAAACCAAAACAACCCAGGCACAACAAGATATGCAGAGTAGCTATTAGGCAAGTAATCCTAAAAGTCGTGTGTGACTGAAATCTTGTCTGTTTGGCCCAACAGTATCAGTCTCTGTAATTAAATATATTGCAGATCTTCCCTTGTTCACATGCTTGGATAATCTTGGCCACAGCATCACTTCTGTTACACCCCAGGCAGTGCCACCACTGCAGGCTTTCGCAGCTCCCTGCAAGCCCTGTACCCTCCCTTGCTCCATGCAACCTGCTGTGACACAGTTCTTGCAGAAAAGCAAACCCAGCTTTCTCCTACAGCCCAATTGCAGAGGTTTATGGTTAGGAGAGGGTCTCAGCCATCCATCCTGGCACTGCTGGTGGCTTCCCAAAGCAGCATCTCCTCACCAGCAATATCCCACCTCCACCACCAGGCCAGATTCACCTTGGGAAGTGGTAGGCTTTAAAGCAGATGTTCATCTTACATTTCAGGAGTTATCTTTGTTTAAATGGGCTGGTGAGTCTTGAGAAGGTGACCTTTCCAATCCAGCAAACTGTCTCTTAGCACCTCAAATGCATTCCACATCACATGCACCATGTAAACATCGGCTGGTGGTTCAGAAAGGGTATGAGGAAAGTGAAAAATAGGATGAGGAGACCCAGTACGAACTTCTTTAGTTGGGTCCATTCCCCCTGTGTTCAATGGAGACAAGAAGATTTACACAAGACATTGTCTTGTTGGTGTCCTCCTTTGAACAGATCGATTCTGTCACTGCCTGTCTCAGTGTCAGAGAAAATAAAAGCCTCCAGCATTCCCTCAGGGTGTGTGGCTGGCAGGAGCAGCCCAGTGCCCAGTGAGGGCGAGGAGAGCTTCACAGCCCAGCTGTCTGCCATGTCTGGGCTGCAGACACAGCATGTCCTCTCCTCTCGGGGCTTCGCTGCAAGCTTGCTGTGCTGCTGGAGATAAGATTCCAAGAAGCCTTCCTCCAGCAGTCATACAGCGGCAATATAGACAAGGGGACATTTTTGCTCTTGTTACACCGGCAAACCCAAAGAGGATTTTTCCTAGAAGCCTAATTCTTCTCCCTCCTCCTGCTCCTTCACAGGATCCCTTTAAAGTACCTTGCTGTTTCTTTCTTCCTTGCAGTTGCTGTGGAGGGAGGTGGATGTTTCATCCCATGTCTTACTCTGCTTGTGACTGTCTTATCAGTGCTGGTTGTGGGCTGGAACGCCAAAGCTGGGGAGCTCGAAGGGTCTCTAGAGAGACAAACCATTGCTGCTGGTGACCTGCTGCTGCACCACCAGCACCTCTCTTTAATGTCCTCTCCCCTCCAGTCATTCTGGAGCAAGATAGGCAAGGCAGGGTTGCATTCTGAACAGGATGCTCAGTGCTGTGTGTCTGCAGAGTGGCCTCACTTGCGGCCCCAGGAGCAGCCTGAGAGCAGCCAGAGGCATCTCTGCCCTCTCCTTCATGTGGTGGGGCTGCCTGGGGGCTCAGCCCTTTCTTCACATGCAAGACCCCTGGTTTGTCTCTTCAGTGCAGCGCAGCAGTCAGTGGGGAAAAATAACAGGGACACCTGAAGGTAATGCATTGTGACCAGTGGTCACTGCTGTGTGTATTTTCCAGGATTCGTTTTATTCCCTGCTGTAGCCCTTCAAATTAAAAGTGGTCTAGTTATTTACATTTGAAAATTGGATGATATGCTGGACTGCTATTTCTCTATTGACTCTGTGCTGCTAATACATTTAGAAATTGTCTGCCTGCTGCAGATAGGCACTGCCTGCTTGGAAACGTTTGGATTCCCTCTATCAGTGTCGCAGAGGGAGACACAGAAAATAGGAAAGGACATTTGATTGTTTGCACTTACCTTCATCCAGCAGTAATAGAAAAGCGTTTGTGTTTGATACATCTACCTGCTGTGCACCAACAACCTTTGCTCTGCCTTCTCAAAGAAGGCAGAGCTCTGGTTCACATTTCTGCACATTCCTTTTTTAAATTGCAGAGGTTTTAATTGGTTCATCCAACCCCATGCTTTTCCACAACAGTCACTTGTTGGGAAATTCGGGTGGTACAAGCACTGCACCAGGGTCCATGAGCCACTGGAAATTGTGCTGCCCTCAAAGGCCAAGGGGAATGCTGGCCAGTGGGCTGAGGGGCTCCAGCTTTACACCTTCCCTTCCAGCTGTGTCAGCTGTGCTTCATCACCATCCACTGGAGCATACTGGCAGGTCCTATTGCGTTGAGTTTATGGGGTGGAAAGCAGAATAGGAGCTACTTTCCTAACAGGTTGACAGCAGCTGATATTGGGGAGAGAGCGGCTAAGAGCTTGCAGGACTTAGCAGGCAGATTTCTGTTTTCCCTGTATGGTGCCTGCCAGGAGACAAGCGGAGGGGGGCAGGGGAGTGGGCAGACCCTCTGGCACCATTATGAAGATGAAGGGAAGAGCCACTACCCAAACAGATGGAAGGGTGGAACAAGGGAACCAGAGAGAGAGAGTATATTAAAAGCTTTGAGAGAAAGGCAGTATCCATAGGGCACAAATGATAGCAAGTATTGGTGACCAAAAGTGCTGAGCTGTAACATGAGATTGCAGTAGAATTTTTTCTGCAGCTGTGTGAGCCACGACTTCCAAGGCAGAGGTGTAAGACGGTGTGTGGTACATGTTGTCACATACTAGACTCTATACAAGGCTAAAATAAATCTAAGCTTTTGTTCTCCCTCTCACCCCTTCTCCATCCTGTTTTTGCTACCTCACAGATAACATGATTGTCATCATTATGAACAGGATAGCTGGGAAGGTCCCCATGCCTGCGAGTGATAGGTCCTTCCCTCTGCTCCTGCCTCCCTGGAAGAAACTTCCTCAGTTCCTCCATCCCCTCCTGCCATGGTCATGACAGCTCAGCTCGGCCTCTGCCCCTGCCCCACAGACCGTATGGGAAACTGCTACCTCCAGGGAATCCAGTGCTCCTTCTCTGGCACAGCTGCTGTGCTGTGCACCCCAGGAGAGGATGAGGAGGCTGCTGTGACACGCCAAAGGCATTATGCTGCTGGGACATGAGAAAGTACGACTGGAATGGGGGATCACCTTGAGACCCCAAAGTAGAGAGAGGGAGCTGGGAGGTGAATAAGAAGCAGCCCCTGGTGCAGGTGGAACTAGACTGGGATAAAGTTAATGAAGTTGCAAATGTGAGCCAAAGCACTTCGGATAGCTTTTGGAGATTGTATGCATACCATTAAATAGTAAGGCATAGAATCATTTTGGAAATCTGAAAGTCTCAGGGGTTTTGTACAGCTGGTTAATATATAGGACATGGAGTTGCTTGTTACATACCTGCTTAAGAAATGAAAGGTTTTGTTTCTGTTTTCTCCACTGTGATGTGATGTGTGCTCCAGCTATCCAGGCTGGCATCAGGAGCGATAAACCCTGATTTCAGAGGACATTCCCCTTACAAGCCAGTGTGAGAGTGCTGTGGACCGCAAGTCGTTAGGGGCTGACCTCCCCCCAGCTCAGCTGACCTCCCCCCCACCTCGCTGTTCTGAAATGTAAAAAGCCATATGAACAAGCCAAATCGAGGGCTTCTCAGATGGATTCCCCTCTGTCACCTCTCTCGTCTCCACGGGGCCGTGCAGGGGTAGTGCAGTTGCTGCACAGCCCTGAAGGCCCTGATCTCACCGCCCCCCCAAGGCATCCCCTGTGGGCAGCAAACCGTAATCGGCTTCATGCTCAGCGTGGGCTGCAGAGCTGCTCCAGGGCCCTTGGTAGTCGCTGATGCAACATGAAAACCCTCACAGAAAATGAGTAGCTTGTAAATGATTTTTCTACTCAGTCAGGAGGCTGCAGCCGTTACAAATCATCACTGGTTCAACCGTGTCCTTTTGAGCTGGAAGGCCATGGGTTAATAAAAGTTTGATTGGATATATATATTTCTATATAACCCTTGCTGCTTCCAGACACATATGTGCCCCCAACTGCTTTGCAGACTGCAATGCAATCACCAAAGGGCGGTAAAGGCACTGGGCTGGCTGCAGAAGAGAAATATTTGTTGTTTGCTTACTGTGACTAAAGAAAATATTCCCTGTGTGCTGGAAGGTTTGATTATTGTATATGGCTGCATTTAGTATGAGCAGTCGTGGTTTCATGTGCTAGACTAGTACGGCATCACACCTATACATCATCATGAATATTTTCTTGCAGGAGGGAGCAGACATGTTTTACCTCTATTTTGTTAGCTCCTACAGTTTTAGAGCTTTTTTTTTTACTTTTTTCCTTTTCCATGTCCTTTCCTTTCCTTTCCTTTCCTTTCCTTTCCTTTCCTTTCCTTTCCTTTCCTTTCCTTTCCTTTCCTTTCCTTTCCTTTCCTTTCCTTTCCTTTCCTTTCCTTTCCTTTCCTTTCCTTTCCTTTCCTTTCCTTTCCTTTCCTTTCCTTTCCTTTCCTTTCCTTTCCTTTCCTTTCCTTTCCTTTCCTTTCCTTTCCTTTCCTTTCCTTTCCTTTCCTTTCCTTTCCTTTCCTTTCCTTTCCTTTCCTTTCCTTTCCTTTCCTTTCCTTTCCTTTCCTTTCCTTTCCTTTCCTTTCCTTTCCTTTCCTTTCCTTTCCTTTCCTTTCCTTTCCTTTCCTTTCCTTTCCTTTCCTTTCCTTTCCTTTCCTTTCCTTTCCTTTCCTTTCCTTTCCTTTCCTTTCCTTTCCTTTCCTTTCCTTTCCTTTCCTTTCCTTTCCTTTCCTTTCCTTTCCTTTCCTTTCCTTTCCTTTCCTTTCCTTTCCTTTCCTTTCCTTTCCTTTCCTTTCCTTTCCTTTCCTTTCCTTTCCTTTCCTTTCCTTTCCTTTCCTTTCCTTTCCTTTCCTTTCCTTTCCTTTCCTTTCCTTTCCTTTCCTTTCCTTTCCTTTCCTTTCCTTTCCTTTCCTTTCCTTT
>VWZY01003627.1:16153-98362 GCA_013399075.1 Chloroceryle aenea | reverse complement strand
CCTTTCCTTTCCCTTCCTTCTCTTTCCTTTCCTTTCCTTTCCTTTCCTTTCCTTTCCTTTCCTTTCCTTTCCTTTCCTTTCCTTTCCTTCTTCTTTCTAGCAGAAATTTCAAGCGCCAAGTGGTTTTCTCCTTGTGTTTTTGTTTCCTGCCTTTACTCAAACAGAGTGTACAACCTGGGGTCTTGCAGCCTGGAAGAGCAACTGAAGTGAAACTCATGACACCATCAAGCACTTTAAATTAAAATGCTGGTTTGTGCTTACAGAAACAATGCTCACCAGAGCTTAGCGGAGGGCTGTGGAGTTCAGGGAAGGATGGAGAAATCGCACGTTAATGGATGACTGCCTTGGAAAACATCAGGCGGCTGGTGCTCCTGCCTCAGCCAGAAAAGCCCCACATGAACCTTTCATAAATTAAACTGTTTCTGCCTTAAAGAAGCCTCTGCTGTGATTACACTGCTGTACAAGGTGCTTCACCATCTATGGCACTTTGAAATTATTATCTGAAGTGCCTGGACCCAAGTGTAAACCAAACCATCCCGACCCATGAGCTGCCTGCCCTCTTGTCAGTTTGCACTTGCCCTGGGCATCCTCCTTGCCCCCATACTTGAGCTGGGCACCATTGGACCAAATGGATTTGAATTGCCCAGTGCAAATCCCCAGTCTGGTTGGGGCCTGTCCCCAGTCTGGTTCCAGAGGTGCCCCAAGTCTCATCCCTTCAAGAAGCAGTCCCAGCTCTGGTGTGCCATCTCCCTGCAGGGTGGCTGATCAGCCAGAGACACCTCTGCAGAAGCCACCCAAAGTTAAATGTGCACTGGCACATGCACACCCAAGGTCTCCTCTGGTACACATTTGAATATAAAGTGTTCCCCTGTTTCTCTTGTGTTTGTATTTGCACTATGTGGGAGGAGAAAGGCTGCAGTGAGCAAATATCTTGGGGCTGAGGGAAGAGCCCAGCATGGGGGAATGTGAGGTGGCTTTCTTTCAAGGCTACAGGCTCCCTTGCATTTCTGGAAACTGTGATTTGTTATACTACCTTCCTCAAACCCATCATGAAGTCCGGTAGCTGCATCAATATTGCTGATAACATCACACACGTGTTCATCCTAAGTAGGTTATCTATCATGCTGCAGAGCTTAAACCCTGCTCACTGCAATTTATCAGTTGGGAAGGATATTTTGGGAATGATCCCATGTCTCTTCTCCATGTCACAGGATAATGTGCTGCACGTAATGAATCCCACCCACAGGATTTCTCAGTTTCTTATGCAGCAACAACACACAAAAAATATATGCAACTCTCTGTTTCTCAGGATCTAAGGGCTATTTTTAATGACCATCTAGTTCATATCATCCAGCAATTCCCTGAATGTTTGCAAGACCTGGACAGTCCATTCTAGTGCTCAACAGAGCCACGTTGAAGAGAAATGGGAACTCCAGAATACGAGGACAGATGCACAGGCACCACTCATCCGCACTGTTTTTGAGAGTGTGGCTGTCTGCACACGCTAGAGCCATTGTTTGTGACCTCGCAGAGGCACAGTTTGCTCACAGTGGCACTTTGTGCACACACAGCAAATTTTTTGAAGCTGAGGTGATTGAGTGTCACACACTAGTTCTGGCAGTGCTGAGAAAGCCAGGTAGAGCAGTCAGGGGCATAGGAAATGCTGCTGCTGCTGCCAGCTCAGGACCACTCTTCTCCTGGCTCCAGTGTGAAGTGAAGGGGGAGATAGGGGAAGGGAACGGAAAAGGTGTAAGACCAGGAGCTCTTAATTCAATGGACTTCCTTTTATATGTGAGGCTGTTAGATACCCAGACTTTGGAAATGGCAAATTTAGGCAGCATCGTTAACTTAGTTTAAAAGTCCTTCCTCGGAAAGAAGGGACAAGGTTTCTTAATTCCAGAAGCCTCACTCTCTACAGAAGCTATAAATCCTATCATCATCCTCTACAGTCCCATGCAAACTATCCTTTAAAGTGTGACAGGAAGGGGCAGAAGAGCCCAGGGCAGGCAAAGCCTTGGCTCTGGGATATGGCTTCGGGCACAACAAGGGCAGTGAGTTTTTTTTTAACAGAACCTCCCCTGGTCCATGGGGCCTTTTGGGACGACTCACTTCTGTGCTGTTCCTTTTTTAAATGACTCAAAGCAGTGCAAAGGGGGTGAGGAAGAAGGAGACAGCTCTTGAACAGCCCTGACCCCCCAGAGGGGAAGGTTAGAACAGCCTGTTCTGGTAAGGCACATACATGGCCCTTGCTGTGTGAGTGACATCTGCAGCCAGGTCACAGTGTTAACTTCCTGCTAGAAAAGAAGCTGTAGGAAAGTGAACAAAGGGCAAGATCCCAACTAGCAACACTATCATCAGGCATTTGCAGCTGGAAAATAGTAGGGCAATGAGTATCTTTGTTAATGTGAACCCTGCCTCAACAGACAACCTGATGCTCTTTTCCTTCTTCCTCAGCAGGCTGTGCCACACTCAGCTGGCTTTGTGGCTATTGAGTGCTTTGTGGCTGAAGGCAAAAAGAAAAAGGTCAAATAATTTGTATAAATCAGATGGAAGCCAGAAAAGTTATCCTGCAGATGCTAGGCAAGGATCAAAGTGCTGGGATCATGTGCAAAGCTCAGCTGGAGAAAAACTCTGTGCTGAGGAGCTGAGCAAATGTCCCCTTATCCATTGCAATGGAAACCTTCCATTTGGGTTGGGGGAATAGCGGGGAAGGCCACCCAAGCACAACAGCCAACAGTCTGGAAAAAATAATACCAAGCAGTGCACACCATAATGAAACAGCTGCCTTAGCAATAACTGATGTGAGTTACTTCATGGCCATGATTTCTTTCCTGATACAAAAGAAATGAAAATCCCTTTTTATAGAAGGTAAATCAAAGGTGTCTCTTGCAGCTTGCTCATAAAGGGGCTTCCTTCTAAAATACAGAATCATTACTATTACTTTTTCACAGGTAATTACTCACTATAGTTAATTAACTCACCAGCCATAGTCAGAGTGAAATGGAGTTATCCTGTTTCACTCTTTTCCCCTCGGTCTGCCTCATATTATTATCATTTGCTGCTCTGGTGCCCATAGCAACAGCCACTGTCATCCCTGCTCCCTCCGAGTGAGCAGTGCTTATGCCTGACATTTAGCCAGCTGGGCTTCTCACCATGGGCTTCACCTGCCTGGGGATCACAGCCTCCCTAACTCAGTGCTGAGAGGGTGGGCATAAGTGAGCAGCATAATCGGGTATGGTTTGGTGCTTGATCTCCTAAGAAACATACTTGAAGTTTGGTGGCTATATCTGCGATAAGCCAATTCAGTGTTGGTGCTCTGATTCTGTGAGGTACAGATATCCACAAGGACACTGGAAATTTACTTTTGAATTTATATCTCTTTTAAAAAAATATAGTAAAAAAAACAGGCCACTGTAGTGAACTGTCTTCACAAGACATAAGTTGTAAAGTTTGCAGCCCCCTTTGAAAGCAGAGTCTGCTTGTGGGCCTTTGGCAGTCACAGTCCATGGGGGTTATGCAGCCTTGTTGGTTGTATGAGCCAAGTTCCGTCATCAACACAAATTTCAGCAGCAAGCAAGATGGCAAGCCCTGTTCTTAAAAAAAAAACAAAACAAAAAACCCAAACAGAATACAACCACCAAAACCCTCAAATTAAAAAAAAAATAAATAAAAAAGCACCTAAACTAACAAAGGAGGAGCCCTCATACCTTCCTTCAAGGATTTTAATCATCTTCTGTGCTGGTGCACTGAACAAAAGGAGCCTCTCACTGTAGGTCTTGTTCACAAAAGGGAAACCTTTAGAGATGTCAAGAGTAAGAAAATTCAGAAACTCCAGTACAAGGTGCTAAGAAATAAAGAGGAACATATATGGGACCCCAGACCTAAATGGAGTCTACAGCAGACACTTTCCTAAGTGTACGGGGAGCAAGCGGAGAGCCCAGCAGGAATGGAAGATGGGAGCTGGAGGGGGACAGCCTGGTCTGTAAGTAAAGCTATGTATCAGAAGTGGCATAAAGGAAAACACTAATGGAGCATGAAAAAATGAGGCTCAATAGGGAAATTAGTGAAGGGAAAAAAAGAAACCCAGCAGACTGGAGGAAAGAAACCACGAAGCATTGAGCAAATGAGTTGCGTGGGAAGGGAGTGCTCCCTGGATCAGGTGTGTGACCAGCTGTGGTTCATGGGTTTTGTTAAAGATGTTGGCAGAAGGGGAAAGAAGGGTAATGAAGATGTGGTGTGCACAGCTTCACAGTTCTGGCCGTGTAATGGAGAGCTCAGGGTGGTTTCAGGCATAGGCAATTTTGGGAGCAACCTAAGCAGGAGTGGGGTGGAAGCAGGTGGGAAGTGGGGTTGGTGCTGGTGGCTGAAGTGAGGGCTGGCATCCCTCTCTGCTGCACGAAGGTCCGAAGCTTGTAGCCAGCGTGGGAATGTGATGGTGAATGGGATGGATGGAGCTAAGAAAAAAAAGGTCTTCATTCATCCAGCACCACAGGGGAGGAGCTGCTGGGGAACAAGACTGGGACATCAGAGGCAAACCAGATAACTGTAAAGTAGAAATCAACCCATTTTTGTTGGGAGTCTAAGTATGAGGGAACCTTTAAGCAATCCTTATATCCTGAATAAGGGAGAGGTTAGAGAGCCCTACGTACAGTGCTCACAGCATCTGATGAAAGCATGTGGGCATTAACAGCATTGTGGCTGCACAGAAAGAAAATAGGGAACTCCTGGGCTTGATGTGGGTATCTGCAGTTTTAAAACTTAAAGATGCAAGTTGTCTTTTCCCTTCATCCATTGTTTTGTATTATGAATTTGCTTAATGAATAGGAAGCCAGCAGAAAACAGGTAGAATAAAATACAAGCACACACAAAAGTCATTGAAAGACTCAGCAGCAATTGTCTGCCTGCAAGATCTTGCTGAAGGAAGGCTTTGAGCTTGCCAGTGAGGTTAAAAAAAAAAAAAAGATGAAAGAAGCTAAGTTATAGGCTTGATGTCTTTATTACCTTCTGCCAAGGCTGGAGGGCCATGCCAGCTCTGCCAGGTGTTTCAGCAGAACAACAAAAGCAGACGTTACATGGAGCCAATGTGCTTAGGGCCACTTCCCTTAAGAATCAAAATTCCTGAAGAAACTTCAGCAACTGCTGAATAAAACACTGCTCTGGGGCTGCAAAAAAAGGGCCTGTTATAGTTTAGAATCAAGCTTAATTTATTGTCAATCTTTATGTATTTTACCACAGATTATTCCGGTTTGTTTTTTAATTTTTTTTAAACTGAACAGTTCACAGACTCCCCCCAGCAAAGGGCTTGTGTATGCCTGTGCCTGTGTAGGCATGAATGTGAGCACATGCAAGAGGAAGACCAGGGTGTTTCATGCCTCTGTCTGGATGTTCATGCATATTTGTGTATCCTCACGTATCTAGCATTTATTCTAATTATTCTAGTATTTTCTCAGGACCATGAATTTGTAAGCTCATGTTTGTAGTTAGCAGGAAAAACTTGAGTAGTTTCATTGCTTATCACCTGCAGCTGGTTGCTGCCTTTATCTAAACATTCGCTGTGGGATGCAGTGGGGAATTAATGGCAACTGCCATTAATCTCCTATGCTAAAGAAGGATCTCCTACATCAGTGTTGGAATAAAAACGTTTCTCTGGTGAATGAGGCACAACTGAAATTACCCTGCTGCAGAAGTAAAAGTCTTCTCATGATGATATTTTTGATTAAATACTAGCCCAGCCACAGACCATCAGTAAGGGCATTTTTACATAGTGCAAACTTAACAGCTGTTAAAACTATTGAATAGTTTTGATCTTATTTTAAGACATCCTACTTGCTCTGAATTTGCTGTAACTTCATGTGACATCATAACACTGCCAGTATATAAAGTTACATCCATGTACATCTCCCTTTGTACACAGCATTTGACTTGTGTTCCCATGAAATGCTCCATGTGAGTCAGGGACCAAATCATCTTTCTATAGCCTCACAGAGGTCTAATTGAATAATTTACTTTAACTTGTCCTTGCCTTAATAAAATAATGTGCTATGGAAGATCTTAGTCTTATGTAATACAATTGTTAATCGTCTGAAAGATATTATACCTGCAACTTCATGTTACGGGTTTGGGTCACCTTCAGATTCCAGTAGAGCATGTGTGAAGGAAACAAATATAAGAATGTGGAACGAATTCATATAATTTTCTGGTTTTCTATGATATAAGTTATTTATTTATTAATACCTGTTGCAATTTGGAATACTCATAGGTTGCTATGAGGTTGCTGTTATTCCGGGACCTGCTTACGTGGAGGGAAAAAAAAAACCCTCAAACATCTTCTATTCAGCAAGAAAGGCAATAAAAAGATTGGGGTTGTTGTTTTGTGCGTGGTTTGTTTGTTTGTTTGTTTTCTCCCCTATATGTGGGTGTATATATGTGTGCAAATGGCATTGTGAGTGAGAGTGAATGAGAGGAAGCTCTTACAAGTAGTGGGTTGCTTATGCCAGTAAACAGGTAGAACTTGCTCGGCCATAGATAGTAAAAAAGCACGTGCCAGCTATCCAATAAACACTATATCCACTCTGGTGCTTAGATAATAATAATAAAAAGAAGTCTTTACAGCTGGTAAACAATTGCCAAGTTGACTAATATGAGCCTTGGGTTGGCAAGCAGTAAGGGTTTAGGCAATAGTCTGAAATAGCAACTCTGTATTTGTGAAGCTCCTCTGTTCACTTCTATAGGTACAAGATCTCCTTAACTCTCATCCCTCCCTTAACAAGTTTTTAACTAAGTTTTTGGCACTAAGAGCTACTAAATATGTGCTTTAATCATCTTCCTTAGCTGGCAAGCAGCATTTTCAGCTTCTGGGGATTCATATGTGGAAGTGTTACATCTCAGCTGATCTCAGCAGACCCGTTTTTCTTGCTAAGATTTATGGCACTTTCTGAGTTGATACGCTTGCTCTGAGCTGAAACAAATTCCCAGTGAAATAGTTGAGTGGAGCCTGAGTCAAGAAGGGGAAGATTTATTGAGTTTCAGCCTGACTGCACATGTGTACCCACAGGCAGCCGAAACGGGTCATAGGCAGTGACAAGCCCCTGGAGCCTAGGTGTGCTGGTCACCATCGGGAGTGGGGCTGGACACCAGGATGTTGTTGCTGCCCTTGCTGCTGCTTCTGCATCTTCAGGAGGAGGGGTAACTCACATCCACACAGTGGTGTTAATACTGCAACACCCACTTTACATGAAGCTGGTAGTTGTGATTTCAGGGCAGCCTGATATAAAAGTGACAGTGGATCTAAAGTCTCAGTTAACTTCAAAGCTCCCACCAGGAAAGAAGTGCAAGCAACTATTACTGGCTGCACATGGGTAGGCTTGGAAATACATGTACTTCACAGAGCACTCTCTAGCCCTGCGTCTGCTATGTGTGTCCAGCCACATTATGCTAGGGATGCTCTGCAGAAGGCACAGCCATGAAGTGAATTATGCATACTGGCAGCTGCAGACCTTTTCTGCATCTTGCACAGCATTGCTTTCCCTCTTTTTCCTTATGATAGCTGAAAAGCCACAGTTGTTTTTTTTCCCCTCCATGTTAGTTGTCCCCCTCACCAACTTCTCCTGCCTCATTATAGCACCAGAGCAGGTGTTGCTGCCCACACAGCACCAAGGCTCTCACACTGCCCTGTGGGGCAAGGAAGAGGAAGTGCTGGGATCCTAAATCATATCAGCAAACCCTGGGCTGGGCCAGGCAGCACTTGCTGGGCTGAGAGGTGGCACATTGGAGCTGTGGAGCCGAGGAGAAGCCTCTTCTACCTTCAGTCACGAACATCTGCCACTGCAAGGGGAGACACATGGCCCCAGCAGGGAAGTTTAAAGGACACTCACACTGCCGAATTTGCTAGCAGAGCCTCAGTTTTTACATCTATCTATCTATCTATCTATCTATTTATCTATCTATCAATCAATCATCTATCTATCTATCTATCTATCTATCTATCTATCTATCTTCTGTCTATCAAAAAGGTTGAGGAAAGGCTGCAAAGTCTATGGGTAAGTGGCAGCATGTTAACCACAGCAGCCAAAATGAAAAGAACAAATCTTCCTCTTTGCTCAGAGAGCAAAGGAAACACATTGAGATGTTAACAGCCTTGTCCTTAAAAGGTGAAGGATATTTAGGCTAAACATACATGAGGAAAGCATTCTTAGAAGTCAGTCAGAAATATCAGATTTTACTGATGGGATGGCGAGAGTCATAAATACTGGGGCTGTGGGAGTGGGGAGATCAGTGAAGCTGGCCAGCAAACTGTTTACATTGCCTTTAAGAGCTGCAGTACTCTAGGTAGCAGCTGTTCACACGCACACTGTGCCAACCCATTAGCGCTGATGGGTGTGAAGCTTTGTGAGAGGTGGTGGGCAGCCCATAATGCATTAGCTGCAGGACCAGGGTTTAGATCTGCCTGTCGTGGCTTTATGGAGGCAAGTCGGGGCATGTCATGTGGGTTTTGCCCCCCCTGCCCCTTCCAGTGCATTGAAGGGATGAGGCAGTATGCAACTGCTCCTCTGCTTTGTTTTTGTGACTTTCCAGTTCATTTAGATATTTATTAAGACTATCCACAAGCTTCACCCTTCTGACTCAAGGCCAGGCTTCAAACCCAACAGTCTCCTCATGTGCAACCGCCCCAGCGTTAGTGATCAGGAGAGAGCTATCCTCCCACTTGCTTAATTGAATTAAATAGGAGTCTTCTTGTCACTGGTGGCTGCTGTGCTTGTGGATTGTGTAATCTTCGGAGGAGACTTCAGTACAGCAAGGCACAGACTGATTCATTTATGTAGGAGTGAATCCAGAGTAACTCAAGTCTGGGAGAGTAGCTGTGGGATGTGTATTTATTTCAAGTGAATGAAATGAGAAAATTCCCACCTCCTCCCTCACTGTATTATCAAACTCCTAGACAAACATATGCTGGCTTTGCCTTTTAATTTTATTATTTTCAATATTTCTACCACCAAGAGGTAGCTCAAAGGCAGCATCGTGACACAACTGAGTGGAGTATGGGTATCCAAACCTACGCATGTTTCTTAGATATGAGACGGGCATGTGTGATCAGCATCTCTGATAGGAAGAGGGCATTGCTAGCATCACGCCTGGTGTCAAGGAGGGACCCATCAGTCAAGATCAATCTGATCTGCAGCTCCCTCCTGACGGCATGGGGCTGGGAATCTCTGAAAAGCTGGAGGAGCATAAAAACGGGGGGGGGTCCCAACTTCAACAGAGGAAAAAAAATCCCAAACCAGAGGAGAGCCACTTTTCCTCTTCCAGCCCAATCCTGAGTGCTGCCACCAGCACCCTGCCTGCCAGTGAGGCGGCCAAGGCACCGAGGGGTTGTTAGCAAGGGGGTTCAGCTGTCAGCAGTACGGGAAGCTGGGTGTGCACCTAAGGCAAGGATGCATGGGGTGACTGACGAACCTCAATAAAAATACTGCACCTTTTATAACATAATTGCGTGCTTTATTGATATACACAGTAAAGCAGTATATAATACAATAGTAAGGCATATATTTGGTGAAATTTGGTATGTTGTGAAAAAAATGCAGTAAAACATAAGTTTATAAAAATAATTAGTAAATGTTACAGTGTTGGTGTTAAAACACAATATATTATGATATCTGAGTAATAAACCAGTACTGAAGAACAATGAAATAACATGCCATATGGTATTTATGTATTCAACTACACTGATTATGTTTTACAGTTTAATACTTTGTCATTATAAGGAATATGAAATAATTCCCAAATTATGCTTAAAAAAGCAGCGATAAAGCTTTCAACTTTTAAATATTTTTTGACAGACTCACTCCAAAACTAAGATCTAGAAAGTAAACCAAACAAAACAAAACCCTGATGAAAACAACCGTGCAATCCATTTTTCCTCCATTTTTTTCTGAAGAGAAGGTTTAACATATAAGGGGAAAAAAAAGGGAGAAACCCATCTCTTTCTCAGACCTCAATTTAAACATTCTGATAAAAAAGACCATGAGAAATAACAAGGGTCCCTATTGTAATAAAGTGTTAAAAAAGCTCTTATTCTTTAGGAAAGCAGAGGTTTAGGGGGATTGTACTTATTTTCTGTGAATGATTATCATTGTTGGTATTATTCAAACAATGAGACCTGGTCACACAATGGACACGTGGTGAGATGTAACAGTATCTGAATGTAATTGTCAGGAACACCACAAAACCAAAGTGAGGTAGAAATAGCATGACTAGCCATGTTCAATGTCAACTAGCATTCAAAATAAAATCTTTCCCAAGTTTAATTACACTTCATACAAGAAGAGGTAACAGATTTTTTTACTCTTGCAGTATAAAGTCAGATGGTGTGTTTCTATGTGTTCTAAGATAAAATTAAAAGCTGGTTAAAAAAATGAAGTGGTAAAGCTTTTGCTGACAGCACCTCATACCCCAACCGAACCCTCACAAGCTGCAGTCAAGCTGGCTAATCCGTTTTGCTATCAGCCCCTCTCTTTCTAATGCTATTGTTAACTGTGTGGGGTTACTTGTAGAGAGAAATGGGGAAGGAGAAAGTACCAGGGCCTTTGTTTTAGTGATAAATCTCTCTCTCATAGAGCAGTGTAGCTACCTTCACCTGATCACCATACGAGCGCAAGAACAGCAGTAACTCTTCTACAGCCTTTCCCAAAGGTTGCTGGCAGTGTTGCAGCTCCTTGGGACTGGCTGCTGTAGCAGGCTGAGACACACAGCGTGGAAAGCTCTGGTTTTATCTTCCAGAGGATCGAGCAGCTTCATGCTCATGAACTGCACCAGGAGCTGGACAAGTGAAGATGCTCTGTGAGTAACCTACTTGTGCTTCAGGTCAGAAGCTGATCCCACGGGGGGTCAGGAGGGAACTTCTCCCTTTCTTCTCTCCTCTGCAGCGCAGGTGATGCGAGCGGTGGCAGTGGGTGGGGGAGAGCTGCACCCAGCTCCTGCTGAAGCACTGGCTGCTGGTATCCCCACGGCCAGCGGGGTACCAGACACCGAGGTCCAGAGGTTTAATCCAATAAGGCAATTTCTACATTACTTTACTAATAGCGTTCAGGCATTTAGTTAGCAGACAAAATGCTGGGGGTGCAGAGGATGGTCATTAAATTATTTCCTTTCCTTTCTTGTTTTTTTTTTTTTTTCTCTTTATTTTTTTGCAGGCTCTGTCATGTAATGTGCTCTTTCATTTAATTATTGCAAACTAGCTGTGTGATTCATGTAATTCTTAATTTTATTGGAAAGAAGTGAAATCACTAGCTTCACTGGAAGTTGAGATTTTGTTTTTTAAACCAGTCCTAGTCAGACAAAACCAATGAGAAATATAAGTTGGCTGTTTTGATGTCACTGCAGAAAATACTTTTTTTCCATTTTTCTTTTGATAAGCAAGGAAAAGAACACAGGACATGAATCTCTCTGATGCAGTTACAGAGCTGAAATGATATTAAACAAATGCCTCAGTATTTTTTTGTGTATTTTTTTAAGGGGGTTTCTATAAACAATTATTTTTATAAAGCACACTTTAGTTTACAATCTTTCATTATAACTGTTATAAATTTTTTTAAACAACCCGAAATGCGTTCCATATAAAGAAATGGCAAGTTATTTAGCTATCAAGATTTTACATGTAGTTTTCTTATAATTTTTGTACAATTGCATAGACGTGTAAAACCTGCCATTGTTAACAAAACAGTAACAGACTTAGGAAACTACTGAAATCTACATTATAGTACCACTACCCTTCACAAAAATATAGATTTGTTTTCTTGTAAACTCTTACAGTCTAATCCTCTTTGTAGTATGAATATTATAAAAACCATGCGGGACGCCTGAAGTTGTAAAACACATCTTGCTATTCTAACACCTTGTCGTCGGTCATCACTGTCACTAAGGTTTCCATTGCTCTTCCCAAGTCGCCTGCCATGTGGAAAAGGCTCCCTACATTGTGGCCTGAAAAAGAAAGTCAAAGAGGAGGAAATCAAATGAAGACGACACGAACATTTGCTAGGAACATTTTACAGACAAGGCTGAGCACAAATCCATTGCTCTCCGTGTACCACTCGTTGCTGCACCAGTGGAGTACACAGGAGAGACCTTTCCCAAAAGTCTCCTACATGAGTCCACCACGGTGTCGCTAGCAGCTGTTGCCAGCTGTGCAGAATGCTTCACAGCAGTACCAGTTTGAGCAGCCATAGCAAACTATGTTGACAGTAAGCCAGCAGGTTAGTGTCCCAGCAATGAAGGTGGACCATTGTGAATGTTCACCAAAAGCAACAATAAAAAGCATTGACATCACAGAAAAGTTTCTGACTTGTGCTGCAAGTGTTTGACAATTCAATGTTCTGTGAAGGAAGAAAACCAGAAACAATGGGATCTGCAGTAATCAGCTAAAGCACAACACCCAGGAGGCCCCAGCAGGATACCTGCATGGTGACCAAATGAAATGGCTGCAGTTTATTCAGTCGTGTTTAAAATGTCCTTTGCTTCTCAGGCATCAATGCAGCAGAAACAAAGATGCCACAGTTATCAAGTAACTACTGTACAGTGGTTCACTTGTGTATTTCTCCTCACTCATAACCTCTGCAGTCTTAAAATTGTATAATCCCAGCACATGGTCCTCATACACACATGTGATAAATAAACACAGAGTTCTGGAGATGAAACCTCTAACAACTTCTCATGCTCATTTTATGACTGCTGCAAGGGGAAAGGAAAGGAAGCAGTGCTGGTCAGCAGCAGTAAGAAATGGTGTTTACACAATTAGAGACTAAGCTGATTTGAAGTCAAGGAGATTAAATTGCCAAAAGTTGCCGTTTTAGGCATTTTGCATATCTTGCCTGGTCTCTAGCTGCTGTTCAGAAGGGCGTGGGTGGCCTGTGTCAGATCTGCAGCCCTCTATGACTGTCTCAAATACCCTCTTGGCATCTCAAACACAGATACCATGATTTAAACAACTGAATCTCATCTGGACTCTCCCTCCTGAAAAAAACATAGCAGGAGAGGGAATATGACAGACATCTAGGCACTCTGAAAGATGAGCATCCAAACAAAAGACAGTGTTTAAGATTTTTTGCAAGGACAAGGAGGAATGAGCAGAAGGAAATTATACTCCACACAGCACTTAATTGTATTACTGAACTCATCACCACAGGCTGATGTTGAGGCTAAACACATAAGTGAATTAAAAAAGGTGTTAGAAAATAAACACTGAATAAAGATTTATTTAGATGCAAAGAAGTTCACATGACTGCCAACTCAAGAAGCCCCCGAGGTGCAGAGTGCCAGCAACTGAAAGCATGCAAGAGAGGCAGTATTACTCAATAAAGATGTATGTTGCTATGGCCTGAGGGGTTTGATTTACTCCCCGGGAGTATCTGTCTGGAAAAACATGGGAGGTGCAACATAATCTACCCACATCCCTGCTTCCCAGGAACACTTTGTGTTAGCCTGGATGCTGAGTCCCCACAATGGTCCTTGAGGATGGAGCACCCAAATGAAGAAAGGACACAATCAGGGATTCCAGGGTAGACATTTCATGCAGTCCCTACCTTTAATATGCTCGAGTCTGACTGCTATCATTGCCCACCTGCACAGTGGGAATCCCTCCCCACACAACTGTCTGTTCTATCAACCTTCCCCATGGGGCAAATCAAACTCACCATCTTTTTCCAAATGTTCAAATATTATGGTAGCCATGCACTGTTGACATTTCTACAGTCCACAGGAGCTTGGACTGATGTTATTTAATGTTCATCAGCCTTTATAGGAGAGGAAAAAATGACCTGAGAAACATCCAGAGAAGTTTGCTTCTTCTGGAGATCTACCACCACCATTTACATTCAAACACTACCTTTTAAAGTTCTGGGTTTGTTTTTAAAATGTAGCACTTGACACACAAAACCCTGCCAAATCTCAATGATAACTACTTAACCAGCTGCCCATTTGATAGTGAGCTGTGCTGTTCATGGCACAGTTGGCCAGGTACTGAAACAAAGAAATACTTGATTCTAATCTGGTGACATTTTGCTAATTACACTGATGCAAAGAGAAACAGATGCATCAAACATCAATTTCATCCATAAAGCATTACTGCATAGCCATCCTATTCATCCTAAGCAAAAACTTGCAATTTGCTCATCAGCACGTTGAATAACAGCTTATGAAGAATTCCTGCCAAATTCTGGTCAAAACATGGTTTAATTTAAAGTAAAAGTATGCTACCACATTATTTTAGATGTAAAGGATAACCTCTCTTACTGGCACCATGCAAGTTGAGATAAATCCAGAGACTCAGACCATGGAAAGTGAAAATCTGACAGTCATACAACAGCAAGAACATATTTTAGATGGGAGATGCTTTCTTAATCAGAAAGGTAACTGCCACTGGTGAAAGTCCTAAGTGGCCTGCCAGCTGTGAGAGGCACTGCTGCCAGTAGGATCGGGGCCTCTTTTCAGATTCACTGCAATCTGTTGTTTCTAGGAACACCTATGGGGCTGCTGGGCTCTTCAGGGACTCCACCACCACTCATTCCCAGCTTGGGAAGAGTAGCCACCCTTCCATGGACTTAAAGCAACCGAAACTGCTAAACCCCATCCTCAGAAAAATTCAGTATTTGTTAATACTATTTTCTTTTGTCACGACAGAGAGCTGCGAAGGTTAAAAAGGCAATTTTATAGAAAGAGGCGACATCTAGAAAGAACAACTTCAATTAAAAATAAAGAAGAAAGGTCCTTCACAAGTATGCCACAGTATGTACAAACTGATAAATTGTTCAGGCAACTAAAACATGGCCCAAGAAGACTTTAAGCATCTCAGGATCCCTATATATTATTCTAATATATAGAAATTACAGGAATGTCTGCCAATCTTTTGTCCTTCTCACTTTGAATTGCTGCCATATTTTTGAAATAGCCATGCTTCAGATCTGATCTCCCTCCACAAAAGCTGCACAGAAGCATGCTGGGGTGACTTAGGAGACACGACTCCCTCTCCCCAACACCATCCACACTACCTCTCTAGCACAGGCATTAATTTCCTCTGCAGAACACTGGAATAATCGTGTGCCTCCTCCTGAGCCATCTGAGTTTACAGGTCAGAGTATGACCGTTAACCACTCCTGGCTGCAGGTGACATCAGTAGCTGGACTGGAAAGTGCCACAGCTTGGGGACCACAGTGTCTGGGACAGCCACAGGACGGGAAGACAGGCCAGAAGAGCGGACAGTAAATATGGCTGTGCTCCAGCCACTCAACTGGTGAACCCTCAGCTGGGCATCATTGCACTGCCATCAGGTTTTTTGTCTCTCTTGCATTATGGGAGGAACATCTAGGTCAATCAACAACAGTTGACAACAACCTAAGTAATAATTTCCTCATACTGTATGGGCAATGAATATTGCCCTCTTCTATAATTCCTCTTGCCTGCAACATAAGTGCTCAAATTATCTGACTGTTCCTATATAGCTCTACTGCTTCTATGAATACTGCTTATTTGCTCTCTCTAAGACTGAAATGTAGGACACTGACATTTTTAATTAAGAAGGAAATGAAAAAAATACTGTCCTCAAAGCACTCAGAAAAATAGAACTCATTATTATTCATATTTTTAAAGCAATGCCACCAAAGAAGGCATTAGTTCTTTTTTTTTTAAACATTAAAGGTGAAAACAGTTTCTCCTTTCCTGAGGCACTAAAAGGTTGAGAGATGCTACTGTATAAGAAAAAAACTACTACACACATGGAAATGCAGCAATGAAGCTCAAAATGGACATATTAACTTAAACGTGTAAAATGAAGGGAATATTAACACAGGTGCATTTGCTTCGAAAGCAGAAGACCTCTATTTCTGCAGGCACAAACTACCTCACTTCTGGTCATATATTTACATTCTAAATCTGTGGAATTTGCTTTAGAGCCTCTACTGGGATTAAGGCCCTTGGGTGAGGGTGCAGTAACTGAATACCAATGTTACACTACAGCTCATCAGAGAAATAAACACGGAACATTCAGACTTGAAAGAGTGGATAGAAAGTAAATTAAGAAACCCCAACATAAAGCAGCACTTTTTTCAGCAGCACAGATTCCTAACCCGTTCCCAACAGAAGAAAAATCCTTCCTGTTACTGGCTTGGATTTTGATACCCTTATTCATACTGAGTAATGCCATGAAATCCATGGGATTACACACGAAGACAATACCTAAAGTGAGTAATGGGATCAAAAGCTGGCTGGCTGGGTTTAGAACTGCACGATCTGCCTTTGTGCAAATGGATTCACACATAAAGCAAAAGCTGCTCTATACTAGACACGCAGATGCTTCACAACAGGTAGAAAACTGTCTTTTATATTCAGTTCTGCAAGTTACCAAGCCCCTCTGGAGCCATCAGTGAGCACAAATACAAGTGGGGAGAATTGAGTGATTCATTGAAGTCAACTTTTTTAGGGTTAAGATGCTGGAATCTGATCAGGTAGGACATGCTCTTTTTTTCTGTTGTATCAAATATGCCCCTCCGCAGCAGAATCTTTTTTTCTGAATAATATGCATAAATATGAATGACAATAATGGAAATCAACAACCTGTTTTGCTGAATTGGACAATTCTCAGACTGTATGAGTATGCAGGGCTGAATATGAAATAATGTCCATAAAATTTCTGGGCTGGTATTGTCTGTTCATAACATCCCCAGCACTCTTTTTTTCATCCAAATGAGAGGACCTGGCATTGAGAACAGAATTAACTTGAACTGATGATCTTGCACCTCAGAGTAGCTGGACCTGTGCCAGCCCTCACAGCCAATGCAGAGAATCACCATATTTCAAGTCACCACTTCAGACAAATCCTGGCTTACCCAGGGTTGCCTGTCAGGTGCCTGAGGGTTCACAACAGCTCTGCTAAAACCCACAGTGCAGTATTGTTTCCATTGAGTGCCCCTCTCTGCAACAGCAGAACTTTGCAAACCCAGCTACCCTTCAATTCCTGTCTTATCCACATGGAACATCATCTGCGAGGGAAAGGTCATTTCACAGGTAGTTGCTATTGCACACAGGCATTCTCTGAATATTTTATCTTTAATAATAATTTTCGCTAGGAATTCATCTTTCAAATGTTGTCTCTGGTCTGCGAGTGCAGAGCAGCTTCACAGAGGAAAAATCAAGGCTCTCTGGAAATACTTTCAAAGGTGCTATGACAACAGTGCAAAATGCTTTCCTCCATTAACGAGCAGCAACACAGAAATTCTAAAATCTATTCTGCATCAAGCCAACCACATCTGAAGTGCACAGTGAAAACCATTGCAGAATACAACACCGTGGAGATGGTGAATGTTAGTAGCATTCTTCATTCTGCAACAGTGTCTCAGGAAATTAAGGTACCTGAATCTCTTATACCTCTCAACTCTCGCTGTTCTAAAGAAAAAGAAGAAATACCCTATTTAATAACTGGAGATGATGGTTGGTATATTGGCACATATATGTAAATACAATTGTATTTAAGCAGAACAGCAAGAGACACAGGTCTCCCTGTTGTGCTTACGTACAAGAGCATCAGAACTTAAGTCAACAGCTGCAGTGTATTTGCTGACCACGTTTATCGTACAGAGGTTTAATTTCCATGTATTTTCTCCTTCCCACTCCTGAGTTTCCACCTTTGGAAGGATGTCAGAAGGCACAGATCCCTGAGCTGACAGTGTCTCCACTGAAAGTTGAGAGGTACGCTACTGTTAGAGCACACATGGGGAATGCACTCAGCAAAATCAAACAAAACCCAAAGCAAAATAAAACCACCCCCACCCTTCACCAAACCCAAGCAAACCCGTGCTGCTGTCACACGCATGCTGGGCACAGAAAGCAAGCTGTGATAAACAGAAGCCATGGCAGTGAGCCTGCATCTCACTAACCTCTCTCACTGGCTTTCCAGGGGCATTTCTTCCTTTAGGAACAGAGAGAGGAAGTGGAAAAAATATCAGAAAAGAAAGGAAAAAAAAAACAAACCACAGGTGAATATATATTTTATACTGCAAGAGACACTTCATTTCCAGTTAGGAATTTGATATAAAATAACTGCATTTCTGCTTTAAAGACTCAAAGTCCACTGAAATCCATTGATGATTCTGAGCTGATTTATTCAACAACAGTTCTGTAATCCGTGGCTTGGTTTAAACCTAACAAGAACATTTCAGACAACCTAAAACCAACTTACAGGTCTTTCAGTTGAAGGCAGGGACAGCAGAGAAGATCTGAATTCACTTTCTGAGCATCCAAATTTCCTCACTTGTAGTACTTACAAGTACTAATCACTATTACTGGTAAAATCATCCTTCTCTAACGTCAAATTAATTCATCCAGACACTTTACATTTTCTTATGGCCTACAGACATATATTCAGGTATACATCCATATATATACACACGTACACACACACACATTTTACATCTAGAACTGTACACTGGAATATAACATATTCACACTGAAGATATATCCCAAAAGATGTTTCCAACAAGCTGATCTGCGTGCATGGTAAAACTGAGGGGGCAGAAGGAGAAAGGGAGGAAAAAAATGCAAGCAAAAGGGGAAGAAAGGGAAAGTATCTCATCATTTTCAAGTTGTGCTGCCAAAAGAGAGGAGTCATTAATGGGTTCAGCTGGAAAGATGTTCCTGACAAGCCTTCACTGTAGCCATACTTTGGTCATACCAATTCTTCGCCAACACTTACCATAGCATACTTGTTTTTTTAAAACAGAAAGCCAAGTGTCAAGCAGAAACACTCCTGCACCCCCGTTCCCATAACACAGGCAGTAGCAGTGAGATGCTTGCTGCCTCCAGAAGCAGCATCCCACTGTCACTGGTACACTACTTCAAGAACCAGTATGACCAGACTTCATCGGCCTAGGCGAGAAAGTCACTGTGGTAGATGCTGCTCAAGAAAGAGGATGCTCCTTGCCACAGAGCGGCTGTAAATGACATAATTGTAATTGACACATGGGACAATGGGGAGAGAGACTGATACATATGGGATAACACACTGGTCAGCAGAACAGTAATCTAAATGCTGTCAAATTTTATTCTAGGTATGGCAGCCTGTGAGAGAAGGCAAGGAAGACAATAAATAGCTTTGCATGTATTTTACAAAGAGCAGAACAATGGAAATGGCTGGGGCAACCTCTGGAGGGCCTTTATAGCCAAGATTATGATTTACTGAACAGGGAAGTTTTATTCCCTTCCTTTTTCTCTCCCCAATTGCATACTTACTATCTTTTTAAAATGATTACTATTTTACCAGGTTGCAAGGGACCTCAAGGATCATCTAATCCAACCCTTCATGGCAAAAGGATTGTCTGTACAAGATGGCCCAATACCTTGTCCAGCTGAATCTTACAAGTGTTCAGTGCTGGTGACTCCACCACTTTCCTGGGGACATTATTCCAGTGGCTACTAGAAATGCTAATAATAGGTTTGAAGTGATGCTCTGTGAATGGGTTTTATTCTGCTCCCAAGGGGAGCCTCGACTCAGGTTATGTCTGTACCATACGTGCTGGACTTTCACAGAGGTACCAGAGTGAGCTTGATGGCCAGTAGAGGTGTCACTTCAGTACTAAGGACTTCACCTTCCAGGCCTGCCTAACTCTCTAGGATTTACATACCCTGTGACCTCCTCTGGCACTTCCATAAGAAGCATGAATTCCCTAAAAAATACCTCCCAGGAAGGAAGATGAGAACCTTTCTCCAACATAAATCCTCTAACAGAAAATCATTGAAAATGAAGATATAAAATCCATTGCATACTTCAGTCTTCTGAGGAAGACCCCCTGAGGTTCAGGTGAGTTGATGGTCTACCTTTGGACTCCAGAAACTGCAGCATGGTACAGGTGGGTGTGCAAGAGTCCTGAGGCATGAATGAGATCCAGCAGAACACAGTTCAGGTTGGGTCAACAGGAGAGAAGGAACTACATACATGCAAAATACTGGAGCTTTTTGGAGGTCTTAAGAAATGTCTGCCTGTCTGTACAAGCACTTAAAGCTGCAGCTACACAGTGTGCAATTTAAATATCAACATGAGACAGAATACATTCTGCTTGAAAATTAATGTATTTAAGGGTAACTGTGATAGCTCTGCATCACACAAAATAGCTGGTGAGGTAAGTCTGTGGCCAGTAATCAGTCCTAGAATTTGTTAAATGCAACAAAAAGTAACACTACTACAGTAACAGCTAATTTCTCTTGGAGTAAGATTAAAAGGGGTTTAAGGGATTTTACGTTATTTTCCTCACTGCATATGAATGAAAGTCTGTCTCTAAGTTTTAAGGCAAGGAGCATGGTTTGGCATAAATTGCAGAGGAAGAAAATTGTCTGTATTTCTGCAGTTCTAAAAATTTATATTCTGTAAGGCATCAAAATACCGATATACAATCCATGGATGACTAATTATCTATTTTTTCCTACTCAGGTCAAGATTTCCTGCCTTTACAAAACAGAAGTTTCTCTTTTTCCTTTTTCTTGAAACCTACATGACATTGTAAAACAGGCAAAGGTACACAAAGAGTGATCAAATCAAACATGAAAGCAGAGGCACTAATAAAAACTTCATGCATCTATGCAGATTCAGATCAAAGCAGAGAGCACAAAGCATCTACTGCACTGCCCCTCTCACTGAACTCAGGAGAGGAAGAGGCTGTAGAAGGGGAGACCAAGGTCTGCAAACAGGTTTTTTTCTTAAAAAAGTTCCTCGAAGTTTCGTTAAATTCATTAATGCATTCTCAGCTTACATCAGGACTGAGCATTATGAATCATGAAAGATCTGTTCCTCCACATCACTATTCCCAGCAAAAATCTGCAGAGAAGCTCAGCCACTTCAGTACTGCTATGCCCAAGGGGAGTGATATGGGCTCTCACTTATCTGGCCTTACTGATGTGGGATGTAGGGCCATGGCACAGAGAAAGGGACATGGCCCAGAAAAGGCCAGGGTAGCATAATTGGAAAAATATTTTCAGAATACCCTGCAGTATAATAACTCCAGGGTACGCTTCCACTGATGCAGTAAAGTGTGAAAAGAAAAGTCTGCATCCTAAGATGTTTTGCTGTCAGAATAACAGGCAAAGGCATAAGAGAAAATAAGAGAAACTGCATTATTTGCAGTGCTGAAGTTCCTAGGTCCATTTAGGATGTTAGTCCCATTCATGACAGAGCCTGGCTGATGCGAGAGTGAGAGAAGAGAATATGTCTGATGTGGTTTTGTGTGACTGAGGTTAAAAATAAAACAAAATTTGTAAAAGATGGTGCTATTCTTAGTGACATTTATTTATTGCTGTGAGGTCTTGTAGTATCACTGCACAAGAAAAAAATCTGTATTATGCAATACTACGTTAAATAGTAATGGTGAGTATTGATCCCTCTCCAAATGTTTTCATGTGATGAAAGGCCTCTACTGGCCTCTCTTCTCTTTCAAGTCATCATGGTCTCATTTCTAACCACTTTTTGGCTACCACTTCCTCATTATCCACCAGCAAGGGCTTTGCACTGAAAGCCTGGGAAGCTCTCTTACCAGCTTCAGTTAGCTCAAGGACTTCTGCTCCTCAATTCCTCTCTGATCTTCCTTCACAGAAAGCATTTGCCACAAAACCATAACTGCCAAACAGAGCCTGCTCCACCACAAGATCCACTTGAAGCAGTGCAACTTGTTTGCTCTCACAGACACAGGAGAGATTCATTTGGCTTTAAAAATACCGGCCTGCCAATCTTACTTTCTAACTGTGAACCAATTCCCTGGAGATTTAGTAGCTTGGGCACAAATACAGCGTGAAAATGTTTTCCTCTGTGGCCCATTATCAAGCAGGGTCAAATAAACCACTGAGGTGGTATTTAATGGTAGATTTCCACTAAATGTCAGACCTCTGGCTTTGACATCTGTTTTGAGTTAGCAGAGCAGCTGCTTGAAGCAGCTGCAGCAGTTGTGAATTTGCTGGGAGCAGCAAAGTAAAAGAGGAATGGATGGCAAACCTTGTAGATTAAAAGGAAAGAAAAATTCCTTAAGGACAGCAATCATCAGGTATTCAGCAGAATTTTCCTCTCCAGAAATGAAACAGCTTTCAGCACCAACAGTCAGCTGTGCAAGGAGCATGGAGGTCCTTCACTCCTTAGGAAATGCCAAGAACTGCTAAAAGGTTAAACTGAAGAAACAACAAAAAAAAGCCTGTAAAAGATATATAGTAACACAAAGTATTGTATCTGAGATCTGCCTCTCTAAGATACAGTCAAAATTATTCTCTGAAGCCTTGATGCACTTTTAAAAAGTACTCTATGCAGCAAAATCTTGGAAAATATAATAACTAAATTGAGTCTATCTCCAGGTGAGTTACGATTATACTACATTTTGTTCTTTGTTTCAGAAGTCCAAAATAAGAGCTACCACTTGCTTTAGAAAACTGTTTCCCAACCTGAGCAAATCCTACTTTTTAGATGATTTTGATGAAATTTAGACTAAATATTTTGGTTTTAATTTGTATCCTGTGATGATCAACTATACAGCTGTGCACCCAAACACACATTTTCTCTCTTCACTGCTTATTCAGCTCTGAACTCTTCTCATGAACCAGAGCATTCAGAACCCAGTTCACTCTTGTCATGCTGTTGTGCACTCCTGACAGCTGTCATTAACCTAAAGGCAATAGGGTAGCCAGAATTATGTCCCTCATTCAAAAGGCATATCGCTGCCTGAGCTGGGACATGCTGGACATTTAGCTTGACATTTAACGTCTTATTTTCACAGACCACAATGTAAACCCACATTTAATGTCCTGCCAGTAACTTCTCAGGTCTTTTAACATATCCCTAGATTTCCTCAGTTGATTCCATGTCTAAATTCCAGGTTATTCGCATGGGTGTTTGTCCTTTCCTGGATTTCATTTTGTTATTCTCACTTTCAATCTCTGTAACTTTCGATAAGTGCCCTCTGTCCTCTGCAGCAGTTCTGGAATTCCATGGCCTATGAATATTGTAGCAAACTTCTACACCATGAGTACAGAAATAGGCAAAAATACTTCTACTACTTATCAATCTTGGGCATTTAATCCAGCTTCCTTCTGGTTTTAATTCCTAAAGACATGTGATGCCACTTTACCAAAGTAGCTTGAATTCACCTTTCAAACAGTATTTCATAAGCTCCGGTATCACAACATACTTCTGAATGCCAGACTGGGATGACTGAGTTTCTTGCATCTGACAATTTTTTAATACTACTTAATAAGAATTAATATAAGAAAATGCATTCTTTACAGAACTGTGCTCATCACTCATTTGAGCTTGCTGTTCCATTTCCTGTATACTTAGAGATAGTTTGAGATTTTGTGCAACTGGTAATGCAATAAGATATTACTTGCACCATGTTTGAATGCTTACACTATGCTCTCTTCTCAGGCTACTTTCAAATTAAATTAATTTCTTTCACAATTAACACTTTGATCTTGTATTATAGACTGGAAACCTGAGGTACAGATTTGCACCTCTGAACAGCAAAAAGGCCCCTGATTCAATGGTTTGTTGAGAGCAGTCAACCCTGCTTCCTTTTCTCTTTCCTGCAGTCTTGCAAATTGTAAGGCTTACCCCTGGTGTCCATGGAATCTGACAGATAACAGCATCCTTCATCTCAAAATGAAGGGCTACATGAGGCTGCAACACTTCAGCTGTGGATGTAAGCTTTGCTTATGGAGGTATCAGCTGAGTAACATTTAACTGTTAAAAGGTGAGTAGAAGAAAACTCCAATAACTGGAGTTTGCATGAGATGCCAGCAACACTGACAATATCTGTAGCCTTCTCTATTGTTGTAGGTCAAACTGTTTCTCACGGAGGACCTGATCATTCCTACTCCTCAATCAAAAGCTATTATACAAAACTAGCATTTGTGCAAATGCATCAAAAGACACCTGAAGAACAGAGAAACCTAACCAAGGTCCTAATCTCTTTGGACAAAACCTGCTACAATTCTGCAAAAAGCAAACAACTTTTCCTCCCAGCTGGACTGATCTTTCTGTACAGCCAAAGAGACAGAGAGAGGCAGATCCTGGCTCAGCTTGACAGTGCCTTGGTCAGGCCCAGAAGAAAAGTCCTGTGGGAAGCTTGATGCTGCCTGAATGCCTGTGCCTGCTCCTGGATGCTACACCAGAAGCTCCTGTCCTCCTCAACCAAGCTGTGAGAGAAGACGACACCTGTCAAACAGAGACTGTGCCTCCTCCTCACTTGCTGCTCCCCATGCAGCCAGAGAGTATTTTTGTCCTCTACAGTTGCTAGACAGGCAGGAAAGCTGCAATCTCTTTTAGGTATCACATACACACAGTTACTGAATGGAGAAACAAATTAAGGGAATGCATTTCTTCTTTGTATTTAAATGACAACATTTGGTATCATCAGAATGAAAATATGAAGTTACAGCTTAACCTATGGAATTAAAATGTTAAGTGATGTTACCAAATTCTTTTTTTTTTTTTTCCCACTGAACTTTATATTCTGTCAGCTTGATTCATGAAGCTTTGTAATTTTCACTAATACAATTAAAAAAAAAATGTTTTCTATTCTCAGTCAGTGGGGACTATCAGGCTGATCTCCGCATATTTACACACAGGAAATGAATCACTGTATTTCAAATATTTCATTAACTGTTGTTTTGTAAATTGCTTGTATTTTACTTAAAACTCATCATGTTTTTAAAAAGAAACACTATCAGTGTCATCAGTTATGATTACAAAGTAGATACTGCATTTGGTGAATATTTTAACATATGGGCTGTCTACATCTAGACATATACAATTACACAAGATCTCCTAAGCACAACATATTTACACAAATGATGGTCACTGATAAAAAAACACTGTCTGTTGCAACCTTGTGTACACAGCAACTTTGAAAATAAGTCAATTTTTATCTACGTACAAGAATTAGAAAGTTTTTTATCTCTTGACTCTGATAATCAGTATCTAGGCAAAATTTAAGGTTGGACACACCACTTTTCCATATAATGTTGAGGTGGAGATGAATATAGTTAAAAATATATTGTATTAGATTTTCTTCAGTACCATGTTTCTAAATGATCCCATCTTTTGATGCGTTCATATTGCCTTCTCCTTTTCTACTGCTCAGAGATGATGCCTGAAGAGAGCTCAGCTCGTTTGGAAATGAAAGGATGGAGAAAACCTGACTTCACTGAAGACTAGTATGATGTTTAATGCATTCATCTACTGAAGAACTCCCTTTGGGTGATGTGTGAAACCTGTGCAAGGGGCCCTGCACAAGTCTGTGTCCCTGCTGAAATCTACTTAACAGGCTGTCAATAGACACCGAGACTTTCTTTTGCCAAGAGGTTTATATCTGAGCCTTCTTTCACAGCAACAGGTAATATCCAAACCTTCCCATTTCCTGCTAGAAATCTAAGCCATTTTTCCTAGCAGCAGAGTACTTTCTCTGGACTCAGAAAAGACCTTCCTAAATGAAAAAAAGGTTGAACAAATAAATCACAGTAATACAAATGCTTATCTTTCTCAAACAGGAATGAGCAAAATGGAAACACTGAAAGAAATGCTGTGGCTGTACACACAAGAGCAGCCCACGCTGCACAAACAAGCAGCCCACTTATTTTTCCTCCGTCATTCCGGACTCTAGTTGGGAACTAAAAGGTGAGAACTTTGACTCAGAACTGTAATATTATTTTGAACCAGATTCTTTCTTCAGACAGGTAAGGACAGAAGAACGATGTGCCAAGACATGTATTAAAAATAAATCAGCAAGAGAACTGACTGAAAAGGAGAGAAGCTGTGAGAAAAAGAACATGGCAAAAGGGAAGAGCAAAAAATGCTCAGAAAAAAAGAGTCTCAGTCAGACACTGTTTCTTTCTTGTATCTAGCAAGGGTTACCTGTGGAAGTAGCTTAAGGTAAAGGAGGAGCAGGGTGCTTCTCCACTCTTAAGAAGACAGTTTCTCTGCAGCTATTGTTAAAATGAAAAGAAAGAGCACATTTAACTTTTTCCTCTCTCATCTGCTGTGGGGAGCAGCACTCACCTCTGGAGCTGGGGAAGGAGTTGTTCAGCTGCTCCATCACTTCCTCCAGACCTGTGCTTGTGTCCTGGGGAGGGCTGAGCAGCTCGTCCTCACCTGGAAAGCAAATCCACACCACCGCATGAGAGCCATTCTAAAACCATTTGCTAACAGCCTGCTGCTATTGCCTATGTCCTTCACAAAGCTAAGGCTGTTCACGTAAACACATTTTCTGCCTAGTATACTATCACAAATCTAAAGGTGAATTTCATTGACTATTATATTTATCTTTTTAAGAAGCTAAGCAAAATTAAACAATGAATTTTAAACAATTAACACCAATCTTAATTCATAAAAGGGGATTTAAGAAATAACCTACTCTAGCAAAAGAGGTGGGGTAAAATGTCTGCTAGGAACATTTAGTTCCATAAATGACACTCGTTGTTTCAGCTTCTCTTATCTATTAATGGAAAAAGAAATTGCTGTTGTGAGTGCTGCTATTGAGCAGCCTTCTAACAGTGCTGGATTCAGCTTTGCCTAGTTGCATAAATCAGGAGAAACCCAGATTCTCATCTGCATCAGTATTAATATTTCTGACAGTTTAATTGCATCAGATTGGCACTCCAAGAACATTCAATTGTACTGTTAAAAGGTTTAGCAGCAGTTTAATAAAGCAAAATACATTTCTCCCACTGAATAATTTCTATAACCTGATTACAGGGCAGCAGCTTAATGGGAAATTCAATACAATTTCTTTGTACCGGTTTTTGGTGGGTTTTTTTGTTTGTTTTGGGGTTTTTGTTTTGGTTTGGTTTGTGTATGTGGTTTTTGTTTTGTTTTGCCCTTTTTTTTTTTGGATTTGGTTTGTTGCTGTTGTTGTGGCTTCAGATAACTAAGATCCATATGTTGATTTTACTGTAGACTCCGTCCTCCAATACAAATAAAGCATCTGAAAAAAGAATACACCTAAAGGATATACTTTGAGTGAGATTCTACTTTACTAGATTTCTCTTATCCCTATTAAAGCACAAAAGAAATTCTGCATGCTGTAATAACAATGAGGTACATCTTTATTTTTGAAAATAAATTGATGATCCTTTATTCTAATATGTCTTGCTCTACTCAAGTAATAAACCGCCTGTTTTCCTGTTAGCGTTAATGTTCTTTAAACACTGAAGTGTTCCATGCCAGTGAAAGCCTCTAAAAGAGATGCTAAAGAAACACTTTAGGACTGCATATATTTCCTACTATTAGGCTCAGTGTAGACCTCACTTTAGGGCCAGGAGTTTCTTTCACAAGAGTTATTACTGACCAAGAGTAATTTTTCCCACTCCAGTATAAGAAGTGGGGTAAAGCATCTACAAGAAGCACTTAATTCATATAAGTGATGGTCTTTGTATCAGCTTCTTTCATTCCATTAATGGTCTAAAAATAGCAGCTGAGTCTGCTTGTAGTCTGTTCAGCTTTTGACTGGTGCTGGGTTCACACAAATCAGTTCACACCTTAAGTTACTTTTGCTTCAAACATTTCACTGATAGAGGTGCCCTAGCATAACTAATGTCCTTCCAGCCTCTGCTGGATGTCAAGGTGAAAACTCAAGAGTGACATCTTGCTGCTTCTACCCAGGCTGAGGACCTTACCAGAACACCTACAGAAACCACCCAGACCTAAAGATCAGAACAAGAGGGCAGTGGTTTTGCTGTCCTGGCCAAGAAGAACTGAGGACAGGTACTGATTTCCAATTGTCCTGCTAAGCACTGAAATGTGTTGACCCTCAGGACTACTGTATCTTTTACTTAAAATGTGTTAGTTTTCTATTTTTTTCATATTTGGATGATTTTCTGAGCACTTCCTTGTAAATGACAAGACATCAGCCATGCAATCTGATGTAAGTAAATACACCTTCAGACCTCAATTATCTCGCCTTCCTCATTCATGTTTCTACAAAAGGCTTGGAGAGATGAGTAGCTCTCAGATACTGTGGTGGCACTTGAATGAATTAGATTTCAGCAACAGCCTCTTGGTTCACATGCCTCAGAGAACCTCCTATGCTGCTGCATTACTAGGGGAGGAAGACCAAAGATTGGGACTTTCCCACTAGGAGTCTGTGAGAAGAAAAGCAGAACCTTTCCACTTGCCCAAGTGTATTTCAGGTTTTCAAGGGACGAGCTTTTCTATTTGTAAACAGAAGAGGGTTGATACTGAGAGAGTTTTTGCATTTACCAAAGGCTGGACAACACTGCTGTTGGAAAACCTTTCAGAGTAATCTCTCTTTGAGAGAGCAGAGAGACAGAGAAGTGCAGTGGGTCTTCTCCTTTTCAAAGGAAAAAACTATGGTCTCCTTTCAAAAGCAAAATTATCTAAAACTACCACTACATTACCTCATTCTCTGAGAGACCAAAAGTTCCTCAGGATTTTCTTGAAAATGATGACTCCCTCAATGGGCACACGCTGCATGGGAGGGTTATCTACAACACTGCTCTGGTTCCCTTCACACAGCAAGAATTCAGAAAACTCTTGGACTTGCAAGCAAAGCTTTCTGGTGTGAAAGGATATTCAACAAACTGAATTATTTGAGGTTTGTTAGCTCAGTTAGTCAATGTTTTTATAAGCTCCACTCCACGCTGCCAACAGTGTTGCTTTGATGAGTCTCAACACGATCATGTTGATAACAATTCAACATCTCACTGTCCTTCCACTTATTGTCTCAATTCAACAAAGAAAAAAAACCCTATGTGATGTCTAAATATTTGCATTAAAAAAGTTTTAGCAGTTTATATGATTATATGCAAGTCAATTAATTCCAGCCTTAAAAGATAAATGGGAATAATTTTTTCTTGACTCAAATAAAAAGAAGTACATTATTGCATTTTGTCCTACTAAAGGATGAAATATGAAACAACAAGAATGTTAATAAGATGGCTGGGAACCACTGTCTTCCTATCTTTTCTTGTTTACTTTAATTAACATATTTTATGAGATGAAATTCACAACATTTCTTCATGGAAATTTCTTATGGAAATTTCTCCACCAGTACCTTCTGTCCACTTCGTGTATGCCATACATAGCAAAATAATGATTTACTAGTAATACACTTAAAGAAAGATCCAAATGAAACTGCTTTTACCTCTGACTGCATTCTCACCCCAGGATTTAATTTAAGCATTCCTAAAGCTATGATGTATTTAACATTTTTTTGTTGTAGGGTGTACAGAGCACATATTGTTTGATACTGGCACAGGCTGACATTATTGCCTATGCTCAGGGTGGAATACCAAGCCCCTAAACAAGCTGCATTTCCCACCACAATGTCAATTCAGACACAGCACAATTTTCCCTCCCATTCAATTTCTTACTACCATCAACTCTTTCACTATCTGTAGTGAAAAGCTCTCGTTTAAGTGTCTCACTCTCCCCTAAAGCCTCCCTCTAATATACACTAAATCGATTTCCATGTATGAAGTTCAAATATTATCATGTTGAATTCATTTAAGCACATTTGCCTAAAGATGCTGCAACAGTCGATTGCTTTTTTACTAGCAGAAAATCCTTACTACTTGGTTGTAAATACTTACTAATTATATAACAGATAGGAAATTAGGAAAATGCTACAAAGCAGTTACTAAGAGCACCAAAACAATAATTTCAGCCTCTAGCTACAGGATATTATTACTTAACCTTACTCCACAACTCCTATGATGCTTATTATCACAGCTGATGTGATATTTAGAAAAGACCCTCAATGAACACTGCCTGTGAGTGACAGCTCAATCCTACTGATTGAGCCATGACATAATAAAAATAAGATCACATCAATTACCACGGGGTTGATTAATCACAAATTTCAATCTCTTAGCCATAATTAATACTAGGTACATTTAATTCAGCCATGTCATGCTTAATAGATGAAAGTCAGTTTGAATAAAACAGCTTTTTAGTGATGTTTGGTTTTGGAAGTCAAGCCCTGGCTGCGCCTTGTGTTTAATGTCAAAATATCTGTGCTCCTGTGTGCATCATGATCAAAAGCAGAAGTCTGAACCGTAATGACGATGTAAACAGCCAGATGACAACAAAGACCATTGCAAACATCTACTTCATTCTCATTTGAACTAAACAGGAGAGAAAAGTTTTTTCTGTCTTTAAGGATTTTTTTTCTGGAAAATGGAACTGTAACTACATTTTATGACAATATGAACTTTATCATCTTACCCATGGTTTCTGAAGTCTGGCTGCCAACGACGCGAAGCAGCATTGGCTGGCTGCTGTCTGACCTCTGCAAAGAGGTAGAAGGAGATGACAGTGTTGTACCATTCACCTTGGCATCTGCCTGCGGCTGAAAATTGGAGAAAAAGAGAAGAGATTGTTGTTAATAGTTCAGTACAGTTGCATAAGTCTTTGTATCTCTGATCTTTTGTTTATTCCATGAATACACACAATTTTCTAAGTAAATATATCCATTCTAACAATGGATTTGAATTCTGAATAAAAGGAGGAAGACTGAATAAGAACACTGAAACATGATTTCACCTTCTCACTTGCAGCCTGTTAGAACAATTTCCTATTTTTCTCTGACTCGTCTCTACAGATACGGTTTCTTGGTCTGTTGTCATTACTGATAACACTTCACCCCCCCTAGAGAGTTCTAGAAGAAAGGCCTGAGGACTCACTTGCTCCAGCAGCTGCCTCAGCCTGTGCAGCTGTGACTCCAGCTGTTTGTTGTGATCCTCCAGAATCTGCATCCTGGCTTCCAGGCGGCCCTTGTGCTGGCGAAGCAGCTTGGCTTCTGCAATGAGCTCAGCATCCCGCGGGCTCTGTGGAGAAACCGGCATCATCTCCGGTGGGGATGGCAGTGGAGACAGTCCTTTGTGGTCGTGCTGTTGCTTCAAACGATCGTACTCTGCTTGCAAGTTTCTGTGGAGAAGTAAGGAGGAGGTAAAGGCTATTTGAAGCTGAATAGGCCAGTGCAGGCTATCCTCTGCATGGGCAATGAGAGGCACCTCCTTTCCTGTGGTGTGATGTGTCTAGCTACTGGTGGGCATAGGCTCACCTGTACCACCTGCCTTTCATTCTGCTGGATCCGTGTGTGTAGGCTTACCCCTCGCAGATCTGCATGGAGCTGGTATTACAGGGAGCACTGATACAAGCATTGCCTCAAGGCTCTCCATGTCACCAGAATTCACAGTCCATTTCCTCCCAGGGCACACAATGCAGAAGGCTGGCAGGGCTCCATACACCCTCCCAAAGCCTGGGTACGGTCTGTCCTGGTCTCAAGCCTTCTCTTGGCTTCCTGTGTTTTATCCTTCCTAGCAGAAGTAGGGCTGACTGCCTGTTCGATTCCACGCATGAATACACTTGAGGAGTAATTAGTGCTAAAAGAGGACTTTTGAGTGATTGAAGCACTTTACAAACACTAAGCACAGTGGACGCCACCTGGCCGGTCTATCTGTTTTACAGATGAGAAAGCTAAGACAGAAGGGTAACTAGGCAAAAAGTCAGAACAAAACACAGAATGCAAGAGTTCATTTGCACCTCTGCTGCTGTCAGTCAGGTCGTATCACTCTCCTCTCTTCATTTTTGCAACTCATTTTCCTGCCTCACTCTAAAATTACTAACCTAAGACAAGGAAAAGACAGTGAGCCCCTCTGTTAAACTGCACTGCTCTATACTTTTGGGGCTATAGTTTCCATCTTCATTTGGACTGCCCTGCCTAGAGTGCTGAAGTTTACTGTAACTTTATGGCAACGCCTAAACATGTCTTTTATTCTGTAAATCTCTAGTTTACTACAGTAAAACAATTCATAGATTAATATGATCTATAATGGTCCACATGAAAAAAATTAAATAGCTCTACAAAACAGAAGAGTACAGAAGGTAAGAAACTGAAACCTTATTAGGGATAATACAGTCCAGAAATTTAAAAAAATAGTAACTTGTAACAAAAACTTTGTAGGCAAGGGAGGTCTAATAGACTGCACTGGGATTTTGTTGCTATGATGTTCCTTTACAGCTTCCCGGAGTGGGAAAAATGGCTCGACGCTCTGGTAACTGCTTACTCATCACAAGCAGTGACCCAGATTTTATTTTTTCCAACTTGCTCTTGTTTGAGGTTGTGAGAACAGGCACTTTTTGCCAGTTCTGCCTGCAAGCCACAATACACACTGACAGTTTGGTCTAGAGGTTTAATAGCACCTCAGAAACCTCCCAATAAACTTTATTAAGCTCTGAAACACTTCTAAAGGTACATTATTGTGACCAGAGCAAGAACTAAAGCAGTATGCATCATTTTACCTGGGTAAGAAAGCAATGCAAAGGACAAAGACAGGCTACTGACTGTTCTTCAAATGCAATTGTGCCTCTCAGCAGTTGCATGATGGATGTATCCTGCCTGGGACTGTGGCACACCTCTCCAGGAATGATCCCTAAGGGAAGTCTGAGCTACATGATCCCTCCCTCTGCAGAAGTTTTAAAAGGTTACAAAGAAGGGGTTGATGATTCTTAACTTCAGGTTGTTCCAAAAATTAAGATTTCTTTCTCTAAAACCCACTCAAAGAGGGAAGCTTCTCCTTTTTTTTTCCAAAGGAAGCTTTTTTTTTTTAATGAAATATACAGTTTCGAGTTCATAAAAATTATCTGGAAAAAAAAGGAAATAACAGCTATACTGGATGTTGCATTCCACATGATTTAGCATCTTCTGATATTTCTAGCTGCATGAACTGGTGAATGATTAATTAAAATAGAAAAGTGAAGGAGTATGACAACAGTATCACACACGGTCATACTGCAGACTAAAGCTTGTTTTTCAGAGTCTGTAGATAGTGGGTATTGCTACCCCATGAGGAATTTCCCAGATGTACAATACAGGCAATGCTCTACAAACAGCAGACTCAAAAGTTTGAAGTGCTGTAAAGCAAACGTCAAAATATCACCGTAAGGGAAACTAAATAAATGCACTGGGTCATACTTACAGCAATGAGGCACCTTGCTACAAATAAATCTACAATTATTGCCTGAACTATCAATACAGAGAAGTCCTTCCATAACTATGGTATTGAAAAACATGTGAGGACCAGGGAGTAATTCAGATAAAAATGCCTTAATGTCCGATAAAAAATAGTTAAGAACTCTTTCTAAAAGCTTACAGAAAAAGGAAGTAATTGAAAAGGATATTGTACATTATCCAAGCAGAGATACGTCTGAATTTGTGAGTCCTGTAACTAAATACAGTAATATTGTTGGAACAAAGGAATGACATTTTGAAGAATGCATGTGACCTAGCCCAGAGCACCCGTGTCACTGAGTTTTCCAGCTGCACCTTTCAGTCCGGCTACACAGTCCTTAGTCAAGAGAGCTGAGACTCATCACAGCAACTGCCTTCAGAGCTGTAAGAGTGATGCTGGGTGCAGATGATCAGTAGTATCAGAATAATGGAGATCTAAACCTATAGGAATGACAATTTGTATTAACATAAAAGCTGAAAAATAAAAAAGAAAGGAAGAATTTGAAACCTGCTATAAGAACATCCTGGAGGAGAGAACAATCGGCTCTTATTCCTGCTTCTGGAAGAGTTTTAAGCTGTGTGGTGAAAAAGGATTGATGCTGCAAGCCAGTCATTCTGGGCACTGCCCACAGCCCTCACTGTAAAGCCTCTGTGTCCCAAGGAAAGGCAATCTCTGACATTTTCAGCATGATACATTAGAGAAAGGGGAGATAAAAGCATAATCCCCTCTAATTGAATGCATTTGAGCAAGCTTGGGCAGCACTGGGAGAACTAGCCTTCCTCCACCATAGCTCAGGCTGGGGAACTTTTACATCTGGCTGTCATAAACAAACAAAGCTGCTGCATCTTCCTATCACTAGGAAAATATATTCTACTTCAGTAAGAGAAATATTCAAAGAAAAAATCCCATATATTCCAATTACTATGCTTGCATCTCTGATGTATTCATGAAGAAAAATAACAGAGGAAGCATGCAATGTAACCTTGATTTATGCAACTGTAAAGAGCTGGGTAGTAAAGATCTCATGAGCTATTAATCACATCTATCACTGGCAGCATTAATTGCCTGGTGACGGAAATCCTAGTGGACTCCATTTGCTGAGTAGTCCTCTCAGAGGCAATTGAGAATTTGTGAATTTGTGTTATTTTTCATCTCTCTACAGAAAATCAGTGAACTGAAAAACACATTAAGTTGGTAACTGGACCAGCTACCCCCGTCCCTCACTAGAGTACCAGTTTTACTCATGATTCTTCACACTCAGAAGATCTAGCTCCCCTTCCTCAATGCCAAAATAAACAACAGAAGGAGCCACAGCATATTTAAAAATGCATCACTTTCTTGCTATTGGCAACTATACAGAAGGAACTTATTTGAGGAGGTCATCCATCAGTGTTCAGATTTGAAGGAACACCATAGCTGTATAGAAACAGGGCAGCTTTGAGGTACAGGGTGTTAGTGCTGCTCCAGTGGCACACAGCCCACTGCACGCCCAGTGCAAATCAGGAAAGCAAACTAAAGGCAAATAGCTCTGGCCGGAGATCTCACTAAGTTCTCGTAGTAGCTCATAGTACAGCTAGGAGATGGGAGGGGAACAAGAGAATGTGAGAGAAGGCTCCCTTTTACAGATGTCCATGACCTTGATTCAACTAAAATACTAGGAAACATTTGCTTTATTTAGTAGGAAAGTGTTTAAATTCTTTGCAAAAAGTTCTGAGTCTCTGTCACTGCAAAGCTGTACACTTTCTATTTAATACTAGTAAAGTACATTCTAGGCAGCATAATCCATCCTACAGGATAACCTGTGTAATGTACTGCTTTACATGGACACCAAAACTGTCTTCTCTGTTTTGGAAATAACGTCACCCTTAACGAAATTTCAGAATGTTTTGGGGTCAGTTTTATAATTGAGTTTTTCTCTTATATTACACTATAGTAATAGTGCCATCCATAGATGACTTTATGCCCATTCAATACATAAGAAACAGTCTTCTCACTGTATTTCATGTGATGTAAAATTTGACATGAAGGTCTAGTGCTTAAATGAAATGTTTTCACCAATTGAAAATACTCTCTAAGATGCTCACATTTTAGCAAACAGAAATGATTAAATAACTTATGGGTAAATTTTGACTGTTAAAAGAAGTCATATTTGCAAGCCACAAAAGCACCAGGGTCTCAAAATGCTAGCAGATATATAATGAGTATCTATCATGAGGCCCTTGGTACTGGAAAAAACACCCAGTCAGAATTGTGTCACAGCTAGGCTAGTTTACAAGTTGGATAATGCAATTCAGAAAAATTCAAATCAGGCAACAGAACTTTTTAAACCGTCCAAAAGCAACCCCCCAGATTTACAATTTCAGAGGATATTTTTCAATTAAGTGTCAAGTCAAGATGGAAATATTTGGATACCAGAAACTGCAACTGAAAACCAAATGGAGGTCAGAATTCAATAAACAGCTTAAAAGAGATGAAGAAAAGTCAAATTAAGAAGAAAAAAATTGAAGGACTTCTACTGAAAGGCAGGAAACTTTGGAGAGCATAAGAAAAAGAGAAATGACAAGGAAGTGTTTGGAATATTGTAGCATTGTTTCTTGGTACTTGATGCAGCTTTCCCAAGGGCTGCTGAGAAGTGACTGCATGTGCTGACTCCGTGAAATAGTACAATATAAAGTGGAGACAGTTAAATCTTCATTCTCAGAAGTCATTGTAAGTGTATGCAATGTAAGTTGCATCAACACAGTCAGGCAAGTATGTTTGCTCACCCACCACTGCAAGCTGCCCAGCCACTTGTTTTCCCAGGCAGCACATCCAGCTTAGCCCCGGCAAGGAGATGCATGCACTTTGGCAACAAGACCTGAGGTATTTACAACGGGGATGAAAGAATTCAGGTGCTTTGGGGATGGGCTGAGGACCAGGCAGTCACAGATCGATTTGCATCACGTTCAGCTCATTTCCAATTCACCTAGTCTTTGTGCTGCGGCAATAAACAAAGTTGACTTGGAAGGCATTTTTAGGATCAGCATGGGAAGGAATATGTGTTCAACCACTGGAACTGGGTTCACACAAGAAATAAGGTCTGAGGTTATTTATTACCTTTGGCAACAGCCAAAAAACGTTTTGTGAAAACTCAAAGTCTAGAAAATAGAAATCTAAAGGTACAAGACTGTTTTTCAAAGGTAGATAAGTTATATGAATGGCTCCTGACTGAACCTGTCTGCATGGCTTATTTTTCTGAAAAGGAATCCGTGTTTCCTCCATAAAATCAGAGTTATCTGGCTGTGACAAGCTATCAGGACAAAAAGAAATCGTTCATTTTTGCGCATCCGCACACATTTTAAGTACAAGTTATTTATAGTGGTTTGCAGAGACAAAAGTCATGATTTTGTCATAATCAATAAAAATCACAGCAGTGTGACCTCCATGCTGTCCTACAGAAACAGACCTCTTTGTCCCTGCTGCACTGAGATCTGAAGCATCCAGAGAAGGCAAGGCTGCTTGTGGTGGCATCCCATCCCTAACTGAGACTCCAACAGTGCAAATAATAAACCAACAAAATACAATCGAGCTTATAGTCTACAGCTCTTGTTTAATCCAGGACTGGCAAACTTCAGATCAATTTATTTTTAAGTTGTAATTCCTGTCAAAGATCTTCTATAGTGCTATTCCCCATTAGCAGTTGTATTAAATAAAGCTCATACCGAAACTTAAAACATAAACCCCAAAAGGGAATTTTTTAGCCCATTTAGCTGTCAAATTTCAGGTGATATTACTGTTCATATGCCACATTTCTAACCTAAACCAAGGCTGCTTTAGAAGTCAACCTCCTTTCTGGTTGGCATGTTATTGTCTGTACAGACAAAAAAAGCATTTTTTTTACTTCTTCCTGGTGCTGTTTAAAAAAAATCACATCCCTTCCCTGAAAACAAAGCTATTTTACTATCTGTACTGTACTAGTTACAGAGTATTTCATAACTACATAAGTCCTGTATGCAAAGTATGATGGTTTATTTCAAAATACTTATTTTCCTCCACTTTGGAAAGTACTAAGGCTTTATGAAATTTGGGGTTTGTTTCAAATAAAATCTCATTCAGTTCAGAGAGCAAGAGCTTTGTTTAACTAGAGCTTTTTGTCTGAAATGCTTTCCTTACCCTTTATGCTTACAGATCCTCTATGTTCTCCCAAACCCTCCCGATAGAAAGTGTGTGATGGAACCACTGTAATTGATTAGCACCATCCAAAGAAGACTTACGCATGCAGAGATGATCTATGACACTGCCAACTCTTGCATTATTTTCTTGACATACCTAAGGTAAATGATTACTGCATTCAACACTCCGTGTAAACAAAAGTACCTAGCTCCAAAAGAAGGAAGAAAAAATTGCATGAAAGTGCCAGTAGACTGTACTAGAAAAGGTGAAGATAGCAGAAGACAAACAAAAAACAACCTTTTTGTGATCTAAATGATTTCTATCTTACAGTGTGATTTTGGTATTTCATGGTTCCAGTTATGAATCTGCCTGGGTTGAGATCCACCAGTTTTTATGCTGATGGCCCAAGGCTCCAGAGTACCACAGAAAGAGGATTGCAATGTGACGCTGCAAGAATCCAGGTTGGGTTTGGTTTGTGATTAAAGAAGACAACTTTTCTTATTGTGACAGTGGTGAGGCACTGGAACACATTGCCCAGAGAGGGTGTGTATGCTCCATCCCTGGAATTGTTCAAGGCCAGGTTGGATGGGGCTTTGACCAGCCTGGTCTAGTGGGAGGTGTCTCTGCTCAAGGCAGGGAGGCTGAAATTAGATGACTTTAAAGTCCCATCCAAACCATTCTGATTCTGTAACTTCAATTAAGCCTGAAATTAAAAGTAGCATGGTATTGAAAAGCTAAAGAAATGGCAACAGGCAACATAAACAGAAAGAAAAGATAACCTGACTTTTAACCAGTATGGAAATACTCATTCGTCAGAAGAAAATGCAACTTTATAACTCATTTTATCCCTAAAAATGATAATAAAGTGAAATCCATCTATCTGTACAATAAAATTATTTCAGAGATTCTTTATTTCAAATTAACTGAGATCATTGCAAAACCTGAGGTACTCCAGTAACCAACCTTCTTGAGGAAAGCCTGTCTTTCCAAGAACCTCCACTGTCTTTTCCAGAAAGAGGTGCAGAATTCTGCACACCCTTACCTCACTCAATGGCAAAATAAAGTAACACTGGTAGGAAGCTCATGACTATCCTGGAAATAAAGGAAACAGCAGAACAGAAAGAAGTATTTTGAAAGACAGCCAGCAGAGCTTGTCACAGGTGGCACCATGAGTATTAGGTGAGACATGTATGTCTTTGAAGCATGTCATTTTGGAGATTTTATGAAAGAAACAGTGCTGACTCATCACCACCCTGGAAGTGGGAATGAATTAATGACGATAACTCAGCCTCATCACTTACAGAGAGAAAGCTTTCATTCATTTCTGCAGCACGTGCTGGAGCACTGCTGCAGCTGGCAGCATAACCCACCTGTTTTCCTCCTCCAGGTCCGCGAGGATTCTCTCCAGTTCCCCTCTTTCCTCACTCTCAAGAGAAATTAGGATCTGGGCAGGGCTTCGGGGCTGGCTCAGGGGGGACTCCTGGTTCAGACTTTGGCAGTAATGCTGGATTAACAAGTGCTCATCATCGCTAGAAAACAGAGGAGGACAAAACATTCCTGATTTTTAAGTTCACAGTGAGTATGAGGAGATAATGCACTCCCAGTGCCTCATTTCTTACAGAGAGATTTGTTGAACCATTTGTAGCAAAGAGCAGAGCAATGTACCTGAAAGCAAAATCTGGTGAACTATTTTACTTAATCTCTGATAATTTTCATTCTCTGCAGAGTCCACCTCTCTTCCCCTCTACTTCTCAGATACCTAAAGCCAAGTTTTGCCCCAGCCAACAACCACAGCTTTCCTCTTGTGCCTAACTTCACTTGGGAATTTGCTCGAGTAAAAAGGCCATCTCCTGTTGCCTGATGTGTGTTGTGGAGCAGTCATTCAAGCGAAGGCAAGGCATTTATTTTTACACCTACAAATTCTTACGTAATAAAGGTGTCTTCTATTTATCTACTCTTTTCTATAAAATTGTAGATGAGGTGAAATAAAAAATTGACTTGATGCAATTATGTTGGGGTTTTTTTATTGAGTTTGTGCCTTTGAAATACTAATGATTTGGAATGTCAATTTGCGTGAGTGAAAACTGGCTGGAGTACTGTGCTTTAAAGAAATACTGTACATTTAATAAAAAGAAGATTCTGTCTGAATTTTCAAAAAATTCCACCTTTTAAACTAGGTAAGGATAAGATTATGTAGAACAGAAAAAAAAAACACTTTTAGAAAAGTTGGGATTTGTTTTATTTTTTGATTGGTTTAGAATCTGTGTTATGGCTTGTCCTACATAGTTAATTAACAAAGACCAAATTTTCAAGCATCACAACGACTTACGTGCTTCCATCCTGTTTTCAGAAACATTACTCACAATTAGTTTTCTAGCTCTATGTCTTTTCATTCAGAGAATAAACAAGACCAAGAAAATGATGAGAGGGGAAATATATCATTGTCAGAAAAACACAAAAAGGTCTCAGTGTCACAGTAGATCTAACTACTTTTTAAAAATTAAAACCTTTATTTATACCTTTACATTTAAAGTAGTACAATGAATGCTTGCCACTGATCTGTCCAACTTTAAAAGTTTGCTACTTCTAATATTTCATGATAAGCACAAGTCCCAGTCGCCTACACTTGCAATGTATTTCAAGTATTTGCAGACCAAAGATTTCTGTTCTGCCCCACTAACCTTTGGAAAGACACTTTGCCCACATTTTCTAACTTAAAGGGTTTTAATAATGATTAAACTTGCAGTACAGATAGAAGAGTTATCTTTTTGTCTTTGTCCATAAAGCACATCAGATGATGAGTGCTTTTTCCAAGTATTTGTTGAATAAGTCAGTATTTTTTTTTAAGAAATTAGTAATTTTAATTTTGAAGGTATCAATCATCTTTTGCATATATTTGGTATTAAGCTATAAACCATAAATCCAGACACTACAATACAAACTGGAAGAATGAATTCATCATTAAACTGAAACAGATGTGGTACATGGCCATGCAAATTCAACACTGCAGAATTTCATTACAAGTTATTAACCTTCACAAGAAAATACACGTCAAAAATATTAAACCAGCCTACTTACATGCTCTCATTAGGTGAAATACTATCATTTAGATAAGAACCATTGGTGTTCTCCATTTCTGCTAGCCTGTGGAAAAATAAACAAGATTCATTAACATCAATTATATTTTCCAGAACCTTTCTTTGCTCTAACATTCCTGAAAGAATTAAATTTTCATGACTTAGAGAATTTGAAACTCAAATTAATTTACACTCAGTGTTGACTACCAAAAAGCTCTGCAACGAGCTATCGCAAAGCATTGTTTGTTACAATGACCTAGCTAAACTCACTTCTAAGTTTTCAACCCTTTCTCTGAAGTTGTATTCCACTCCTCATGATTAATTAATTCCACAATCAAAGAAAGGACTTAAGATGCCAGGGGATTAGACAAATTGCTTTGTACATGGCAATGTCATCATCAGAAATGTAACAGTTATTCATTTCTCATTGGTTTTCGACACAGCCTTTCCTAAACATCCTGCATAATTCAGAAATACCTGTCCTGATCAAGTCATTTTGGGGGACAGAAAGAGGAGGTTGGAATAACTATTTTCCCTTACCTCGACCCTTGTAAATTTGCTCAGCTGGTGAAAAAAAAATTTCATATTTGTGCAATTAACCACTTTTTGATTCTTAAGAGCAGTTTGAAAGCAGACAATTGAAGTAAAGCAACAATACACACCTATTTTAATCCTCCAAATCAAGGAAAAATCCCGTTTGTGGTATTTCACAAGGTGAATTACTTAACATTAAAATGACAACTTGAGATTCACATAAGAGTTTGGAGGTTTCTGCTCTTCTGATTTGTATGATTAAACCAGGGTCCAAATTAAGAACAAAACCCTATGTAGAATCATGGAATGCTCTCGGTTGGAAGGGACCTTTAAAGGTCATCTAATCATCTAATCCAACCCCCCTGCAACAGGCAGGGACATCTTCAACTAGATCAGGTGGCTGAGAGCCCTATCTGACCTGACCTCGAACATTTCAGAAGATGTGGCATCACCTCTCTGGGCAACCTGTTCCAATTTTCACCCTCATCGTAAAAATTTTCTTCCTTGTATCTAGTCTGAATCTCCCCTCTTTTACTTTAAAAACATTAGCACTTGTCCCATCGCAACAGGCAGTACTAAAAAGCCAGTAACATGAGTGTGCAGCCTAACAAAGACCCCACAGGACTTCAAGGCAACTTCAGACCACAAAGGTGCTCTGGCATGCAGTTAGTTGACAGAGGGGTTAGTATTAACCATGGACGATGCTCTGCATACCAGAGCTTGCAAAGCAAAACCCCAAACCCTATGCTTATTTGAGAGCTGCTCCAGTAGCAACTAGCCTTTGGGATTTTGTTGTTTGGTGGTTTTTTAAATTATTTTTTATTGATTGTTTAGAGAAAGATCTGCCTAATGTCCAGGTGGTCTCATACCTGCTAGCATAATGTTCAATGCGTGAATGAGTATCATCGTGTGAAAGCTGAGGGGACGAGGCAGGCCTATAAGGCAGAAAACACTGATTAATCACAAACAATACCCCTTAAAATAAAAAGACACTTAGCTGTGGCTATACCCTCACATCCTGATGCCTTACGCTATGTTTGATAAACAGCAAGTTATAACTCCAGGCGCTGCATGTGCCTCCTCAAGCCGTCAGTGCAATGTTTTGTGGTACCACACCAAGGATTTTGACCATTTTGCAATCCGTCTGTTGAAACAACTCTTCTTAACACCAGTCCCTGAAGAACCCTTTTCCAAAGGATTTATAGAAGAGCTTTGCCTCTGTTTTTCCCTTCACACCTGCCTCCTTCATTGGTAATTCTGTTTCACACACAACCCTGCACCAGCTGCGAAAGCCCTACTGGGAACCTCTCTGCTGCCTCCCTCCCTGCTCCACTGCCTGCTTCCAACACATCCCACTTAAAAAAAAACCTTGAAGGACTACTCCACGAGCAACTATAAATAAATACAAGAAACATTAAATGTCTGAAATGATCCTTTAATAACACACTGTAGACACGGATGACTGCCTAGCGTCTTTCCAGAATTGCAATCTGAACCACAGATCAGTGTGTTACACAGGAGGACACTGTCAACCCGTTTTGAGTTTTCTGCCTCACAAATCAAGTGGTACGAGGTCCTCTTCACTGTTTTGTTGATGAAAACAATTGACAGGACTTTCCTCATCAATCAGAGTATTGTTTCTTACATCCTCAACTCTGGAAATCATCACCATTGAATTATCTTGCCTATGCAGCTCAGAGAGCACCCTTTACTGCTGTGTGGGATTTTGAAAATCTACATGTATCAGGAGGTTCTGGAATAATAAAAAAATATGCAGCTTCCCAAACTGAATAGCAATCTCATACTTTAGCTAAATTTCATCTTCTCTTTCTCCCATCATGCTGACTGCTTCTGGAAATTCTGAGGAAGGACTTTCCCCCCGTTTTCAATTGTTGGATACTGTGTTTCAGGCTGTGTCTGCCCCATGGGGACTGCACTGCATTGCAAGAGCAGGAAAGTTTTATATTTACTGGTTATAAACCAAAACTGTAATGATCTTGTGGTTTACAATGCTCCCATGTTAGGAGTTTGATAATCGTGCAATAAACCTATTATACTGGTCATCTTCCAGTCGTCTAACGAGCCTGCAAAGGCATCTAGAAAATTAGGATCCTTCTGAATTCATAGTATATAGATACACAAAATTCATCACCATTAATGTCTCCTCACAGAACAGCAAAGTTTTCCTCTCTGAGACAGGCCAAGTATCACAAATCTCATTTTGTCTGAAATGAGCTTTGGCCTCTGACTGTACTTTTTACCCGTCACATTTTCAAACATTACCACAGCACACCAGAGGATAAATACTCAGTTCACAGAGTGCCTCAGCATAACAGAAATTCATATAGATGGGCAATTGCCTCTCTGCAAATTAATATCCTATTTTGTCTAAGACCATCTACACTGGAGGGAAGGGAGGATGAAAGGATGCAATTTATCTAGAGCAGTGGATTACAGAGCAAGCTAACAACAGTTTTCTGATGAACTGATGCTGTCCCCATTTTTTTCTGTCTGACATACAGGGCATGTTGAGCTGGTCTAAGCCAGTGCTATCAATGAAAGAAAAGGTCTTGGTTTCAATGCACACACAAACGTTGCTGCTAATACTGTGCAAAGAGTAGGAAATCTGTGTTAAAAGTAGCTTTAGTTTTTAGTTGGATCACTCTCCTAGTCTTTCCTACCCTGGCATTGCACATGTATTTGTACCAGTATGAAGGACAGGACAGCACCTGGTTGGGACCAACTGGGCAATGAAGAGATGTCCCTTTTGGCAGTTGTGCAAGGCAAAAGACAGACCTGACTGCATGATCGTGTACTTGCTGCTTTGAAACTGAGCTTCAACTTGAGAAGTGAACAAGGTGTGTAATATATACATTTTTTAAAGACAACACAGTGTTGTATAACTTGTTGAAGCCAATTCTGTCTCTCTGTCAACTGCAGGCAGGGGATGAGGCTACATTTCCAGGTTTGTCTCTGCTTCAGAACATACTGCAATGGATACTACCTCAAACAACTTTTTAAAAGTTTATGAAAGCAAACCAGTTTAGAAGCACTGCAGCCTTTGTGTTAATTTAACTTCTCAGAGGTACCATTTTGCCAGTATCTGAGCAAACTGGAGAACAACTGTGATGCACTGCAGGCTGTGGTGCAGACATACTGTTTAGAGCTTACTGTCCTGCCTTTCTGAGCCCACATACTCAGCCCACGTCACGAGTCTGAACAGTCAGCAACAAGGCAGAGAGACACAGCCAATATTTAGCTGAGATAACCCTCCCTTTTACAAAGGCTCCACAGCTGCATTGCTCATGCTGGGGTCTGCAGGAACAGACTGAGAATTCCAATTAAGTCAAGTGGCAAACACTAATTCCTGCAATTCCCTACACCCCCAGAGAACTGGCTGACAGGACGAGGGCCCTTCTTCCACTGTTCTACATTCCAGTGATGTTTCTTTAAAGTGTAGTATCAAGCAAACTGTCTTTGTGTCACTGACAGGTCACAGTCCAAGTGCAAATATGCAACTTCTCACAGAATGTGTGAACTGTCCCTTTAATGCCTGGCAAGTAGAGTGTCTGTGCAAAATACTGGATAAGAAGTCAGAATAACTAATTTCAAACAAACAAACAAAATATCTAAGTATGTATTTATAAACAGTTCCACGTATAACACATGTTGATGTCAGAATAGCACTAGCATTTGCTGCAGGCTGCCATGTTATGCTCTTCTGGGGTACTTTGAAGATTACCAGAAAATTGGTGTGAAAGCAACAGAAAAGGCAAGATCTTAGAAGTCATGGGAAATTTTGATGATAACCAAAACAAGAGATTTGAGTCCTGAAGTTGGAATCAGCCCTATAAATGAGGAAGAGCTTTAAACTTGGGTAGCTCATTGACTTCTGTTTTAAGTCAGGTGGTCTAGCACGAAGGAAAGGAATAAAGTTAGCAGAACAAAATGAAGAGCAATCCTTTCCAGCCACTATTAATTTCTTCATTTTCTGCTTTCTGGTCAGACCTGACGAAAGAATTGTGTTCAGGAAGGATAAAAGGTGCTACCTCTCCATACAAGTTCTCCCTCTCAGTATTTCTCAAGTTTTCTGAAGAAAAGTTCAACATGGGAGTTGAACTCCCTGTAGCAGGCAGCACCAAAGCTCTGTTGTGAAGCTACTGGTGTGGGCATCTCGTGCTGTTATTGTAACTACCTAGAACTAAGCATGCTATGGCAGCTTAGTTTCATGTTATGGCAGACAGAGCGATGACATTCAATATTATCCAAGCTTTCTTTAAATGTTACTTTTATTGTTGCAATTGTTCTAAAGGGTAAGAAAACTAGATCCACAGCTGAATATATAGTATGCTGCAATCATCCCCAGATGCATTTCGAAATGAGAATGCATCCTGAATGAAGCCCCTCTGTTTCAGCCTGACTCCAGCCTCTTGGCATTTTCTGTGGGTGGATCCTCTATCATACGAGGTTTGCAGTACTAGGTGTGTTTCCTTGTTGCTTAATTTCTGGGAGGTAAAGCACTTAACTTGACTTCCCAATGGTTTGTGCTCCAAATGAAAATTATAAATCCGTATTCCAATGTGTAGATTTCACTATTGTTTATTCTACCAAAAATTCAATGAAGCTGCAAGCCATATACATTTCACCATATAGAAATATATAAAACTCTATTTTTTTTAGTTTCTCATTAGTTATCAATATGTGAATTAAAAATAATTCTTATTTAACATTGTTCTAAAATCATCCATGTAACACTAATAGTAGCAAATGCCACAGTGGTAAGTACACAAATCTTTAGTTTATGCTGAGGGTATTACTGCAACACTAAGACAATGCACGTGCAGGAATGGTGCAAGAACAAAAATCCATTTCATAGCTGAAAAATCGTGCTTTTTTAGCTCCTGAAAAAAGAAAATACAGTAAACATTTCCCCATTTCAGCCTGCCTTCACAAATCTTACTGTACCTAAAAAACCATAATAAAATATCCAGGGAGCTTTGGATTAACTAGGGCACACAAGCGTGCAAGTGTGCACAGTTCTGTGTAAAACCAAGTGATAGCTTTACCTACAAAACAATGTCATTCCGGAAACTGAATTAAATCCATCAAGTTCAATTTCTATCTTTCAAAAAATATTTAGTATACATTCAGAGGGATAGACACATATTTGGAAACACAGTGTTTTAAATGACAGACTCCCAATAAGCATTAGTAGGACTGCACCAAAACTCCTGTTAATCTGATGAAAATACATACTCCAGAAAGAGTATACAGTACACAATCCACGACTGTTGGGAATTCCTGGATTTATCCCATTCTACTCATTAGGGAGCAAAACATTCCTTCAGAGAGTGCATCAAAGAAAATAATCATAAAGAAAGAAGGAAATGAACTTATGTAAAACTAAACAAAGAAACAAATAAAAAAAAAAGTGAGGGAACGCAGCAGCAGGAGCAGCAGCAGCACACTTCAGCAAAAGTACTCACGCAGAATCTACTGGCCAGAAGTTGATCAGAGTAACAGGACTGCAAGACAAAAAATGAGGAGGTGAAGAGAGAGGCAGAAGAAACTCAGCAGCAAAATAATTACAGAAAGGTTTAAAAAAAAAAAAATCACAACAACTAAAAAACAGAAATCCAACAGACTGACGTGAATGACTGTGAAGAGCAACCAACCAAAAAGTGAGAAAAAAACCTGAAATCTAAAAAAAAGAGGAAAAGAGTGAGAGAACAAGCTGCATGCAATTGCCATTTAACAACTGATTTAACTTGTAAAAAAAAAAAAGGCAACTGGGTTAACTCATTTATTTATTTCTCCACGTACATCATTATTGCTTTTTTTTTTTTTCCCCATAAAGACTTCAAAGCCATTTAATAAGACAAAATTTATAGGGCGAGAAAAGACGAAATAACCTGGGAAGCCTTCAAACATATCAGGCTAATTCAAAAAATAAAACGACAGAAAGATACCCATTTTGAAGAAAATAAAAATTTAATGAAGAGATCATTAGTCTCCAAATTGCCATATCAAACTTGGAACTGTATAAGGCTGTCAGTAAGATGGCTGTTTCTCTTTTACTAACTGGAGTTGAAGTTCCTGTATAAGGACAGGTTAAAATAGATAAAGGCAATGGCAATTGGAATCCCAGCTTGTGTTTTCCTGCCAGCTGAGGTTAAGAGAAATGAAAGAAATAAAGAAGCTTTATGCATTTAGAAAGTGAAGGGAGTTGGCACCAGCTGGGGACCTCAAGTAGCATAGCAAATGAATTGCTACTTATACATTTTAAAGCTACTCACGTTTCCATGTTGTCTCCCTCCAAGACAGTTTGCACAGGCAGGTAGCCCATTCGTGGGTGCTTTGCAAAATATCTTTTTGTTCGAAATTTGTTTTTTAGTACCTTGGCAAAGTCACGGACATCTTCTCCTGAAGTTGTCTGAAAGCCACAAATCACAATGAAATCATCTTTCATGAGGTTATTACAGCTTTTCGGTTGCCTCTTCCTTTGCTGGGTCACTTGGAAGAGCTGTGGCTGCACGAAGTAGAGCTGCCAATGGCGTGACCTCCGGAACTGTAAATTTTACTTATCACTGTCACCTTACAATGCATGACACAGTGATACCACAAGTGGGGAGGAAGAAGGAAGAAAGGGGAGCTCTGAAAACCCCTCACAGGCTCATATCTCATCTGATGTGAGCCCATGAGCAAAGCAATATTTAGACAAGAATTTGCCGTTTCCTCATCTGGCTTGGGGGATTTTCTGCTTGCCTTCAGTTCAGCATTAAAATGGCTATAATGGAGGATACACAGGTGGTCCATGTGACTGACTAGTGAGGTGCTTCACTGGCTGGATCCTGACTCTTATCGCATGCTTATCTCTATCTTGTCAGTCCACGGAATTCAGACCCATACTCCGAGTTTGTTTTCTCTCCAGTTTCCTTTCTCAGCCTCCTCTGACATTAATATTTTGATCAAAGAGAAATAAAAAGCAGGTGAGAGCTGCCAAAAGCTCTCAGATCAATTGTTTCTTCCTGCACCTGTTTAATCTGAAGCTTGCTGGCATTTAAAATCAATACCCTGAGGAGAGTACAATTTACGCAGTTTTCTACTCCCTTGCCTGCCTTCGGTTCTCCCTGCTGCTGTAGATCAGCAGAGAAGCACAAAGCAGAATTTCCTAAAGACCAGAATAAGGCAGGAAGAGTTCAAAGCATGTCTTCTGGGAAGATCCAAGACTTCTTGTGAGCCTGATTAAGAGTCAGGAGATTTTCTGAAAATTCTTAATGGAAGACTTCAGTTACTTTAGTCAAGCTGCTTTCCCTTCTCTGCACCTCACAGAGACACTCGACTCTGAAATACTGCTCTTCCTCAGTAAATTAAGTTCTTCCTGACCCACATAATGATATTGCTTCTCCAGTGTATGTAACTTGACAGAAAGAAATGAGGGAAAAGTTAATCTTTCTGACATTTTTTAATGAGTTCTATGCCTTCTATTTAGAGAGGAAGGAGGTGCTGGGACCTATCAATCAAGCCAGCCTTCACAGAGCTGCTGAAACACACATGTACGTATTTTTAATGATTACCTGGGTAGAAAAATTTTGCATGTCCTGAAAAATAATCTGCAGAAAGACTGAAATTCATTAACAGAAAGGACAAATATTGTCCTTGTACTGATCACACCTACAAGTTTCACGTAAAGAGTGAACTTGACTCTCTTTCTAGTCAGTCCGTCTGGTAGGAAGATCTGGTGTGGTCAATGACTGTCAGAGAAGTGACATAGCAGAACCTACAAGCCACTGCAGCAGCTTCTGCATTTTCGAGAAACTGAGATAATGCTCAGTAATACTATCACTTCCTCAATACATCAGAAGTAAAGACATTTTAGGGAAAGGAAGGATTAAATATGGCCAGACCACCCAGAGGTCTTTGGAAATGGGATTTACAGAGGTGTCCTCACACGCTCCAGCAGGAGGGAATTCCCTCTGCTGAATGCTTGTGTGATGAATGCTGGATCCCTCTGCTTAATTTGCAATGCCTGCTATCCGAGCTCCTAAGCAGGTCTACATCAGTAGAGCACAGAGAGCACATCAGCTGGGAATAGAGACAAACCCTTAATACTTAGTCTTAGTATAAATGGATTAAGCACAGCTTTCCATCCAGTTTGTTCACCTGTGTCCTTTATAAGAATTTATTCCTGCCTTGTGTATTTTCAATGTTGTGAACACTTTTGATTGCATTCAACTGAAATTTGGGTCTAGTGTTTTCAGGTACCATTAGCAATAAAACATTCTTCAACTTTTTTGGGACTGTTACTTCACCTTGCTCCTCTGAACCTTTGCATGAGAACCAAACAGTAAAATGGTGTGTTTGCACAGAGACATCCTGGTCTTGCTTTTTTCCCAAGAAGAAAATATGTTTTATAGTGACAACTGGAAGCACCAGGCACCTATCATATGATCCAACCGCCATTCAAAATATGTTCAAGGAGTACAAGAAAGGAAAAAAATGAGTGATTATTATGTGGAAAAGATAATAAACAGATGCTCTTTTCATCCAAACTTTCTTGTTTAGTTCACAGATGTTTTATTAGATAGGATTTTTGGAGTAAAATCACTGAAAACAAAATTCTCAGCAGAACTGATTTACAAGGAAGAAACAGTGGAGATGCAGCATCCCAGCTCTCCCAAATCAAAGCAATACATAGGCAGCAGGATCGACCATGTTCCAAAACTATTCCAAACCCAAAACTATTTCATAAGAAATAGCTCTTCTTATGTAAATGCTACCACCATCTGACTTTTCTCAGTTCCATTTAAGAAAGTACCTTACCATACCCCTATCCCAGATCTCAGCCCTGCCTGTAAACACTAGCTGTACACAGGTATCCCAGTATGACAAGCTGCCTCCTAACAGGATGGGTTTTATTCTGGTGTGTCACTGTTCATCAAACCCAAACAGAAAAATGATCCTACATCTAAATCCCAGCCTAGAAGTTGTCTTTTATGCTTTATTTGTAACCTCTTTAAGTGTCACCTCTCTCTGAACTATAAATCAAGCTGTGTTGCTTTCAGGAATAATTGTTGCAATTTTTCTGTCAAAATTAGGGAACTGTCTTGCCCTTTTTTTCAGCCTCAACCTTTCACAGGAGAGGAAAAGTTCCCATATTTCTCAGATATTTAGCAGGAGTTCTCAAATCTAAGCAGAATTAAAGACTGCAGTGCTCAAAAATTTCCTGAAAGTAAGACAGGGAGAATAAGTATCTAAACGTTCCATTGTGCACATTTAGCTATTGCAAAGATATATCAAAGAAGACATCACTTGTCTTCTGCCTGCCAAAATGAATTTTAAGGTGAGAGATTTGTCTGGAGTAAAAGGAAAAAATGTTCTGCCACTTGCAACCCCCTTTTCATTCATTTACAAAATAATTATATACTAGACATGATAGCTTCAGTGCATGTCTTGTTCAGTCACACAGTTCTTGGGTTTATTTTTTCAATAGCAGCAACAGCAAAAAGATCAGGGCTTGCTGTGCATCACTTTCACTCCCCCCCTGTTAATCCTTCTCTAATTCAACTGGCTGCTGGTGCAGCCAGGCACAGCACATTAACACGGGCTGCTGGAGTTCAGGATTCACAAAAAAATGTACTGGATGTGAATGGTTCTTTATTCTGATCCAGCAATCTGGACACAGTTGCAGGTTTTCTGTTCACCACTGTGTTTGCTTGTTGGTAATCTGTATTTTAAGGGATAACAGAAACCTGCTGGACCCCATGCTGCAGGGTTTGCAGGCGGATGGGAATGTCTCGCAAACTTTTTAAATGTTTCTCTGATCTCAAAACACATCTTACGAACAGGTTAAGAAAACAGTAGCAAGATGTTGGTTTGTGCACTCTGTGCACCACTCACTAATGTCCAATGTCACTTTTTAGCAAGAACAAGAGCGGCAAACTGTGAAACAAAACCGTAGCCAATCCAGTAGGAAGGCATTCAGCTGCAGCTGGAAGAAATGCTCTAACACGGTCACTCACTCGCTCTGCCTCAGACTCAGATCATGAGATTCTGCCCTAGGAATGCCTGCGATGGAGCAATCTGTTCCGACTTGCCCAGGCAGTGCCAGAACTTCCCTGTGACTTGTACAGCAGTTCAGGCAAATAGTCCTTTTCCAGCAACCTCAGCCCCTGAGGAACAATGCTGAAAAGCAGCAGCCAGCGAATACCAACAAAAAGCTAGCTAAGCACATTAGCTGTCCTTGCAGAGATTCAGATTAATATTGCCATTTAAATGCTACAGTAAAAGTTGACAGATAATGTAAATAGGTATACATAAATCAAAACTAACAAAACCACTGGTTTTGCTTTACTATAATATTTTAGGGGAATATTTTTTTCTCTCTCTTTCCTAGGCTTCTGAGAAAAGCCGAGTCTCTACTTCATTTTGGTCACACCTTTTTGTTTAGATGAAGACGTGATGACCGCTCATCTAATTTTACAAGGCTAGCTCATGGATAATTTTGATGCTGTGTTTTCACCATTTTATTTCACCAGCAGATGAAAGTACAAGACTAAGGACCATCCCATTATACCAGGAAATAGCAACCAGAGAGTGCATTGCTTCAAGACCACCACAAACAATAGCAAAGACAGCCCAAAGCTCAGTTGTGTGGCATTGTGGAATGACAACTTGAGAAATCCTCTAATTTATGCTCCTCTGCATTGGCTGTGAGTGTCCACAAAGAAAAGGAGCACACTGAGAAAGTAATATAGAATTTCCTTTGCCAGCTGTCTGGTATGAAAGAAATGTTTACGCAAAAGCAATCTTTTTGAGAGCTGTGAAACAAAGGTGAAGACCTTCACCACACCATCACTGCAGCACATCTGCTTTGTGTTTCACTGAACACCCTGACTTCCAGTCTTCAGAAATCAAGTCTAACTTGCTACTCTTGAGACCTTCCCTGATATTTTGTATCATCAAGTGATCATACAATACAAAGGTTTCTCTAGATAGTAAAGAATATAAAAATAAAATCATAGTGTTGTGGGGAAAACAAGTGAAATGGCAACCTACTGAAGGAACAGAAAAAATCACATCAATACAGAAAAAAAATTAGGTCACACCTAAGTTACAAATGAGCATTCACACAAAAAACAGGCTTCCTGCAGGATCCATAAAGTGAACTACGGCACTGAATATGGAACAAGTCACTAGCACAGAGTGACCTAATGACATAGCACTGTACAAACAGTGAACTTTAATTTACTTCATCAGAGAGTATCCTTTACTAAGCATCAAACATTCCTGGCATGTAGAGTACATTAAAGGTGATTTAATGGGGGAGAAAGGGGAAGAGTTCCATTTACTTGCACATAGGAAATAAAGTTTTTGTTTTCTAGATAAGAAGGGACAGTAAGGATCAGTAAAACAGCTACTTACTGGTGTGCAGTATTCCACCATGGGATAGTGCATTTTATGACCTTTTGCAACACGGCCAGAGAAGAAGCAACTTTGGCAGATGTCATAGTTAAAGTGCTTTAAACTTCTGTATCTAAAAGAAGAGGGGAAAAAACATGACTTCAGAGATTTCTATGTGAACACTTCATATCAGTTTGCCAAGTTTTCTGTATTAGTCATCCTCTTCCCTGAGATGTCACATGGCATGCAATGCCCCTCTGCCACCATGGGACAGGTATTGCTGTCTCAGATGTTTATCAAAGATCAGAATCTTCAAAAAAGCTTTTAACATTGGGCAACACCGAAGATTTCTACACAATCACTCTCTCTTAACACTCTCCTAACACACAATGTCCCGAGGAAGTAAAATTCACTTAAGTAACAGCCTCCTCAAGTCACTCCAGCAAACTCCTAAACTCTGCATACAAGGCAGGAACTTATTTGTGTCCTCCCTATCGTCTATCAAAATAATCATGTCTATCAAAATAATTTTCCTGTATGGCATTCCATCCATGCAAAACTCAAAATGAACTTTCAGGCCATTATTTGATTTCAACAGCTCTGTGAGGCAGCTAACTGTTGTATCTGCCGTGCTGAAGTGCTTGAAAGAACTGGAGGCATAAGGGTTGTCTTGTTCCAAATATGTGAAGCAGTTCAGTCACAATGACCTCAAAAGAACATTGTATGTTACACGGACTGAGGCACATAGTATTAGCTTTCTAAAAGCCTTCCAATACAGTATCTTTTTGTCAAGTGTGTACACAGGCTTTCAATGACTTGCAAAGCCAGAGGAAAAAAATCTGTGACAGACATATTCTACTATCATGATAATAGATTTGTTATCTAAATTTAAGAGACGGATGAGATCAGTCAAGTAAAATTAGACAAAAACACAAAGCCTCAGTGTCCACTTCCCAAGTTCTCAATGTTCACTACAGACTATCCAGTCAATTGCTATCCTTTGATTTTCCAAGTGCTGCATTTTTCAATTTCACCCACTTGTCTTTGGCTGTTTATACAAAACCACGTAAGCCAGTCAGTAGTTCATAAACTGTATTTGGAAATGGGAAAATTAGACTTTGTGGATGTGTTGAACTACTCGATACTCATCCCATCACTAGCTCTTCCTCAGTAATATTTATAATTTCCCAGTTAAGATATTCAAGGGGAACAAAATCAGAAGGAGAAGAATTTAGATAGAGGAACGGCCTCACAGAAGAAAAACTCAGATTCAAAAGAAAGCAATACCTTCATTATTTCCCCATTTCCCACTGCCTGCAAAATTACGTAGCAGAAAGCTCTGCCCCACTGCATGCACAAAGTCAACATTCATACTCTCCCAGGTTAGAGCAAATGATGACTTCTTATGTGGTACTACTTGTTGCTGTTGTCTATCTGGATTTTAGAAACAAAATTACAGAAAGCTCTTTGTAAACAGCACGATACCATAGAAAGAGAAATACCAATAGTAACATAAAAAGGACAGAAACCATACAAAGCAGCTATTGCAAAGCAAAGTGATAAAACAAGTCTAGGCATAATTGTAAGTGAATATTTACTTAGCCGTTAAGTGGATTCTCAACAGGCATACCAACACACAGTCATTTTACAACACAGTGACTTATTCATTGCCATAGTAACCCTGGTGTCAATCCAGATGCTTAAATAGACCAGCAACATTTCCCCCACTCCAGGTTAATGTTTCACCAACAACATTCTTTCTCTGAGAAATCCACAAGTCGCTTTACATGGCTGTGAATTTTCAAGGTAATTCCCTGCTTTATACCATGGCAGAAAGGAATTCATTAGGATCCAGTTCAGAAAATGTAACTGCATGTCGAGCACACACTGACCATAGAGCCAAAAGTATTAGTTGTGCAATCCACCAATACTTTGGTTGAAGCACAGAAAGACAGGGATGCAGAGAAAGAGTTGTATCCTGATAGATGATTTTTGTTCTTTTCAACTCCCACACCACTGTACTGTCTAGGTGTTACTCTCCCTCATGGGCCATCACGATTATTGTTTCCCTCAACACCATCCATAAAATCGAGCACATGATTTTCCTGGAAACAAGCAGAGCTTTTGATCCACCAAGCAGTAGTATGCATGGCAGAAAGGGAGTGAGTTTGTACCTGAATCCAATAATTGGGCATTCCTTGCAGATGTTACACTTCGCTTGGTGTTTGGCAGTCTCAGCAGCAGCCACCCTGTGCAAGACGGGCAGCCACACCATGGACTGTGGCTCCAGCCTCATCCAGTCCAGGAAGAGGGCTGCTTCGATCTCTGGTTTATTGTTGGCCTGTAGCACAGAGGAAAGAAAGATAGGGGCTCAGCACAAGTGATCTGTCTACTACCAGCTAATTAACATTTCAAGCTGTTTGCTTCCCATCTACTCTGTATCTTTCCCCTCAATATATTCCAGCTTTTCCCCTAAGCCAGCCACTCATTAAAAAAAAAAAATAATATATATATATATAAAAGCAAATCCAGGATCCTGCCTTCAAGCTAGAGACAGAAAATTGTTACTAATATTTCAAGTCTCTCTTACTACCTATTACAATAGACACTGCTACCATGTACTCTGTCACAGAGAAAATCATCCCCTTACAGGATTGCCTTTGATGCCTGATCTCATGTTTTCCATCTCTCTTATCTGAGCCTGTATAGCACTGCTTCTCACCTATTTTAAAAACAGTTTGTGTTATCCAAGCCCTTAATATTGCCAGTCTTTTGATCAAAATTCCTTTTGCCTTAACATCCTTCATTATCGCACTGACCTTTCTTAAAAAAAAATGTGTAAGGAAATCATTCAAATCCCTTCTCAAGCCTCTGGTTGAACATGTAAACTTCCTGCCTCCTTAAATGCCCCATAATCCATCTTTCCAGCACATATTCTCTAAATTTCCCATAATTACCTGCAAGCACAATACAGTTTTGTTCTACAGAATATGACCGATTTAGCCTCATATTCCATTACTTCACACTTTTGCCTCTTTGCCAAAAGCAGGAGAGCCTATGGGCACTTCCCAGCAGCCCAGTTCCTCTGCTGCCTTCCCATCAGATCCTAACCAGTGTGACTATTTCAGGTATCTCTTCTACAGCAACTTCAAGGCAGCTCAGTCTCAGAGCTGAATCCCCTTGGGCAGGCATGATGCACACACCAAAAAATGATATATTGTCCCTGTCTGGCAGCACCTACAGGATGGGAAAAGAAACAGCAAAGAGACAAGAAACAAGGGACACCAGAGATCTATCTGCAGGGGTAGAGGTCACACTGTACTGGCAGACAAGTTGCTGCAAAGAACAGTGCGGAATAAAGGCAAAGAGCATCAAAAATAATTTTAAGGAAAGCAGTGAAGTGATGTTGTCGATATTTATGGGGAACACTTCTCCATTGTGCAAAGTGGTGCGAAGCCAGCACAAAACTGCTTATCTGAGAACCTGGGAGCTGGTTTCAGTGCTGAAAGCAAGGTGGTGGGTCAGGTGGAAACAGCATAGGGGTCTGGTGGGGAGGATGGAAGGGAGGAGGTCCACACAGGGAACAGCCCCTGTGATGAAGTGGGATACCATCCCGCTCCATTTCTCTAAACCATCATTACGTGCTGATTCAAATTCCTTGAGACATTTCCTTCCATGCTACCCAACAGAAACAGCATACTTGTGTGCTGAATATATTTAAATCCTCTGTTTTCCTTTTTCTCTGGGCTTTCAAATACAGCTCTCAGCGGGCCAGTCTTTTATATTTCAAACTTCACAAGGCAGACTGTCTTCCTTTGTGGTTCCAAACCTATTTGAAGCATTTAAATAAATAATAAGCATTAATGTCTCATGTACATGGACCAAGATGAATAGGGGATTGAGTGCTGTGGGTTTTTATGCTTGTTCTCAGTTACTTTTCCAGTTTTTCATGAAATCTGAGTTTAGCATGACCTAGCTAAAACCTAATGCAACTAAAAAGGCAAGCAACGAGTTTGGAGGAAAAGTACCATGACTGATGTAAAGAGAGAGCTATAGCGAAAGCCAACTAGTTGTGTGTTTTGTGTTGCCTTTTATTTTTTTTAAGATAACACTTTATAATCTTGACAAACAAATTAACTGATCAATACTTGAAGACTGAGAAAAATGTGAAGTCTCTAGACAGAAGCCCTGGCCACAAGAAAGATGTGGAAAAATATCCCCTGAATACCTCCTGCACAATGCAAAGCATTAAAATGGACTTAAAATGTTTCTGCAATACTTTGGTTAATTAGAAACGCATATTTTTTTGATCAGGGCTTTCTTCTTGAGATGTTAGCTTGGGAAACCATCTAATGACTCCTATTACTGCATTTAAGATCCATGTATATGGATTTCTAGTACAGCCATACACAGCCTTTTTGGATGTTTTGGGTAAAACCATCAAACCACAGCATATCTACAGTTATTCAAATAAACTCTGTCACAATTTAATATTCACTTCAGATCTTATATGAAACGGAAGAACTTTTTTTTTTTTTTTCTTTTACATACTGAAATATTCTTGAGGACTTCTTCATTAAATTCAACTCCTATGTTTTCTCATGTAGCTACAGAATTTAGGAACCCTCCCAATGAAAAAAGAAACAAGAAAATAAAGAGTACAATGAAGTCCATCCAAAAGTGGCAACAGAATTTGTCCGAAACAGCAGCTACTGTCTTTTGCTGCAAGACACCAGTGAATTCAATAGAATTAGATTAATTCTAGAACGCTCTCAACAGAGTTGTATTTATAAAATATTATCATCTATACCTTTGTTTTTCAGCCAGCAGCTAGGGCATTAAAGGGGCTGGACAGAGACTTTCTGTGGTTTGCTCAGTGAGCCAGCATCAACCAGGAACTCGACTGGCAAACCCTTACCCTGCCTACCAGACTACACTTTCTATACAGAGGCCCTCTAAGCCTGAAAAAAAATTTAAGTGGATCTCTCTAATAAGCCATTTCTAGTAGAAAATGTGTATGGAATAGAAATAGTGTACGGAAACGCTGCAGTGCGAGTTGCAGTCATAATAAGAATGAGCCGCTCCAAGCGTGGCTTGCCACTTGTATCTTGCTTTAAATTTGCAGGGAAAACGTTGCAGCGATGAAAGACCTCCCGTAACTTAAAAAGATCTATTTTAATTTTGCAGTCACTGTCGATTGCAAGCAGTCCCAATAGCTGCCTACCCAGAGCTCTGCATGCTGGCTGTACAAAACCCATGCTCAGAGAGATTAGCTGCATTAAAATGTATCAGAACTGGTTCCGAATTATATTACACGAAGATTTAAAGCCACATGGAGAAAAGCTGGTCAGGGTCAGACAGTACAGGACAGACAGTTCTCAACTGTTCCCTGAGCTGCTCTTACATTTTTTAAAAATGATTTCTAAATCCAGTAAAGGCAGTAGCTGAAGATTTGATATAAGGGAAGAAGTCTGAATTCATACAGTTTGTATCTGAACCAACAAGATCAAGCTGTAAAGAATATTAATGGTTCTTGTCTTGAACAGATTTCTGTGCAACTCCCAATTTTTATGGTAATAACAGAGTGAATCATGAAGTAAAATTTATAAAGCCCTTTCTAGCTTACAAGTAACAATTTGTTTTGGGGGACATTCAAATTCATTATGTTCCGGACATCTGTTTTTCAGTATTTATTTTGCAGAAACAATGTGGGAATAGGAAGTAGGGTGGTGCTAGCATCTTTATGTGATACTCAGAGTTGAATTTTTTGGTCTTTCCCCTTCCTTTTTCCAGCTAGTAGTTAAAAAAAAAAAATATTCTATGCTATATTAGCTTTATCTATGCATAATATGAAATATGCTTCAAAATACAGTCATGTTTTTACACGAACGATGTGGTATGGTTTTGGATGGGGTCAGACAATATAGCACAAATTTCTGATATGTTTTTTAATGAGCTATACTCTGTTTATATGCAGTGCAGGAAATTAACTGGAAATAAATTAATATTTTAAATTCATTAGTGCTACTTATCCAGGATGGAAAGCTTTACAATAGTCTAGGTAAACAGTGTTTTGGACAAACCAAACTGAGGAAGGGATTCTTATGACTTGTTAAAGTTTAAAAATACAGAGCAAGTCATGAGCATCAGCTGTGCCTCCCTGAAGTCAGATCAAACCCTGTTCAACCTTGTTTTTCACTCTTGAGTAGCTTCCTCAATACATTTGTGTTCTCCCCACTGCTGGCTGGTAAAAAACAAAAGTCAGGAATTTACTGTATCCGAGACAAGTGCTGCTTTGTGGTCAGGAGAGGATTATTTTAAAGGTAATTTGGGCAATACAGACTTCTTATATCTGTCTCAACCCTTTGAGGAAATCCTTAAGTCCATTACTTTGACCCTTTTCAATACACTTAATTTCATTGACTAGTCCAGTCAATGTTTTTAGTGTTGTGGAAAAGAGTAATAAAAAAACTCCACCAAAACAAACAAACACACAAACCCAGAAGTTAATTAGTTTATAGCTTTATATCATCCACAATTAAAATATACCATCTTCCTGCTCCCCATCCCCTAAATCATTTTAAAAGAGCTCTTGAAAGCAGCTCACTTGTAGGAGTCTTGATTCAAGAGTGCCTCCCAAAGTCAGGCAGGTTCATAAAATCCTGCTAAAATAAAACCAGAATTGCTGTTTTATGACATTTACAGAATAGCAGCTTGAGGGAGGATTTGCTAGTTCCCTTAAGCCAGATCTCCCCCGTCAGAGCCAAAAGCTGAAAAAATATCCCATGAATAAAAACAAGGGCTGCCTGGAACTCTCAAAACAGATTTGGTCCCTCAACAGTAACACTGCATTTGTGTGTTACTTTCATATCGACCTCTATATAACTACATACAGTTATTTGTACACAGTACTGATACTTCCTAACCAATGAAGAAAACACCAACTCTAACCCAACACCTCACAAAACAGCTGCCCAACCAATTAAAATCACAGCATTTGTGGCCAAAGTCACTATCAGGGTCCTGGACCACGATCTGCAATACCCATACTCCACCTAAAAGGACTAACTGCCCCCTATTTTGGCTTCTGTTTCTCTGAGTAAATACACTGGATGTGGACACAGGTAGGTATTTGTAAAATCCATGCTGATGCTGCCTTATTGCTGACCAAGTACAAACCTAGGAATTTAGACTATACAACACAGAATATTAAAATACTTTCCTCTCTCAAAGTAAAATGGAACAAGAAGATTTATAATACAGACATGAATTAGCTGTACACATTTTACTATTCCTTACTTCCTGTGTACTAGTTCTTCACATCAAGTACTCTACTTCAAGTACATGCTCAGAATAAAGCATACTTAAAGAAGTTTATAACCAAGTACCAAAGACCCAAAATTTTATTGAGAAATGGCAAGAGACATTTTCATCCAAGCTGCACTCTGCTTTTGCATCACATTTCTTAAGGGTCCCAATATCACACTAATTATCCAAGGCAGTGATATGAATTCCTAGGTCCTATTTACACTCTTTGAGGAAAGCATATTAATAATTTTCTACTGTGATTAAAACACAGTGCGCGTGTCGTTCAGTCCATATCAATTCCTAATTCTGTTTACTTAAAAAACATCCCTTTTGGTTCTATGAAGGGTAAGTGCTTTCACACTGCAATAATACTGAAATCACCCATGGATCTATAGATTGCTTTGATGCAGTCTGAGTGCAGGCAGAACTACACAGTCTTCAGGTGGTCATCAGACCAATCTCTTTGCTCTCACTGAAAACTATTTTTTCTTTAAAATTTGAAAGCAGAAATTATATCACCCCACCCCACACAGGAATCACCCCATAATTATATCACCCCATAATATCCTCCTTCCCCCAACAATTCCTATCAGCATCTTCCCATACATGAAGAAAACTGTGGAAAGTGAGAGTCAGGGCTGGGGGGATGAAAAGCAGCAGGGTGGCAGCAGCAGGAGCCTGGGAGTAGGCAGGGCTGGCAGGCTGCTGCCAGCAGCCAGGCTGGGAAACCCGCCCTCCCCAACGCTCATTCCCAAGGACTCGCACTTCAAACTGTAAAGCAGGAGAGATTTCCCCTGTTATCGCTGGGAACTGTAAACATCCCCCTTTTTTTTGTTGTTGTTGTGCAGACAGACAAGGCCGTTGCCAGGGCACCTAACGTAAGGAGGGGTGGGAAAGTGATTTCTGAAGCCCACATTTGTGCAGACTCTGACATGACTGCAATTTACAGCTGGCTTATCATCACCAGAGAGGGAGAGGAGGGAAAAAAAAAAGATTAAGAAAACCGTTAAGTAAAAACATTCCTCACCGTGGGCGTTCAAAGAAAGACTTAATTTAGTTTCCACGCAGTAATGTAAACTATGAATCCTCACAATATTCTTAAAAATTCAATTATCTCGCCTCAGTAAAAGGAGGCTACTGGGAGCCACATGCAATCCTCTCCTCAGCCATCCAGCCCCTCCAGCCACTCTGCTTCCTGGGCTGCTCCCTGCTCCAGCCTGCATCCTTACCTCCACTTTTCTGGTCCTCCTAGAATATCCTCTGTTCTGCTGCAACCCAAATCCAAAACCACCCTCCCAGTCTGAAAATTAAAATGAGTCTTCACCCAGAGGAAAAAGGGAGGATGAAATTCCTCTTGCTGCACGTAAGAAGAAAACCAATTTATCAGTAAGAGAAGGAAACCTCAGGTTTTCTGATTTTTCTGATTTATGAACATGTCAAAGGTTGTGCCAAGCTGTGCTTGGGCTATTTCCAGAAATGCTGGCAGCTGGATACAGTACTGCATTCAGCCCACTGGAGAGGTCTTCATTTGTAACAACGATGTTGCTAACTCATTTTATTCAAATATACTTTTATTCCAAGACCTTCTTCCTACTTTATAAAACCTGGTTTTGTGTGTTCCATCACTAGGAATTGTACTGTTTTTTCTCCTAGGATAAATACACAGAATGGCAGCCCTTCCTCCAAAAAAGCCCTGCGTTTATCAGATCCCAAGGTCACTTTACTGATCAGTTTTTCAAGAGTGTTCTAAGCATCATTGCCATTCAGTTGGGAAAATGACAGGATCCAGCAAGTCCTAATTTCTGAGGGAGGTCATTTGCACCAGTGAGCTTTTGACCACGGATTTGCTGTGGCATCATTCTGTGTTGGTCTCACTTGAAAGCCCACCCAGTATATGGCCCAATAAAAAATTAATTCAGAAATGGCAGGAATTATAAGAGGTCAAGACATGAATGATGGAAATGGGAAAAGGTGAATCCTGTAGAATTAATCTGTTAAAAGAAGTTTAAAAAAATACAGAAAGAAATGTCCCAGCCCAACTGATGTTTGTGGTGATTTTAGATTACTTTCACAGTTATTGTGTGTAAGAATACTACTTCTAAACATTAATATTCATTAAAAAAACTTGCTGTGTTTTGCATACTACAGAACTGAAACTACTACATAATGAAACTTGAGCAGCAGGCAAAAAAGCAAACAACTCCCCCACCCCCGACCAAACAAAAAAAATCCCCCAGGGACACTTTGGGAATGGGAAAAGAGCATTTCTTCCATTGTAATGTAGCAGATGCATTGAAAGTTAATCACAGACCATACATTACCTCCCCTCCTCTACCTTTTCATTAAGCAGCTGTCTTCATCTTGCACATTCTGCTGGTGGTTAGGATAAGGATGAATAATTCCCTTAACTCTCTTCCTCCACAGATTAAATAATTTACAAGTTAGAAAAAGAGCCTTCAGTTTTCTGTGTATTCCTCAACACACAGGACAGGAATTCTTTTGGTACTCTTTAAAGAAAACTGCCATTATCCATTCAAGCAGTGGAAGGAGTTTGAGCCCTCCTTGTCCCTAGACAGCACTGCAAGCAGTCATTCCTTTCCTATCGCTCCTGGGCTGTCACTGGTGGGCACCTGGCTGTCACTGGTATGTATATGCCCAAAATTTAGATTAACCACTGCTGTTCAGCTACACTGCAGAAACAAATGGGAGTCTACTGCTGGAAATAGAGAACTGTAAAACCAGGGGCTGCCTCAACAAACACTTCAACTGTTTGTTTGGTCCAGTTATAATATAAACCTTGATGACATTTATTTGCTGTCTGGATAACACCATAATCTGGTCTTTTTCCACTGTGGCCAGAGAATCAGGCTAATTCAAACACATTTTGTCACAGGAATGTTTTAATATACCAGTGAACACTATCTTTAAATGAACTCCAGTTCGCTAATTCTTCTGGATTTTCAGTCCTCTTCAGAATGGACAGGCTACCTCAACACAAAACAAAAATCAGAAAATTAACAGTAAACACACACGAACTTACAAACTGGAAGCAGCTTCTGACACTCGGCTCAATATTGCTGCCTCCGAAGGAAGCCACTTCTCCCAGCTGCCGAGGGATCTGGATGGAGTCGTGCAGCAGGAGCCCCAGCCGGCGCTGGTCACAGAAGCCAGTGGAGCTTGCCACTTGCTTGAACAGGTCTGGGGAAAGGAAAAGAACACCAGAGCTGAAGCATCATTACTGGGATACAGCCAATAACAAAGAATTTTGCATCATTTGAAAGGCTCGCAAGTGTCATCAACAGCCTTGGTGAACAGGAACACAAATGCATCTTCATTTTGGCTTCTGCTCTTCCCATAAACACTGTTGTTTTGGGTTTTTTTTCCTCTTAAATATGCACTCTAGTGATAACTTTTAATAGCATTATTGGCTTGTACCCCAGAAGAAAAGCCATTGCTACACAGGACCTGTGGCATTACTGGTAATAGTGACTGTGATTCTTTAACACAGCTGAGAAATACAAGAGTATTTCTATAATGAAAGAAAAACTTTACAGTAGTACAGAACCTGCTGTCCAACTATAACATTAATATATTAAGTTTTCACCTCTGAAGTGAAATGTCACTCGAAGCCATGTTCTGTTCCTGCATCACTCTAGAAAAGAATCCTTACAAGACAGAGTTATTATCCCTTCATAAACTCAATTTAATTTGGTGGGAATTAGTTATACTACATACACATTGAGGAGGTTTTAGAATTCATAAGAGGAAGAAAATTCGGATCAGCATTAACTGAAATATTTATTTGGTAATATCCCTGTTGACAATATATGACCTGAATAAATTATCTTTACTTTTTGAAGTTAAAAAGAAAAAAAAGTGAGAGACAGCAAGAATAAAATAATGCATTTCTTTGGAGCCACCTTAATATTTCATCCAACACCAGGGATACAATTATAAAGGTGATTTCAGCACTGCTTGAGATAACTTTCCTAGCGCTGCTTTAACACCTGTTTTCTTCCAAAGAAATAAAGGAATGGATAAAGGATTATTTTTTAATTACATGAATTCCACTCTTGCCAAGTCTAATTTTATAACAAATAATTTGGGGATAAATCCTTCTGTCACCTCTATAAGCATGAAGACTTGTGCTCTAGCACAACCAACTCTGCTCTACTGCAGCTTGTCACATACTTGCAGCAATACTAATAGCAATTGCACTACAACTTCACCATGGATAGTGAAGCCAGACGACAGCCTGGCAGAGATACTTCCTTTCTCTCCCACAAACGAGTCAATTTCAGTTGCCCCATCATTAAAACATTAAGTGTTCTACACCCTTAAAAAGCGAGGCTATGCATTACTGTACACACACATTGCAGGAGACTATAAAATATTAATATTTTACTTTAAAACTTTGAAACTCCTCAATGAAATATTATTTTGAAAAATATCTGTACTGAGTAAATTTTTTAAAAAGATTTTTCACAACACCCACATAAAACACCTAGAGATCTAAACTGTGACATTCATAGTGATTGCCTAAAATTCGATCCAATTATACATAGTCATGCACAGACTCTGCTGTTGGAACTGTTTTCTCTTTAGCATTCTTCAACTGTCATTAGCAGAAGAGTGGAATAATAACAATTCTATGGTACTGGGTCAAATCCTGCAGGTAGTGTTGTGGGGTTTGTTTTTTTTGTATTTAAACACAATGTACATAAGACCCAGAACACACAGCAGAAAACATTTTAAAATGTTAATATATTTTTATATGGTGTCACTCAAGATGTCCTGTAGACGTGCACTTTTGTGTATGAAGGTGTGCTAAACCGGTGATCTCCAAAGAGGGATTCTTGTACCCCAGGGAGTGGGCAAAACAATCCATCAGGGTGAGGTCAGAAAAGATTTTTTGCGCTACTAATAAATGAAGTTTAAAATGGTGTGTATTTCATCTTTATACATCCTTTTTACATTTCTATTTTTGATAACGTACATAGAATATTATTACAGTGGTACATGTATATAACTTCTAAATAAATATGTATCCATTGGGTGTGCATGCTCAAAATATTTTTTCTGACAGGGGCATGATCAAAAAAGTTTGGGGACTGCTGTGCTAAACTATGTAAAGCCATACTGAACAAAGAACTTTTCAGTTCAGGGTGAAGCAAATTAACACACTGCATCTCGGCTACTTAAAAGAATGTGTCAATATGCTACTTAAAAGTTTATGCAATAAATAAGAGGAACAAAACCAGAATATGAACATGAAGTAAAACCTAAAGAATTATATTGACTTACATCGATATTTATCTTCCAGGTGTGCTTTACAAAGAGATATAACACCAGTTTTGAAAGATAAGACACGGATCCTTCCTGTTCGACCCCTAAAGAAAAAAGAAACGTTGGCTGATAATATGATTTATTCATGTAATAATTTGTTTACTGTAACAAAGGTCACTGCAGTACCATAGTCATTATAAATGAAGTGACATACAGAGCAGGCTGCACAGTGCACGCTGGCCAGTTACTAGGTAAACTACAAATGAAATATAAAATACAGTTGTGGGTTCACAGGCATAGCCAAAATGGATTGTGCTGTTTTATCAATTCAACCAGAAATGGTCTCATTTGGAAATAATTACTCGCCTCCTTTTTTACAATAACGAGAGTATAGTCTTTACCCTGAGCTTACTGGAACAGGCTTCTCTATGAACTGCTGCCGAGCTATTCTCAGAGAAGATGTGGTCCTTGACAGAACAGAAAACCATCCCTTTTGCCAAAGACAGTACAGCTTCTCCTTCATTAGAAATGCAACGCAGCAGTCATTTTTAGATGGTCTTCGCTTACTGTCTGTTGGGCCTGTCCTGACTCGTTTAAGAACAGGGAGCTAAGCACGAAAAATCAGCCTCTGCCAGCAGTGTACGGTGAAAGGGGCACTTGTAAGGCATTCAGGTGAATGATGAAGCTTGCCTAGAAATCACAAGAAAGCAGGCAGGATGCATAGTTAAGCCATTAACAGCACAGCATGGTGTCTGAGTAACTCCTCGAAGCACTCAGACCTGTCCCGAACAGTGCCAAAGAGCTGGTATGCTCTGCATCAGTCCCCGGGCTGCCTCTGGTCAGCCTTCCCCTCATGCTCACTCCTGCCTTATAAGGTGCCTGTGTGACTACTTTTGCTTTTTAACACAACTGTGAGAACAACATCCTCCTCTGTGCTGCAGGCGACAAAGTGAGAAACCTTCACACCCTCTCTTAGTTTTCTGGTCTAGCTCAATTTACTTCCAGTTGCTGTCTTCTCCCAAGACTGTTATTTCAGAGAGCATTTCGAATATCTAACATCTATTGCAAATGAGGGCATATACAACACATGAGGCTAATGTCTAAAAATGACATTTTTGAAGCAGAGCCTTCTCAACGAAGTTGAAATGTCACCAGTAAGAATGGCACAGGAATAAGACAAATCATGAACGGGCGTGCCATGGTCGTACATTAGGCTGCACTGTTTGGCAAAGATGCACACTGTCTTTTTTAATCCTACAAAAGCGTTGTAGGCCAGTGGGATTCATTTACCCACACATTTCCCTTGCAAACACTATAAAAGATGCAGACGGAAACTGGTGGATAAAGCCACATTTAGAATTTGCAACCTTTTACTGAAGAAGCTTGTTTTTCCATCACATATAAGCATTTGTTGTTTACCTATGCTTTCCACACTCCAATCCTCTTACTCCTCTCCTTCCAATCTTTTCCAAATTAATTATCATCTATGCCCTGAGAAACTCCTGCTGATGAATACCAGGCTCATGCAAATTATACAGAAGAATGTAGAAAGATGATTTCCCTGCAAGGCATATTAAATTGAAACTTGCACGAATCACGAGTTGTTCAGTTCACTCTCCTCTCCTCCCAAGTCAAACCAATAATTTAGCATGCTACTGCAAATGAGCATGAGTGACTGATCAATTAAAACAAATCTGAAACGTGTTGGACTCACAGAGCTGTGCCCGTAATTAGATCAGTCATTGACTGTGAATTTGATTAATATCTTTACAAATGACAGTTTTCAATTATAAGAAAAGTAAAGATTCAGTACATTTAATTAAATGTCTCCAGTACTGCTATGCACTTCAGTTGATCTCTGCCTATTAAGTTTACAATGAAAACTAAACACATGTGACCCCAAGGTCACCTCTCTTACCAGTGTAATTCAAACCTGAATTTCAGGAAAATAGCTACAAGCTTTCCTCACAGATAGGACACCTCTCTGTTTCTTTGTGTCTTGCAATACACAGTTCCCCAGCATACCTAGGGAATTGCCTGCAGGCAGACAATTATAATTTCTAATGTTGTATTTTCAGCACAGTGCAACATAAAAAAACCCCAAACCCTATACTGGACACAGCATATCTAAACCAGACTGTCCAGCCTACAAGCAGCCTGCAGGACAACCTTTATTTCCCTCTCTGCCCCTAATGTGCCTGATCTGTCTGGATTAGTATCTCTAGCACACCTCCTCTGTTTTTCACTAACTAGATATTTTTCTTTATATGTTATTTATAGGTGATGATAATTCAGAAGTGGATCAGAGTTCTGTGAAAGCCAAAGCAGATTAAAGGAATAAAACCTGACTCTTAAATGAATATAGCCCCATTCCCTGCTACTAGTACAGTAGAGAAAAATATAATGTAATCTGAGTAATCCACTTCACAGGATACTGCAGCTGCTGCAGAGGATATTATAAGCAGCGTGCTTATTCGAGGTGATCCTACAGGAAGAGACTCTGTAAAATCTACTTTTTTTTTTGGTAGTAATCATTGAAGCTTCAGTGCTGTGGAAAAGGGTGAATGGAAGAACAACATCACGCCACCTCAATACAGTTCAAAATGTCAGTGGAAATAAAATAATTGACCCACGTCCTTCCATTTCTATAAGCAAATGTTTATTTTGACACAGCAATAAGTATGTCTGGTTGAAGGTGGCTGATAAGGACCTTTAAAACACAAATTAAGACTTCCACTGAGATTTTAGCACTAAATTCACCAAATACAAAAAAATAGAGTATTCTAAAATTAGCTTACAAACATGTGTTGGAGTCTGTCTACTTGTGATGAGCATCATTAACCCACTGAAGAGGATATGCATAAATTTGCTTAGGTAATTTTACTCTGTTGCATTTATACTTCTAGGTACACTTTTAAAAATTAAATTTTAGATGAAATATTCCTCAAATCTCCTGACTACTAAGGGTTGTAACCGCATTAGATTAGATGACCCTCTTCCATCTTAGAACAAGATCGAAAGCTATAGAAAATTGAGAGCTCTGAAAAGGATTAACATCCAGAAGTACAAACACATGTAAGAGTCTACATAATAAGTATTCATACTGTTACTTCTTGATAATTCTCTTGAATACCTAAATCAATTTAAAAAGCCCTGTGAAGCCATGACCTACCGAGGACATGCAGTCCTAGAGTTGCTCTGAACACAGAAATCTGTTGAAAAATGTCTGTATTGCAGCTCTATCATTGCTTAGCTTAATAAAGCTAGGATTGCAAGCCTAACCAAAGGCTGTATTGATGCAGCCAAATGCAGCCATTAAACCATTAGGTTTATTAAACTTTCACTTCAACAACCATTTTTTTCAGTTTCAAGCCATTCATTTTATAATGAGTCAGACAGCTCGTTACACTTTCCCCCTTGTGCTGTGGGGAAGGCTCCTTAGCACCCATACATACGTGTCATAGACATTCAGCAGCCAGTTGAGGCACATGTCCACGCAGAGAGGGACGTTGACCAAGTTATTGTGCTCTTGTTCCAGTCGATCATAAATGGTTGTCAAGCAGTTAATGATCTGCAGAATATCCATCGGCTGGTCATTTTGTTTGAGGTTGTGCTGGTCCAAGGCATCACATGCAGCAGACAGACTCAGGAGATCCACTGTTGAATTTAAAGAAAACCAACCACGGTAAGGGAAATGGAGTTGTATTACCCATACCCAGAAAGGAAATAGAACAATTTATTTGGTTTACATGCTTGGCCAGAGGACATTTTATGTCCTCTGAAAGTAATGTACAAGACTGGTTTCAAGACTACTACAGATTCACTGCTTATTCAGCTGTGGTCTTAGAGGGCAATGTTTATGAAATTTGGTTCATTTTTAACTGTAAAGTGCCTATTATCCTATTGGATCCCATGGAAATTTTGCACAAGTTACTAGGTAAGTAAAAATTATGTATTTCATGTTTTATGTTCCTACAGATAGGCTAACTAATATCTGACTACTGCATTCACCAAGTTTACTCTAAACACAGAACATGTCATTGGCTTTCTCGAGACATTCTGTGCTCAACTTCTGTAAGAAAGGGAATCTCAGTCAAACCAAACTCCACAAGAAATATGAAAACAAATCACAAATGAACTGGCATTAACCTATCTTGCTACTTTTCCTTTGGTGAGAACAGGGAAAAGAAAGTTCCAGAAACACTACATGACCTGTTTCAATATTTATTAATGAAAATTTTCCAGTTTTCATTCTGTAGAGCATTTACATTTCTAAATAGCCTTATGACATTATGAAGTAAGACACATTTAAATGTATCACTCAATACACAATGGTGTGTTTTGTCACATACATTTAAAAAAAAAAAGCTTTTATTCCAATTTAAGTGAACTGCATTTTGAAATTCAGATGTTCAAGGCAAAACAGAACTTTCCTTTCTCAGCTCTTAGTATCTGCATAGTAACATCACCAGCAGCAGCACATTATGGGGGATACCAAATGAGAGAGTTGGTTTACAGAGTAAAACAGGAATATGAACACAAGAAACCAAAAAAATGAGACCACTGATGCAGATATTCCTGCTGCCACATGAAAACCCTTCATAATTCCTTGCAGTGAATTTCCAGGGTGTGAACAATGGGAATATCAAAGCCCAGATGCTGTTAGTCCTGCTCATACCATGGGCAGTCACAAATAGCAGTACAATTCAACATGACTCAAGGGAGTAGCATCTGGCCCAAAATGAATGGCCTACACTCATCCAGGAAATTCCTCACAATACTGGGAAATGAACTGACCCCACTGCAATACCAGTTTTTCTCTCATTGCAATAAAAATGTGCTTTATTAAGTCCTGGTAAGCAACACCTCCTGGTAATGTCAGAGAAACAAACAAAGATAAAAAACCCACGACAAGCATGCAGAGGCTAAATGTGGAACCCCATATAGGGATTTTTTTAGAACTTGATCCAGTTTAAGGGCATATTTGACAAATTCACACTTGAGAATCCTATTTTACCAAGGATAAAACTGACCCTTTGATGTCCTAGTGGAGATGAAAATACTTTAGCTGCACACAGGACTGCTTGATAACGCTGCAAGGACAGTACGCTGGGATTTCATAATTGCCAAAAGAATTTCAGGAGTATAAATTTCATTAGAAATCAATAGGGACTTCTGCTACTAAATCCCTTAAGCACTTCTGAAAATTCCATGCTGTGGGCCTGACATACCCAGTGCTAGAGTGAATAAAGCAAGCTTGGAATGCTATTCCCATTATTGCATCAAGAAATTTAACTTTGAATCTGTGGGTTTGTGTAGGGTCTTAATGGAATTTTACTTTTTTTTTCCCGTTAGCATATTGCTATTTATTAAACTTTTTGATACATTATGCTTAACCTACTAGCACATAAAATATAGCCATTCTATGATCAGTATTATATCCCACAAAAACATATTTATCAGACCCATCCCTAGGAGTTTCAGAAAGACCCTTTTTTTTTTCTAATAATTTATTAGTCAAATTAGAAATAGAGCAGTGCCTTCACAACACTTTTAACTCTGAGCTTTAGGCTGAACTCTCAGATCCTTGGAGACTATGAATCAATGGTAATTAAATGAACCCCTCAGGCATCTGAGTGGCAGCTTAATTATATATGCAGCTACTGCTAAACATGGGTCATTCCACTTTGTGAAAGCTTTTCTCACTAATAAGCAGCAACTCCTGAAAAGCCTTTCACCCTGCTCTTCATCAGCCTCCTGTCCGATCTTGAAGATAATAGCACATGTTCATCTTATAACAAGTAAAAAATGCTTGCCACCATGCTCTGTTTATGAAACTTTTTTGTATGGGAAGAAGAGTGGTCCCAGCCTTCACCACATAAAGCTCCTCCTGCATCTTTCCCATCAAGATTAAAGAAACTGGGGGGGCCCTCTCCCAGAGTCAAGAATTGTGGATTTTTTTCCTATACAGACGTCCCATGAGTGTCAGACTTTCAAAGGACAAGCCTCAAGAAACAGATATGTATTGAAGAGTTATATACTCAGTGCCATTCAGTGATTTGCAAAGCTTTACTTGAAATAAGCCATTTTACACTTCTTACTGGTTCTCTGCCACTTTTTATTATTTAAAATTCTTACATATAAAAATATATCTTTTTATCTAATCATAAATACATAAATATTTAAAAAACTGAGTGACCAATAGCTTCTAGCTTATTTTGAAATCTAAGTCATCTACTAAATAAACATTTCTTTGTCCTCTAAGGAAAGAGAAGAAATGTTAGGATGTTTGTAACTAGACACCAACCTGTTGCCAGATTGCAGGACAAGTGTAAAAGATGACCCGGAATAACTAACCAACTGAAGGACAGAAGTGACAATTTACAGGCAGGAGGAAGTATGCTGTGGAGGTCACATAGCTAACTTATGGAAAACTCAACATGTGGTTGGTGTTATATTGTATTAATGGTGTTCCCAGAAAGCAAGATCATCTCTGTAACCCACTGTTGTTGGCTGATACATTAAAAAAAAAAAATTAAAAAGAAATTATCTAGCCTGCACAAAATTAAAGGAAAAAAAGCACCCTAACAGAAGTTCTTGAATATTTTCTTTTGCTGCATCTCCAAGAAAAGTTTGTGAATTCATCTCATTTGATTGACACAATGTTCAGATGTGGTTTGCATTCGAAGATCAGATCTTTTAAAAGTAGCAAAACAAGAAAGTCAACACGCTTTGATGTGATTATCAAAGGAAATCATACATTTAAAAAAACTAAATGGTGCAACAGCTACACCTGGCACGCCCACAATAATTTCGACGGCTGGGATTGATAGAGCCACACATTGATTCTGCCAAGGTAACACAATACACGAGCACTTACTTGTTAAGGATTACCATTTTCCACATTCTTCTTTAGGTTTAATATCCTACTGTCTTAATGTTCATTGGGCTGATTTAGACTTTAATTCTTCACAGTTTGTGTTTCTATTCTTGTCACTGAGAAATAGGCTGTATTTGCACTTCCACAGGCCTTCTATTATGCACACTGCTTTAGAATGCTCCTCAGTAGACAAAACTGCTTTGTTTTTTATTAAGTTTGCAGAAAAGAATATACACACATATATATATAAACTCCTGAAATAAAAACCAAGAGCTGCAAGCAGCATCTACCGCAATTGCAACTCAGGGATTTGGGGCTGTGCATAGGAGCCCTGAAACCCAGCACTCTGCTCTGTTTCTACTAGTACCAAACTGCAGAAAAATAATTTTGCAATGAGTTTGTTTTTTTGATTGGTTGGTTTTGCTTTTTTTTTTTAAAAAAAAATCTATTTAAACTGAGTTCACAAGTGACACTGAAATAACAGAATACACAAATAGAGTGATGTTGTCTCCAAGCAAAAATATTTGTAAGAACAAAGACTGCTCACCAAATTCCTTAAATACCTCTCCTTAAATACAAGTATGAAGAATGTGCTAAAGTAATCAGTGAGAGTGCCACTGCATGTCTCTGAAAACATCCATTCCCAGAAAATCTACCTAAATGTAACCTCAGGAGATGAACTGACTTCAGTGCATAATTACAATTCCACACTGTAATGTCCAAGATGAGCTTAGAATTATTCAGCGGTAGGAATCAGAGTAATACAGATAAAATGGGATGCAAAGTTTTGCACTTTCAGCCATAAAAACCTGCAACACTTGTGCACTGTCAGCTATAGAAACCCATAACTCACAAATTTTACTTCCTTACTTCAGTGCTGCAGTGATTGTGAATATTTAACACAGCATGTCACTCCAGTTTCTTTACCACTACCTTTCCACAATGAGTGTGGTAGGAGTGCTGTGCCATGGAATGATGTCTGTATTTCTGATCATGATAGTTTATTCTTTGTCACCACATTCACACTGGAATCTTTCATTATGTTACAAGTCTTTTTACCTATTGTTTATTTTTTTCTTTCTTCTTTTTTATTTGTATTTTATTTTTATAAATTCTGAAATTTGGTCTGTTAACTGGTGGAATTCACCCATGCTTATAAGCCTAAAACTAAACATGCTCAAAAATACCAAGGTTTGACACAGTTCCAGAAAGCATGTGAGCACAAATCCAAACTTGAGATAAATCAACAGTTGAGACATTTGCAACTGTGTCAGAAATTTAACCCTGTAATTATATGCCAAATAGTGAATGCTAAAATATCTTAATAACTCTCCAAATTGTACCACCTAATAAACTGCTTGCTTTGGCAACTGATTGGCCTACCAAGAAAATATAAGCAAATTATTTAGCCACCAGGTTCCGATAAGCTGAAGAGGAAACATAACTCCAGTGACAGACAGAATACCATACATCAGTTGAGAGAATGAAAATGTTAGAACATGCGCATTATTAATGTATGGCCGATGAGACTTCTCAACATAATAAAAAGCTGGGGAAAAATGAAACTAAATGTTTATTGTTATGGTCTCATTTAAAGGCAGCAGCCCCGCAGGGTTCAATACTCAACTTAACAAACCATTAACAACTCCAGCTCTGGAGCAATTATTTCACCCAAACTATCACTGTTCCCAATGTACTACAATCCTGTTCTTTTGGCCTTGAGCTGTAAAGTTGTGGCTAACACAGGACATGGCTCCAGTAATGAGCACAGTACAAATATAAGTGTATGAAGTGTACAAAGATAAAAATATGTCCAGGATGTTAGTTTGATGATCCACTGCTCTCTCTTACAAGGGACTGATCTGCAGCACTTTGGTTTCTTAAGGAACGTGCAAACCGGTGGCAGCAGAAGACCCTTTGGTGAGCAGTTTCCATGAACCAGGCACTGGGGTACATGCAGGTGTGGTGTTCCACTTCTGACAGCTGTGAATAAATTTGTGTGTTTGTCATAAAGTCTTCCTGGTAGTGGTGAGGCACAGGCACATACTTACAGCAAAGAGCTTTCTGCAGCCTGCGGAGTTTCATGGCAGTCCTGTACGCTGAGAACCTGACATTGTTCAGGTCAGCTGTAGGGGTAAAATATTAAAATACAAGATCAGCTTTACACCTTAGAAATAACCAGACTCACAAAGACGTTAAGTTGAACTAGAAGATTATACTCAAAGAACAGAGAAAAAGTACATTAGAAACTCTACTTCACTGAGCAAAAGCCTTCAAATCTTGACAATCATCCAAAAGAAAAACACTAAGTCCTAAAGTGTTACTTCCTTTTGTTCAAAGGCACGGAACTTAAGAGCACTTGAAAGGACAACATCAATGACTGCAGTACTGTTGTCTGAAAATACCGCAGCTTTTCACACTGCAGGCATTGTGAGAGAGATAAGAACCTGAAACTCCTCCTTGCCTGCTCGATGCACCAGCCAGGCTGTGTGCAGGCAGCCCCAAGAGAAGAGCTCTGCCCAGGAAAAAACAGATGACTCTCAGCTACTGCTAAAAAAAACAAAAACAAAAAATGAAACAATGAAAATTTAGTTCTTTCTACCTACACAGAACCCAGCCATGCCCAGAGATGTAGAGCCTTCCTGGAGAGAAACCCGCTCACCCAGCTGTTTCCAGGTTCCCACCTCTGGAACAGCAGTCGGTGGGCTGCAGCAGCACGATGAGGAATGGCACCTGGCCAGGAAGGCACGATGTGGCACAGTCTTTGCTAGAGCCTTCCTTCTCAGCAGTTAACGAAACAAGGACATTAGCACAAGTTCCCATGGCTTACAAAACCAACCAGGGCACTGTAGGGACACAGCAGGCCACACACCAAACCAGTCACACTACACCAGAACAAAGAAGGCTCTTGGCACATGGGAGGCTCAGTCCCAGCTCTCTGAACATTATTCAGCACCAAACTGTGGTGATCTCCACAGCATGAAACAGCAACTGGTCTGTAGCCCAAGAAGAAAACTCTAGACAAATCTGAAAAGAAGGGAAGGGTTGCCTTGGACCAAATCTGTCCAGGAAATTGTGTTTGCATCTTTCCTTTCTGTGAAAACAGACTTAGGAAGATGTGCTTCTTCTACTCTCATCCCTGGCTTTGCTGAGGGGGGCCTTGGGCAAACCTCATTTACAAGAATGAAGATAAAATTCACTGAAAGTAAAGTTGAAAATGCGGCTGAATTCCTGCCATCTGTAGCAGTACATTGCTTAGCTCATAATTTACAAGGCTGGGAATACCAAGACTACAATGCAGATACACCAATGCTGGCATTACTCAGAATAAAACTCAGGATGCAGGAGAGAGCACGCAAATCTGGCAAAAGGCTTTTGTTTATACAAGTAGATCAACAGAACTCTTTGCAGCTTCAAGCTGGTGCCTTCACCGGAGAACCCAGGTAAGCCACTAAGGTTGTGGTTTAGGAGCCAAGTCCATGAACTGCTGGTGTTTCACATGGGACACTGCCAGCGCCTCCCAAGGATGCTCTAGGGTGCCTGTACTAGGAACCATGGAAGTGGCTGGGGGCAGTCTTGGGTGCTACACTGTGGTCACAATGCTGCTGTAAAAACTGGCTGCTGCTGGCATGTTTTTGGCCCTGTCACCTAACCAACTAATTCCTGGGCATTTAAGCAGCCTAGGGACCTTGCCCAATAGATCAGTTGACATGCTGAAATTTTAAGGGTTTTCTAGCACAGAAGTGGACAGTTTGTGCCAGGCCATCTCAGCACCTGGCAACACTGCTGAATGCATTTAATTTACTTGATGAAACCTGAGGGACCTAAAGAGTTAATGATGGGAAAGCATTTGGAAAATGTAAACTACTAAGTAAATAGTAAAAGAACATTAAAAAAAAAAAAATATATATATATATACTGGCTCAGAATAAAGGCCTATTTAGCGGAATAAGCTGCCTCTAAGCCTGGCAAACTCTTAGAGAAAAAATATGATGAAAACTAGGGTAAATACAAAACAGTCCCTTGCTGGCATATGTGCTGAGGTGCTATAAAGCTGTTTGCAATGTGGTAGCTTGAGTATAACTATCCCAACAACATTTACAATGCTGTACAGGTACAGGTAGCAGGGGGAATACAGTCTCAATTACATTAATATTAATTAAGCTTTTCTGAATGAGTAATTTGAGGTTTGATAATTCAGTAGTTTCATATACCTTAATAAAAGCTGTGGAACATTTCCAAAACACGTGTTAAGAGCAGAAGGGAAAGTTTCAGCTTTGTATATAATTTCTTTGCACAGATCCATACAACTTTTTAATGAGCAGTTCTCCTGTGTATTGTTCACGCCAGCACGCTCTCACACAATCATCCTGACAGGTCCAGATGCCTTCATGTTGTGCAGAATACAGTGAGCCATTTACATAAAGTGACAATTTGTCTTGAAGGGAAATTAATAAAGCAGTCTCGCACAAACATACTGTGACTTCCGTTCCATTTTGTACCCTTGTTGTAAATCTGCACTTGTGGTCTGGAAAAAATATATACTAGATTCTGACTAGCATTTGATAAAATTAAGAAGCCCTTTCCTATATTTTCCCTGAGTATTCGGAAAAAGAAGCTTCTCTACTTATTATATTTGAAGAAATATCAGTAAATATATATGCATATTTCAGGCCTTGATCAGGGCAGAAAGTATAATCCATGAAGACTCTTAATCCTCAAAGTGCTGTAGATTACACCTATTTTCCTGTAAATGTAATACACACTGAATTTATTATCAACCTTAATGACATTTCTGTCAAGAAGCATCTGCTGTAAATGATCAACAAGCAATGTCAGGAGCCAGTTTTGGAGCCCTCATCTCAGATTCTGGGGAAGTAGCAAAGATGTCATCTTTTGTCTCTATGTGCTGAGACAGAGTGTAGCCATCGTCCACCTCCACTCCCACCTTCATTGCTGTTGCCACTATTAGTCCATGCCCAATTACTGTCCCCATGTCAACTGCTCGCCTCCCATCTTCATTATGCCACCATCTCCATGCTCCTGATGGACAGCTCTCTTACCAGGTGGTGACAGTCATTTAAGGTCACTGGATCTTAATGATTTAACTTTTCCTCTCCCTACTCCTATGAAATTGTTGGTGGTATCTCTCCTCTCCTGAAGCTACTGCTGGAACAGTATACTGCTGGTGTTGCTCCAGCAAGCAATGGGGGGAGCCCAGGCCTGTCTTAACCAAGTTAAGAACATTTCCCTTGCTCATATATGTCCCCATTTAAATGAACTGTAGAATGCAACTGTCAGGAAGTGAGGGTTGGTCACTGGGCTCAGGGACCAAAACAACAAGAAGACTCTGAGTGAGGCAGCATAAGTCGCTGCCTGGCTGCACATCAGGCACTGCTGCTGGGAATGTGCCAAGGAGGGAGAAAGGGGGTTCAAGCAGCAGCAACCTTCCAAGGGCCTATGAAAACACCAGTAGTTCCTCCTTCTCTGTGCTTGTTTATTTTACTTTTTTCTCCTGTTTTGGGATCCTAAGGAGGGGGGGGAAATAAAAAAAATCTCATGCTTTCTCCACTCCCAAACAGCCCACTAAAAGAGTGAGGACCGTCTAAGCCTTGACTCCAAAGCTTTCATCATCTCTGAGCAGGCCAGAGAGCTCAGTGTACCACACAAGCTTTCCTCCAGCCCTCCTCCCACTCCTAGAAAGTATGCACCATCCTTGTCATGTGAATGAGGTGGTCAGTGGGCTGAAAAGTCCTCTGAGTAAGTTAAACTTTTGCAGGTTGTTTAATGATACTCCCCGTCCTCGTTACTCAGAAGGTAGCTTTAAAGCTTCAAACAAAATGTAAATGGCTCAAGAATATAATCTGTTTATGTTCTGAAACAACAACATAGTGGAAGAGGTCAGCTGGCCCCTGAAAAGAAACAGACTGAGGAAAGGATTACACAGAAGTCTTCAGTGACTCATATTTACACCCCTGAGCAAAGAGAAGTCATGGTTCTTCCATCACTGAGACATGAACCACTTCTCAGTTCAAAGGAATGTAAATCTTTCTAGGGAAGACTTAAGATCACATTACAGAAGACCCATGAGATCGGGCAGGTGCTTATTATATCTCATGCCTTCACAGCAATGAGCAATTCCCACCAACAGCAGTAGCATCTCTTCCTGATCCTCCTAAGCTTCTGCCACAGCTCTCCTGTAGTCATTGTGAAAGCAGTTTGAAGTGCTAAGGCATCAGCAACTCTCAAAAACTAGGAAATCTCCTTTTACTGCTTTTTTCTCCTAATTACAGACATGACAAGCACCTCCCTTTCCTTCATGGCAACTAATGCAGTAGGAAGAAAGTTAACTGGACAACTGATTTCCTCCATGTCCATCATATGCCTGCAATATAAGGATATGTTCACATTCATATGCTTATGTTCATTCATATTAATATGAGTAACACTGAACAGGAACTACCACTCTCATTATCCATGCAGCTTTAATGAAGAGGACTTCAGACTGCTGATAGGAATAATTCAAATCAGAATTATGGAAAGGTGATCAGATAATTAAATCCTAACCTTTTCTGCATAATTCTGCATGTTGAAAGAAATCTCAAAATGTAAGGGTCATGTTTTCCCTCAAAAAGATAAGACTGCCTCACCAACACATTTTCCAATATTGTATTTCTACAGCATTATAGAAACAGCTGTAATTACACAGAGCAGATCCTTTCAACAACATAAAAAAGGCCATCCATTTGAGAAGTGGTCAGTGATTTGTACCAAAAATTCAAACCACTCACTGGAACATCCCACTGACTACTGACACAGTATCAAAAAAGATGATGATGCAGATTTTCCTTTTAAATCCTCCCATGCTAAATTCTAGATTTTACACTGCAATATGAGTATTATTGTAAGAGGAAAACAGATCCTCAGATCTTGGGTTTTTCTGCATGAAGTTGTTAAAGCAATTAAAAAAACCTAAAGAATAGTGAGTTTTTAAAATGAACATTTAACATGAGGTTTAGCATCCATCATCAAGAGATACTTGATTTTATTCTTAAGCAGTTGCATCTGTCACCCAGAACACAGGGCTGAAGTAAGGCATTTTAACTGCTTTCCATGGTGGTTCTTAGACTAACCCCCCTACAGTTGCTCCAGCTACGAAGAGTGCTGAATGACTTGGATGTTTCATTTTGATAATGTTCTGTCCTCTACAGTAAGAGTAATTTCACTGAGTGTCTAAAAGCTCTGGGATGGACCAGACTACCTCCTGTCAAAGGCTGTTCATATAATTTGTGTCTCTTGCACACAATGTAATCTGAAGACATCTCAGGAAGTCCTTCCTACGAAGAAACTACTTTGGTTTTTTTTGGTTGGCTGGTTTGGGGTATTTTGTTTGTTTGTTTGACTTTTGTTTGCTTTTTTTTGGTTTGTTTGTTTTTACTTTAAAGAGGGCTACCTGATTATATTACTGTGAAACGTATAATTCCTTTTCAATTAATGAGGACAAAACACTGCCATTCACTTATTTTATGAATAGCAATTTTCTCACTGTCAAAATGAAAAGAGCAGCTTACATGTTTCAGGTGATTACTATCTCAAGAATAAAACTTGGCAAGCTAACAACCAAATTCTTTGAAAGAAATTATATGTCATCCGGCCAAATCCTCATCTTCATTTGATAAGATTTACAGAGTTTTTAGCTGGTTTTTTTTTTTACTCACACTTCTTTGCAAGGAAAAAAAAAAGTGAACCTATAGAGATGTACCTCAAAACCCAAAAGTCTTACTCACCCACAGCTTCTGACATGCCTGTATAGCTGTTTATAAATACACCTGCAAGGGATAAACTATTTGGGAAATCATGTCACTGCTGCCTCTGACAATGCCTAAAAACTATTTACTGTACAGTACTGAACAGACCATAATTCCACTGCCAGCCACTAAGCTTTCATGTTTCATCAGACAGTAACAGGACTCTGACTTTTTGAGAAGCTTCATCTCACATCAGTTCAATACAGCTGCAATTCCCTGACCAGCTGATAAGAATGCTGGGTTTCTTCCTGCTTCCCAAACCCGCTATATAAATCTTTTAATGATGCCCTACAGTGACATATATCGCCTCTTTAGGAACAGTAATTTAAAAATGCAAATGAGACAAATGCACAAAGGAAAGGAATTAATCAAGTAACACTGCTTAATACCAGTTGAGTCTCAGCCATTGACTCTTTTATTATAACAATAATTAATACTATCATCTACATTGCTTTGAGAATAAATAATAGTAAACCGTGCTATTATACATATAGACAAACAGCTTAACCACTCTGCATGAAACAATACAGCATGCAGTACGAGACCTGTCCCACTAACTAGAGTGGCCAATAGTGCCAGCATCCCAATAACTGGACCAACTGACAGGACCTTTGGGAATTTAGTTTTAACATGTATAGAATCATAGAATCGTTATAGTTGGAAAGGACCTCTAGGATCATCAAGTACAACCTTCATCCTAACATCTGTCTCTCTATCCATTAGACCATAGCCTCAAGTGCTACATCCACTCATTTTTTAAACACCTCCAGGGATGGTGACTCCACCACCTCCCAGGGCAGCCTGTTCCAGTGCCAAACCAATNCCAGCCTGTCCAAATCCCTCTGCAGAGCCTTCCTACCCTCAAGCAGATTAATTAATCCCACTTAATTTCATGTCATCTGCAAATTTACTGCAGGTGCATTCAGTCCCCTCATCCAGGTCATCGATAAAGATATTAAACAAGACTGGTCCCAAAACTGAGCCCTGAGGGACACTGCTTCTGACCAGTTGCCAGCCGGACTTAACTCCATTTACCACCACTCTCTAAGCTCAGTCATCCAGCCAGCTTCTAACCCAGAGAAGAGGCAGCCTGTCCATGCCATGAGCTGAAAGCTTCTCCAGCACAATGCTGTGGGAAATGGTGTCAAAAACCTTATTGAAGTCCAGGCAGACAACATCCACTGCTCTTCCCTCACCCGTTAAGTGGATCACCTGATCGTAGGAGGCTGCTTTTTTATTTAGTTATTTTTTATGGCTTTTCTTCAGCCTGCAATCTCATAAGTGTAAGAAAAGATGAGATGCACACCTGGGTTACAGCCCATTACAGGGTTGGGATATGACTAATTTGCCATCAGAATGGTCAAAACCCCTTCATGCATACTAGTTAAGAAGTAGTCATAATGGAACAATCCTAAAATAAAGAAATAGTAAACAACTTCAAAAATATTAATGACAGGTATCTTTTTGCAAACCAAGAGTACAATACTCTTGAGCAAAACATTCCCATGCTGGTCACCTATTCCATAGCAGAACATTACTTGGGTCTCTCTGCAAGACCCTCCTTCACTGCTCATATGCCTTTCATTTTAAAGGGATGCAAGGTTAAATTCTACCACCTAACTTCTACCTTTCCGCCATAGTTATATTTGATGTTTGCTAAGTGTAGGCCTACACAGGATGCAATCACACACTGTTAGAAAGATGACCTCCTCTAGGTCTGACTCCTATCCAAGGTTGACAGAAGCAACCAATCCTACTTTCTGAAATGAGGTTTTATTATTCCGGTTGTAGTTAGCCTGAAAAGGCCATCAGTGAATAAGCAATCATTGAAGAAAAACCACGTGTATCATCTCATCAGATTTCAGTAGAAATCAATGAAGGTGTGCAATAGGCACGTCTTACTGGTACGAACAGTTGAATACAAGTAAAACCTTATATTAAATACATGGTTTAGCAGTTTGTCATAAAAACTGGCAGAGAGGGGCAGTTTAGCCTCAGGCAGCATTTTAGAAGGACAAGTCAAAATATACAAACCAAGAAGGATAACGTTTAACCATCTAGGTCATTCAAAGTTGGAATCTCATTTTGCTGCACACAGGTCAACAGAGCAGCTGCAGAAAGCTGGGTGGAGGCTCAAAGGTACCTTCCAGCATTCTCCCACCTTGTGTTAAGCCACACTGACAATTCCTCCTTGGACTCCACAGAACTGCCCTCCATCCTCCAAATTAAATAGAAAGCTGTCTCCAGCGCACTGCTGTCTGCAAGGGTGAGGGTGTTCTTCACCCTCTCATCTTGCCTTGGAGAATTGGGAGGGATAAGCAGATGCACACAGCAGCATTTCAGACTGCACCCTGCTACTGCAATTATTGTTCACAGCAACACTAACGCAGCTTGAGGAGACTCGTACTGATATTGCGTGGGAAGGCTGGAGGAGGGCGATACTAACAGGATGGAACAACCGGACAAGTTCTCCTGGGCCATCACTGCAAAGGTAAGATTCATTTTCAGCTTAAAGGCAAAATACTATCACTGAGCTTAAATGCTCACTCTCAGAAGATAGCCTGTAAAAATTAAGCAATCCCAGAACATTTTCATTCCTTCTCTTTCTATTTCTCCTCTCACCCAAAAGATCATTGAACTCTCAGGACAATGAAATAACACAAATTCTTATTTCAGTGATGCCCTGGAGCCATCATGAAGGATGAGATTTGTAAGGGGGCTGAAA